>VYXC01002160.1:323833-353068 GCA_013397175.1 Platysteira castanea | reverse complement strand
CGCCGCCTCAGGCCCGTCCCCCGTGCCCCCGCGCCGCCTTTCCCCCCTCACCATGAACGGCGCCGCAGCCCCTCGGACCGAGCGAGCGGGAGCGCCGGGCGGGGAACTTCCGCCCCTCGCCTCGCTTCCGGCCCCGCCCGGGTGCGCCCCACAAACCCGTCCGATGGCCCGCTGGGCCCCCCGGCCGCTGCCGCGCTGCGCTGCCGCCTCACGGGCTTGGCCCGGCCCGGTTTGGCCCGGCTCGGCCCAGCCTTCCCGGTATCAGCGGGACGTAGGGCCGGCTGTTCTCCCTGCGCTGAGCGGGTGAGCGGGCAGGTGGAACGACAGCGGCGGGGCGGGTTGGCGGCCGGACGCGAAGCGCGGACACGGGTGCGAGGAGGGGGCGGCTGCCGCGGCCTGGGCGGGGGAACCGGGAGGGACCGCGGGGTTCCGGGGCCGCTCGGCCCGGCCCGGCCGGCCCGGTGTCCGCCGGGACGAGGGTGAGCGTCTAGGGGGCTGTGAGGAGGCTGCGGGCAGCGTCGGGGCCCGGCGGGGTGAGCGGCGGCGGTGGGAGCCTGGGCGCGGGGGGGCTGGGAGTGAGACCGAGGATCTGCGAGAGGGATGCGGGGGCTGTGAGAGAGCCTGAGGGGGCTCTGTGGCTGCTTTGCTCGTGGCTTAGGCGAGTCCCGGGAGGTGCAGCGCAGCTCGGGGGCTGTGGATGGCTCTCGGGTCCTGCCCGCCTTACTCGGGGGTGGCACCTGCTCCGGTTCCCCGCGCCCCGGATCGCTTTGTCCTTCCGAGCTGTCACACATGGAGTTATCCCTGCCCCTTCCAGCTGCCTGTGCTGGTGACCGCCGCCGAGCCGCGGTGCTGCTTCTCCTCCCACTTACCGTTCTCCTTGCGGGTGCAGCGAGAGGTAAATCGGGTCCGGAGGACTTGGGGTTGCAGAGGGAAAGTCTAAATCCCCAAATCACTCGCAGGGAATGTGCTTGTCCGTTCAGGAGCTGCCCGAAGCCTCGGGGTGGGGATCATGTGCGTGTGTAAATGAGCATCACACATTGGAGAAGTGACCCCTCAGGTGAGTTCCTTGTTGCTATTTATAACGCTTTGGTTGACTTTGGGTGTTTTATCTGCCGAGTGGCAATAAATCAGTGTTGCTTGTGCCCTTTGCCTCCTGTCCTTGGCCGGGGAGTTTTCTTATCTGTTTCCGAGGAAAGAGCAGAGGCTGGAGAGGGGAGGTGGAGTCAGGGAGTGGAGCACAATGTCAAACCCACTGATTTGTTTATTTTTCCACTTAAAATCTCCCAGCCTGCAGCAGGCTGTGGGCTGTGCTGGAAGGATTCCCTGTCAGTGTTTGTGTGTCCCTGCTGCAGCCCCGTGACAATCACTGGGTTTTTTTATTCCCACTTTTCCCTCTAATGTCAGATTCTCCCCTCCCCTGCAGGCAGACGAGAACTGCCCTTCCCTGGGTGTTTTTTCCACTCTGCTCCCGGTTTTCCAGGTGTTTGCTGCGAGGATCCTTTGCTCCCCAGGAGCTCCCAGCCATGTTCAGTGCCAGCCAGTCCTCCAGGGCCCAGTTCCTGGACAAGGCCCGGCAGGCGCGGGAGGAGCGGCGGGAGCTCAAGGAGAGGGAGAGAGCAGCAGTGCAGCTCCAGGCTCTGGTCAGGAGGTTCCTGTGTCGCTGCCGCCTGCAGAGGGAGATCAGGTGTGTGGGATTCATGGAGATGTGGAATGGGTTGGCTTGGAAGGGACCTTAAAGCTCATCTCATTCCAAACCCCTGCCGCTAGCCCAGGTTGCTCCAAGCCCCGTCCAGCCTGGCCTTGGACACTTCCAGGGATGGGGCAGCCACAGCTTCTTGTTCTTCCACCCTCACAGGGAAGGATTTCTTCCCAGTATCCCATCTAACCCTGTCCTGTGTCATTTTGAGTCCATTCCCCCTTTCCTTGTCATTCCAGACCCTTGTAAAAAGTCTCTCTCCATCTTCCTTGTGGGCCTCTTCAGGGAGGGACTTCTGCCTTTGCTCCATGATTGCTTTTTAACTCCTCGTTTTTCCCACTTTGGTAGGAGAGAGGTGGAGGATTTCTTTGGGACAAATGAATGTGGCTCGAGTAAAAGAAGTGCCCTGTCTGTGTTCAGGATTGCCAGGAAGCTGCTATTTGTGTTCAATCCCAAGGAGGACAAGGAGGTGAGGACGCTGCCCTGACATCCTGCCCTGCTTTTGGGGACAGGTTTTAACATGTTAAATATGTTCAATTCCTTACCCAGTGATCCTGGAGTTTCCTGCAATATACTTTGCCTTCAGCAATGTTCTCTCTGTCCCGTGGCCCTTCCTGAAGGGATCTGCCTGTAGGAATGAAACAGGAGAAGCTTTGAATTTCTCAGCAGTGGTTCTGTATTCAGGGCATCCTTTAATGGGTGTTTTTCCTGGTGACTGCCAGCTGCAGGAGCTGAGCAGAGCCTGGGGATTTTGGCACACCCCAGTTCCCCGGGCAGGTGCACTGGGGCAGCTCCCAGAGGTCTGTGCTGGCACAGGGAAGGCTGTTTGTGTCCCAGCAGCTTTTCTCACCATGCCCTGAATCTGTGGGTTCAGAGTGAAGCCCTGAAATGATCGTCTTTGCCCCGGGAATCTGTGAGGTCTGGCTGGAAGGAAACCAGCTGGAAAATGGAAAGCTTCCAATGGCAGCAGCAGTGGGGGATTTTTTTAATCTCTGTCCCATGGAAATCTGTGCTCAAATGCAGTTTTCTGTGGGTACAGCATCCCAAAAAAGCCCTGTGTTCCCAAGGAGGGAATTCTGCACAGCAGCAGTGACATGATGTGCTCCCAGGGCAGGAGCCATCGGGATTCCTGCAGGGAATGTGTTGGGAACATTTGCTGGTTTGAGACAGAGATCTTGCTCCCTCTACTGAGCTGTTCCTCGTGCTTTTCCAGAACAGCCCTTCCTGTAGTTAGAACTAATCCTGCCTTTGGATTTTCCCAGAGGTTTGAAAAGCTGTGCCGTTGTATCCTGAACAGCATGGATGTGGAGAACGAGCCCAAGGTCAGCAGGGGGGTTTGGTTTGGAGTGGGGAGGGGTTGGTGGTTATTTTTAACTCTCTATGTGGGGATTTACCTTGCTAATAAATAATTTTTAGCTTTCAGAAGTCCCTGAGCACTGTGGAGATTCCACAGGGAAAGTCTGGACAGATCCTTTAGTACCCCTGGGATATTTTTACTCTGTGCAGCCACGGGAATTAAAGGACAGTTGATTTCTGGGGTGGGTGATGTTCTGTGACCAGGGAATCTGGGGAGAGGAGCATCTTGGTGCCACTGCTGGCTTCAGTTCCCAAACTGTGCCCAGCAGCAGCACAACCCCTGATCCCTCTGTGCATCCCCTCTCACTCAGGTGTGGTACGTGTCCCTGGCACTCTCCAAGGACCTCACACTCCTCTGGATCAAACAGATCAAAGACATCCTGTGGTTTTGCTGTGAATTCCTCAAGCAGCTCAAGGTAAGGGCTGTTTTTGTGTTTTCTCTCCCTGCATTTAGCAGGTGGCACAAGGCTCAGTGGGTTTGTTAACCCTGCTGTTTGTCATCCCAGCCTGACATCCTGCAGGACTCCAGGCTGGTGAACTTGCACCTCACGATGCTGGTCACCTTCACGGACACTTCCACCTGGAAAATCCTCCGGGGAAAAGGTTGGTGCATCCAAGTCTTTAAGCCACTGGTTTGGGACTTGGTGTTCAAATCTACTGAATGCTCTGACACAAGTTCCCAGAGAAGCTGTGGCTGCCCCATCCCTGGAAGTGTCCAAGGTTGGATGGGGCTTGGAGCGACCTGGGATAGTGGAAGGTGTCCTTGCCCGTGGCAGGGGGTGGAATGGGGTGATCCTTGACATTCCTTCCAACCCAAACCATTCTGGGATTCTGTTTCTGCACCTTGTTTGCCACAGAGATTCATTCTGCTCCTGTGTTTGCACAAAACAAGGCTTCCCTTGGGATTAGGCTGCTTCCCTTAGGACACCAACAATTGTTACAGCATTTTTATAACATTCCAAACACCCCCACCCCACAGGAAGTGTTCAGGGGATAAGGGAATGTGCTCTTAGCTCTGGGGTTTTGTAGGAAATAGATGTAGAAAAACAAGACAGTGGGAAATGCTGCCAGAATGCTGGGTTTGTGTAGAAGGACAAGGACTTTGTGCCAGGAGGGCTTGGGCAGTGACAAACCTTCACGTGGGGGAGTGCTGTGGTGCTGTTGGAGTGACATCAGTGCTTCAACCCAAAGGTGAAACCCTGAGACCTGCCATGAACCACATCTGTGCCAACATCATGGGCCACCTGAACCAGAAGGGCTTCTACTCCGTGCTGCAGGTCAGTCTGAGCTGCCACAGTCCTGCCTTTACCCCAGCCAGCCTCAGCCCTGCCCGTGTCCCTCTCCTGAGCAGCTCTTTGGATCCGTGCTGGGGTCTCAGGGAGGAGCTGCTGGTGATTTGGGCACAATTGTATTTTTCTCCAGCAAAGTCAAGTCTCTCAAGTTTCTCAAGTAAAGCAGAATGTCCCCACCTGAGGCCAAATCCACTTTTCCCCTTCTGTCACTGCTGCTGAACCTAAATCCTGCTTAATCACCTCATCATGAGATGGACAGGGCCAATCCTAAATAATTTTCCCACATTGTATGTGTTGAGTTTGTTTGCTGCTCTGCTGGGGGAAGGAGCTGGTGTAATGAATCTTTTAAGTAAGAATTACATTACCAAACTCCGAGCCTTGCCTGTTAATTTTTAAAGCCTGTGAGCACAGGTTTGAGGGAAATAAGTCCTGCAGAGTGTCTGATTTCACTGCAGTTTCTTTCTTCTGCCATTATTAACCTGAAGCCCTTCTAGTTCTGCCAAATAGCTTGTAAGAACTGGATTTTAGGCTGCTCTGATATTCTTTTTCTCTGCATTAAATCAACTTAATGTCTTTCAGGAGTAATAGTATTTTTTTTTCCTGAGTACTACAGGGGTTTTTTATTTTGATTTCTTTTTTCATTCCAGATTTTGCTAACTAATGGCTTGGCAAGATCCAGACCTTCCCTGTCCAAAGGCTCCTTAACTGCCATCTTCTCCCTTGCCTTGCGGTGAGCTGCAGCTGCCTGGGGGGATCTGCAGACAAACTTGTCTTTTTTTAGTGGGTTTTTTTTAAAGACTTCTCATTCTTTCAGTGTTTTTGTGCCACTGAGGATATCACCCTGAGGAAAGAAGTTGCTTCAGGCAAATGGCTCACTCTGCTGTCATCCTTTTCCAGATCAGAGTGGCTTTAAGTCAGGAATTAGTGTGAGCCTAAAATTGAGGGTGCAGTTCAGTTCAGGGTGAGCTTGCTCTGAGAACAGAGGTGTGAGTGGATGATCTTTTCCCTGGGATACTTCAAAGCCAGGCTGGAAAGGGCTTGGAGCAACCTGGCCTGGTGGAAGATGTCCCTGCCCGAGGCGGGGGGGTGGAATGGGATGAGCTTTAAGTTCCCTTCCAACCCAGCCCATCCCATCTCTCTGTGGTTCTTGCTGAGGGAATTCCCAGGATCCAGTTCTGGATGGCTCAGTTGGAGGCTGTGTTGCTTTCCCAGGTCAGGTTGAGCCCTGAAGTGTCTCTCTCTCTCTCTCTGTAGCCCTGTGGTTGCTGCACAGTTCTCAGACAATCTGCTGAGGTCCTTCCTGATCCATGTCATGTCTGTGCCTGCTATAATGACTCACCTTGCTACTCTCACCCCTGAGGTAAGTGGGTGGTCTCAGAGGACCAACAATCTGTTGATTATCACACCAGGCCACTTGTTATTCCATTGTATCAGCTCTTGGGACAGAGCTTTGGCATTTCCCTCTTTGCCAGTTTCACCTCTCTGTTGTGAAAGCCTCACAAATCCTTACAAATTCTCTGGGTTTCTAATGCAGGAGTTATTAACACTTGTGGGATGATGGGCTGACCTGCCCTAAAATCCCTACATAAATAAATAATATGACCCACAGCTTGAATTTTTCATGTCCTTGCTCTTCCATTTCCGTAACCATAGACAGAGCCAAAGCCAAAATCGCCCTGTTGGGTGGCAGAGGCTCTGTGGGGTGCCCACTAATCCAGTTCAGTCTGCTTGGTGCAGACAGGCAGGTTTTGTGCCAAATGGGCAAATCCTGTGCTCTTGCAGACAGAGCATTGCAAAGGTCTGGCTCCAACTCCAGCATGACCTGTTCACCTGCCAGGGGTTTCATTTCCCAGCCCAGCTCTGTGTCAAACGCTCTGGGGAGCAACACCTCAACTTGCTGCTTTATTTGGGAAGAAAAGCCAGTGCCAAGTGCTGCTGGCAGATCAGGTGTGGGAATGTGGTGCTTCCCAGCCTCACTGGCACTTCCGTCCTGTCTTCCAGCGCCTGGCAGTGATCGAATCCCACGATCTCTTCCGGAAGTTCGTCCTGTTTCTGAGCCGAGAATCCCAGTGCCGGGATGTGTGCGTGTGCCTGGAGGGCAGTCACACTCTCTGCTTGCTGGGTGAGCACCTCCAGCACTTCTGTTGAGTTTGGAAAAGAGTCTCGAGTCAGGTCTTCTTTCTCCATGGGGCAGAGCTGCCTCCAACTCATCATTTTTAATTGCTATTTTGATAACTTTCTCTAAATTATAACAGGTGTGTTTTGGGATGTTACAAACAAGGTTTCAGACCTCTGCAAAGGGAGGAAGGGCCAGAGATTTGCTCTTGTATCCATGTCATGCTGAACTGTGAGGCATCATCTCTGCCAGCTTTTCACTTGGACTCTGAGCAAGTCTTGGAGTGTGGCAGACTTGGATCTCCCTCCCCTAAATGGCCCTAAATGCTGCTGAAATATTTAAATCTACATTCCTGCAAAAATAACAAGATTACCAGTTGGAACTCTGGGATAACCATGGATTGTAGCTTTTAGGAGTTTGTGGAAGGTGTTGGTGGGAAGGTGGCCATAGGGACGTGTCACCTCGGGGGTTGATGTGTGCTGGAAGTTCCTGCTCTGAGGTCGTTACTGACACAAACTCTCTCCTGGGATTGGGAAAGGATTCACTTCATCTGTAACCCCTGTCCCACAGCATCTGTTCCTCCTTAAGCCTTGCTGTGCTGGTCCTTCCTCCAGGCAATCTGGTGTTCCTGGGCTCCCTGAATGACCAGGTGCTGGAGGAGGAGACAGCTCATTTTGTGGGGGTGCTCATCCACATGCTCTCCTACTGCCAGAAGTACGTGTCCCAGAAGAAATCCAACCTCACCCACTGGCACCCCGTGCTGGGCTGGTTCTCACAGACTGTGGATTATGGGTGAGTGGGAAGCACCTCAGTGGGGAGAGATGATGAAGCCTCTCCTTTTATTTTGGTTTTTTTTTAATACGTTGCAAAGTAATTTATGTTTTGAGATGAACAGTGAGAATAATTCCTCAGACATTTTGGGTTCTAGCTGCACAACAAACCGTAGCATTCCTACACAGACTATTCCATGGGGAAGTTCATGGGGTGCAGTTAAACTGGTGACCAGTGGCCGTACTGGCACACTGACACATCAGCTCTCCCCGTGAGCACCAGCTGTAGGGTGGGTGCCTATTCCAGTTTGGATTTTGAGCTAAATGGATCAGTAGCACTGCCTGGTGTTTTATTCCAAGCTGCCTTCTAACCTGCCCCCCTGCCCTGTCTTCCAGGCTGAACGAGTCCATGCCCCTGCTGACCAAGCAGCTGCAGCACCTCTGGGGAGTCCACATGATCCGTATCCTCTTCAGTGATGTGCTCAGCAAGAAGCTGCTGGAAAATCAGGAGATAGCTCAGCTGCCAGCACAGCCAGTCTCCCCTCAGAACAGCCTTCCTATGAAAAGTCAGTTCTGGAGGGCTGTGGGGGTTTTTTGTCTCTATGTGTGTGTGTTTATGTGGATCGCTCTCCCAGACTCGCAGGGCTTTGACTTTTCCACTTATGCCAAAAGCTTTGAATAGTTACTTGCAGCATCTGCTGCTGCTTAGGTGGGGATGTGATCTCTCCTGTTTGTAATTCCTCCCTGGAATGCTTCTGTGACCTGGGACATGTCTCTTTCTTTGGTGCGGGGAAAATATTTGCTTATTTTAGCAGTTTTTCTTCATTTTCTCAAGTAGCTGAAGTGCTTTTGGCAAAATTTGAAACTTCCAAGAGAGGACGGGAGCTCAGCTTCCCATGTGGAAAGCAAGCTGAAGCTGACTCCTGCACCTGTGAGGTGTGGTGGCCCTGCAGAAGAGGATTTGTGATGAGATAACTGTAAATCTGATATTTTCCAGCTGTTACCCATAGCACTGGATCCTGGGGTCATTATTTGCTGCAGTCAGCACCATGGATCATGAGTGGTTGGGGTTGGAGGGGAACTTGAAGCTCATTCTGTTTTGAGCTTGTCCTGTAGAGCATGGATAGAACTGTGGAATGGTTTGGACTGGAAGGGATCTTGAAGCCCCTCTGGAGCCATGGGCAGGGACACCTTCCACTGTCCCAGGTTGCTCCAAGCCCTGTCCAGCCTGGCCTTGGACACTTCCAGGGATGGAGCAGCCACAGCTTCTCTGGGCACCCTGTGCCAGGGCCTCCCCCCCCTGCCAGGGAAGGATTCCTTCCTAATATCCCATCTCACCCTGCCCTCTGGCACTCCTGGTGTGTTTCTGCCTCCAGATCTGTTCAAGAGAGCTTTCCAGAAGTCGGCCTCAGTCCGGAACATCCTGAAGCCGGTGGGAGGGAAGCGCGTGGACTCCGCCGAGGTGCAGAAGGTTTGCAGCATCTGTGTCCTGTACCAAACCACCCTGACCACCCTCACCCAGATCCGCCTGCAGATCCTCACAGGTCAGGGCACCTCTGTGCTGCTCAAATCCTTTCCAGGGGAGAGAAAAAAGAGATTTTCTTACTTCTGTCGATTTGTTGGGAGTTTTATCACTGCCAACAGGTTATTGACTGGCTGGGGAAAGCTTGTTCCATCCTGAATCATCCGTGGGATCAATAACATTCAGCACCACTTGATCAAGCACAAACCCTCCAGAATACAAATTAAAGCAAGTTTTCATCTCGTGAAACCTTGCTTACTCCCTCTCAACCTTCAGCCTGAGTCAGTGTTTTTGGGGAGCCTGGCAATATTAATCTTTCTGTGGTGGGAACACTGAACGCTTTCGTACATCTTGAGAACAAATTGCCTGTCTTGGGAAGGGGTGAAGGAGGAGATCAGCACTGTTTTGGTCTGGTGGGTAGAGCAGGGAGTGAGTCCAGAGCTTTGGGTGCTTTGTGGACAGCTCTGTTGTGTCTCAGCCCTAAGGTGGATGTGGGATCACGGGAATTCATTCTTTTCTAAAGTTGCAGAAGAATTAGGGAAAAAAAGGTTTAAGATGTGCAAACAATGCCTTTTTAAAAGCTTTTTTTTTGTATTTTCCTGGTGATTGTCCATCTCCTGTTAGTACAGACAGGCCTAGGGGCAAAATGGGATGCTCATATTCCTTTTCTGCTTTGCAGAAGGCTCTTTCAGCTTCAAGTCTCACCTCTCTGAGCTTTCACAAGCAGCAGGATGAGCTTTACTGAGTGCACTTGATATTTTTGTAGGTCTCACTTACCTGGATGATCTGCTGCCCAAATTATGGGCTTTCATCTGTGAGCTGGGGCCACAGGGGGGTTTAAAACTCTTCTTGGAGTGTTTGAACAACGACACCGAGGAATCCAAGAGGCTGCTGGCCATGTTGATGCTCTTCTGTGACTGCTCCCGCCACCTCATCACGTAGGTAGCACATGGATGGGGATCCCTGGATTTGGGACGTGGAGCTGTTGTTTCTTCAGGTTCAAGAGAAACATTTAAGGTTTTATGTCTTTTCATGAAGATAAGTAGGCAGGGTAAAGCTTTTGGGATTGAGTCCTGAGAAATAAAGGGCTTCAAAAGGACTTTTCCTCCTCAGCCATATGCTGCTTCCAGCTGGTAACAAAACTGGGCAGGGGGGAAAGAAACAACACAAAAGATGGGAAAGGGGGTGGGAAATTGCCCTTGCTGGTCAATAGGGACAGTTGTCTCAGCTTGAACAAGGCAAAAATTTTCTTGGGAATGGAAAAGGTCTTTTTAAGCCTGAAACACTTGACTTTGCTTGTATGTCAGCCTCTCATACCATCTTCTGTTAGGATCTGCTCTCAGTCAAAATCCATAAATAAGGTTTGGTTGTTTATGACTTTAGATCCTCACGGGTGTCAGTTGTCATAGAAATAAGAGCTGCTGCTAAAGGATAATGTGCCTTTATGAAAATTTCAGCAGGGAATTAAATTTACACTCATGCATTTGCATTTGTTTGCTCTGACAGGATTCTGGATGACATCGAGGTCTATGAAGAGCAGATTTCGTTCAAACTGGAAGAGCTGGTGACCATCTCCTCTTTCCTGAATTCCTTCGTGTTTAAGATGATCTGGGATGGAATTGTAGGTGAGTGCTTTTAGTAGCTTGAGTTGATGTTACTGTTAGAACCACAAGTGGCATTAATTTTGGAATTTGAAGCTTCTGCTAATTATTCCTTGGCACAAAAAGCACTACAGTGTGGGAATATGTCCCAGTCTTTTGATGTCCAGATGCCACGATCATGCTTGGCGCCAAATCCGGAGCACTTCCCTATTTCCAGTAAGGATTTGTGTGACAGACATGATGGGCACGTTGGTTTTTGGCAGAGATGAGGTTTAGCAAGGCTGGGCCATGTGTTGGACAAGAGCGGGGCAGTGCTGTGACCAGGCAGAGCAGCTTGCTCGGGTCTCTGTAGAATCCACTGTGGATCTCTCTGCTGGTATAATTTGGGTACGGCTCAACTCTCTGGTAATGAGCTGAGGTAGTCCAGTTCTGATGTGAAATGAGATAGCTTTGATTAGCTCTGTTTAAAGACGAGACTGTCTGTCTTCCCAGAGGCACAAAATCCTTCCCTGCGGAGGCCATGTGGGTCAGGAGAACACCCCAGTGCTGTTACTGTGGGGAGCATGGTCAAGGTGTGGCTCCTGCTGTTGCCAGGGGTGCCTGGACTTTGCTGCCTTGTTCCTTTTGTGCAGAGAATGCCCGAGGGGAGACCCTGGAGCTGTTCCACTCTGTCCACGGCTGGCTCATGGTGCTGTACGAGCGGGATTGTCGCCGGCGCTTCGCTCCCGAGGATCACTGGCTGCGCAAGTGAGTGGCCCAGGGCAGGGATCCTGGGCAGCTCCCACTGCTCCACATCCTCTGGGGAGCCTGGTTTGGGATTCCTTCTTGACATTCTGCCTGTGGGATCATGGTGGGAAGTGCTGCCTGTGTTTGCAGTTAAGGAGACCCCTGGTGTTTTTTTCTGTGGTTGGAGGTTTAGGTGGTGCTTTGAAAATTGACTCAGCAGCCAAGAGCTTGGGTGTTCCTGGCCCTTTTTACCTTTTTAGCGTGTACACTGACCACTTCAGTCATCTTTGGAATCATTACCAGTTCCGTGTCCCACACCTGGGCGTTCCTCAGGGATCTCTGAATCTCTGCCTTTCTTTGTCAAGGGACCTCAAGCCCAGCGTGCTCTTCCAGGAGCTGGACAAGGACAAGAAGCGAGCCCAGCTGCTCCTGCAGTACATCCCACACGTCATTCCCCACAAGAACGTGAGTGGAACAGGGGCAGAGCATGGAGGCTGGGAATCACTGGCTTGGGTGGCCTGGGGTGGGAGGGACACGTCTGGAGCATTTTGTGACATGGAACCAGCTGAATAAAATTCTTCTCCTTCACCCTCACCTTCCCCAGCAGATCTCCTCTAAATGTCTTGATTTCTGTCATAGAGACAGAACTGATTTGTGTCCTCACCCCTTCCCAGTGTACTTCCCTCAAATGTCTTGATCTCTGTGTTGAGACAGAACTGATTTGTGTGTGCAGCTGCATGGAATGAGTGGGTGACAGTGGCACCAGGCAAAGCTGGGATCAGGACAGCCAGCAGCAGTTCTGTGTGTCGGGAGCCTCCCAAATCCCTGCTGGATAAGGATCCCTGTGGTTTGAGACTTCCATTCGTTTTCTTTTTGCAGAGGGTGCTGCTGTTCCGGAACATGGTCACGAAGGAGAAGGAGAAGCTGGGGCTGGTGGAGACGAGCTCGGCGTCCCCTCACGTCACCCACATCACCATCCGCCGCTCCCGCATGCTCGAGGTGAGGGACACGAGCCAGGCCACAGGGCAGCACCCTGGCCTGACAAAACCAGGGCAAGGCGGTGTGTTTTCACTTTCCCTGTGGGTATTGAGGGACCCAGTCCCAGAACTGACGTTCCAGGAGAATGCTGGACCCTCGTTCAGGTCAAGCTGCTGCAAACCTGGAATTCTGACTTGGAAAAACACTGGGTTTTTGAACTCAAGTTTCAATAACAAATGCAGATTTCTGTGGTGGACCTGTGTCCTGTCTCTGCTGCATCTCAGGGTTGGTGTTTCACGTGTCTCCCTCTGGGATTGTCCTCTGGATTTTCTGCTCTGTGTAGGATGGGTACGAACAGCTCCGGCAGCTTTCCCAGAACGCCATGAAGGGAGTGATCAGGGTGAAGTTTGTGAATGACCTGGGGGTCGATGAGGCTGGTATTGATCAAGATGGAGTCTTCAAAGAGTTCCTGGAAGAGATCATTAAGAAGGTGTTTGACCCTGCACTGAACCTGTTCAAGGTAAGACACAGGTGCCACCTGAGGTGACCCGGTGCAGGCAGAGCCATGCTGGCTCACTGGGCTCTTATCTCTTATCTCTTTGTGCAGACCACCAGTGGTGATGAGAGGCTGTATCCATCCCCAACATCCTACATCCATGAGAACTACCTGCAGCTCTTCGAGTTTGTGGGGAAGATGCTTGGGAAGGCTGTGTATGAGGTGAGCCAGAAGCACCAGCCTGGGATACTGGCAGTGATGGTGCCTTTGAGGGCATCTGTCCTACTTGGGAGGTGTCATTGAAGAGAGGAGTTTGGAAAAATGGCTTGGAGAAAGATCCTAATAGTGGAACAGGCTGGAATTTCTTCGGGCATGTATTAAAAATAATCTTGGAGGTAAAACCTGGGACATGCCTTGCTTATTCCTCATGGTGCTGGGGACCAGCCTGGTTTTTGATCCACTTGTGGATACCTTAAAGGGACATGAGGCAGAAAGGAGGATGGAATGACAGAATGACTCTCTGATAGAGTGATTTGGGGTGAAAGGGAACTTTCTACTCCTGTCTTCTTCCCATGGGCAGGGACACCTTCCACTAGCCCAGGTTGCTCCAAGCCCTGTCCAGCCTGGCCTTGGACACTTCCAAAGATGGGGCAGCCACAGCTTCTCTGGGCACCCTGTGCCAGGGCCTCCCCACTCTGCCAGGGAAGGATTTTTCCCATGTATCTCACTACATTTTCCCTCTTTCCATTCAAACCATGGAATGCAGTTCTTTTAAAGAACACATGGAATTCCCCTGGTGCCTTTTTGCACCTGCCTTGCTAAATAATGGGTTTCAAGAGGATGTGGGGTTTGTAGCTGATTTTGGTGCCTTGCAGAGTGCTCTTTGCACTTGTTCCACATCACAAGATCTGCCTTGCAGGTAACAAAGATGCCACAACCACAGGTGTGTGGCAGGACCTTACCTGTGTGTTCTTCTTGTCCCTAGGGAATAGTTGTGGATGTGCCCTTTGCTTCCTTCTTTTTGAGTCAGCTCCTCGGGCACCACCACAGCGTCTTCTACAGCTCCGTGGATGAGCTGCCCTCCTTGGACTCGGAGTTCTATAAAAATCTCACTTCAATCAAGGTTTGAGCACTAATTTTCCTGTCATTCACCTCCCTGATTGCTGCCTTGTGTTAGAAACTGCCTTTGGGTACTGCTTTAAAAACCCCTGGGAGAAACTGGTGGTTCTGCTGCTGAAGCTTGACCTTTTTTCCCTTTTTTTTTCCCCTCTCCCTGTTGTTCTCCAGCGTTATGATGGTGATATCAGTGACCTGGGCTTGACACTGTCCTACGATGAAGATGTGATGGGTCAGGTAGGTTTTTATTCAGTGATTTGTTGGACTTACCTCTGCTTTGTCCCAAACACCCTCTTCATGTTCCCATGGAAGGCTGGCTCAGCTCCTCTGAACTCAGCCACAAGATTCAGTATTTACCTGTGGGCAGAGAACAGCTTTTTCCACAAGAAAAGGTTCCCCTCTGACCCTTAATTTTTCTGCTGCCAGGGTTGAAAAAGTGTTTAACACTTTCCCTTCATAACTGGTGTTCCCCTCTTAAAAGAAGAACCTGTGAGTAGGGAGAAATTCCTTTTCTTCCCACATGGATGTTTCTGTCAGGGAATCTCCAAGTGTGTTGGGAGGTCTCTTGGCCTAGAGAAGGAAAAGCTGTTTGTCAGTCCCTTAGGAAGACTGGGAGCATTGGTTGCACTTGAGCCCTGTGAAGTTGTGCGTGCAGAGCTGGAAAATCTGAGGAGATAAGATAAAAATGCCTCTTGCTGGCAGTGTCGTGCTGCAGATTCCATGGGGAGCCATGGAGGACACCTGCTGCTGCCTCAGCTTGGAGGTTTCATCTTGGAGGGTTCTTCCATGTGAAAAATAAAGATAGGAGCAGGATATGGAGCCCAGCAACGAGAAACTGAAGGCTGTGGTTGAGTGAGATTAAAAATAACCCAGGCACTCCAGTTTTCCCAGTGCTTTGGTCGTGCTGAAGGAGCCAGGTGGGGTCACCCTGACTGATCTGGGTGTCCCTGTAGCCACAGCCATGTCACAGCTGAGCTCATTCCCTGGGCTGGGCTCCCTTCCGACCTCGGAATTCACCTGGAGCCGAGGCACAGAGGCCTCTGTGATGTGGGAATGGGGCAAGGATGAGTCGAGACTCTGCAGGCAGCACCTGGAGGGTCCTGTACTGTCCCTGGGCTGCAGGAGATCACCAGGCCCTGGGAGATCCTCCCTGCCTGGAGGGACAGAGCTCCAGGAGCTCCCGCAGGGGACCTGTGGATCAGCCAGCTGGGGGTTGTGCTGTTACACTGAGCTCGCTCAGCCTGTGGATCCTGGGGTTGTGACAGTCCCCCAGGGCTCTCGGAATTGATGTGAGTGTGGCTCAGCAGTGATGGATCAGACTGCAGAGGAGGCTTCCTGGGAGAAAGGGCTGCCTCCACTGGTGGGAGAGCTGGAGTTCCGGCTGTTCAATTACTCTGTTAATAGTTGAGCGAAACTGGTTCAAGGCAGAAGCAGGATTATTACTTAAATTTTAAATCCTGCTGGTTTATTGTAAAAATAAATGTTTTATGGGGAGGTAACAGCTTAGCGTGGCATTTCCTTCCATTGTGGTTGCAGGCAGTAATTAGCAATCCAATCATTTCTTCCCTCAGCTGGTTTGCCATGAACTTGTTCCTGGAGGGAAGACCATTCCCGTTACCAATGAAAATAAGTGAGTACAGCAATTAGATTTTTAAGGTCACCACTGCAAAATACTTTATTCTGGTTCCTTGGGCTTGCATCTGGAATGAATTGAGATAGATTGGAGGAGAAGGAGCACATAAATATCTTAATAGAATTTGCTGGTTACAGTTCATCGGCAGAAATTGTATTAAATCTGATTTGCAAAATAAAAATTGACAATTTACTTCTTGAAACAGCACTTCTGAGGTCAAAGGCACCCAGTCAGGGAGATTCTGCAGGATTTAATGACGGTGATGGATACAGACAGATGGATTCAAAGCAATTCAGGCACACAGTCGTGAACACAGAGGGCACAGATGCTCAAAGACACCTTGGAGCAGACAGATCTCCTCAGAATGATAACATGTGGCAGTTGTATAAAGCACCGTGTTCCGAGCAGACAGTGCTGAATTCAAATGTACTCGACAGTCGTTCTTTAGAGCCAGGAAATCAGAGGAGACACCGAGCCCCGGGGCTGTTTTCACAGATAACCGGCTTTTAGATCGTTATCAGAAATGTCAACTCCGGAGCCTGCAAACCAACCCCACTTTTTTGTTCCTTTTTTTTTTTTTTTTTTCCCTTCTTCCCTATCCCCTTTAGTGCTCATAAAAGCAGGATGAAATATCTACTGAGCAAATGTGTGTTCGAACTGGTGATCTGGGGGTTGTTCTCTTCTTCCTGACAAATGGAAGCTGGATCCCACCTGGATCTGTGCTCTGCAGTCTGATGGTCCCAGGCTTTTCCCCTCTCCAGCTCTCACCAGAGAGTTTGCATTTGAAAGGATCTTCCTCTGGCTTGTCACAAGTCAGCTCAGGGAGAAAGTTGAAAGCCCTGGGTGCTGCTCTAGTCATTCCCAGCAGAAATGTGAAGCTTTTCCACCCAAATTGGGAGTTGGGAGGGAGCAGAGATGTTTGGAATGTGGAAGCAGCTCTGCCTGGGGATGCTGGGATGACCTTGCCCAAAACCCAGGCAGTGGGATCGTGGTGAGGTCTGTGTGGGAGCTGCTGAAGAAGAATCAGCAAGTTCAGGTGTTTTGCCTGGAGGTGAGAAGAGGTAGAGCCTCCCTCTAACAAAAAGTTCACCTCTCCCACATCCTGCAGGAAGGTGGGAATCTGCTCCATGGTTTTGGTGTGGTGATTCTCCAGCCGTGGGGCAGCAGAGCCCTGTGAGCTGTTGGTCAGACCTGGAGGAAAATCTGCCTGGAGAGCTGAGCTGTGAAAATGAGTTGGAGCTGTGTCCAGCCAAGGTTGATCAAGGGATTGTTAAAGGAAATTAATCCCTGAGCTGGGCAGGAGCTCTGAGAAATCAGCGGAGTCCCAGAGAGGGGAAAGGGCCAAAATCTGGGCAGAAAAACATCATCTGCTTCAATAAAGAGCAGGGCGTGGAGGGGAAAGTATAACCCTGTCCAGGCTGTTGCAGTCCTTTTGGGGCCGGAGAAACACGTCAGGGACAGTTCAGTGGTGGGTAGTGGGTACCCCTGACTGCTCCATGTCCCCCGTGCCACCCGCCCTGTCCCGCAGGATCAGCTACATCCACCTGATGGCCCATTTCCGGATGCACACCCAGATCAAGAGCCAGACTGCAGCTCTCATCAGCGGCTTCAGGTCCATCATCAAGCCCGAGTGGATCCGGATGTTTTCCGCGCCGGAGCTGCAGCGCCTGATCTCCGGGGACAACGCCGAGATCGACCTTGAGGACCTGAAGTAAGTGACAGCTGGGGCTGCCGGGCCTCCCTCAGCTGGTCCAGGAGCTGAGCCCTTCCTTTGCAGAGCTCCTGGGAGGTGGCAGGACAGTGACTTGTCCACAACTTCTGCTGCTCCTCCTTGGAGCGTGAGGAGCAGGCAGGAACGGAG
The DNA here is from genome assembly GCA_013397175.1 of Platysteira castanea. Classification (NCBI taxonomy): domain Eukaryota; kingdom Metazoa; phylum Chordata; class Aves; order Passeriformes; genus Platysteira; species Platysteira castanea. Next base: position 335,905 of record VYXC01002160.1, on the reverse strand, counting down.
CTTTGGAACCTGTTCCTTAAGGCTCATTTGGGATGGGTCCTTTCTTCCACCTGTTCCTGGGAGCAGAATTTCCCTCTGCTTTTCCCTTTCCTCTGATCCAGTGCCCGGGAAGTGCTGGGGGCTCAGTGTCAGCAGTGAACCCTTACCCGTGGCAGGTGTTGGACAGGGCTTGGAGCGACCTGGGCTATTGGAATTTGTCCCTGCCCATAGCAGGGGGTGCAACAAGATGAGCTTTAAGGGCCCTTCCAACCCAAACCATCCCACTCGAGTGATCCCTCCAGCATCTGTGCCCCTGCTGCTGCAGTGCCAGGCCTGTCAGAGCCTTTCCCTCCCCAGGAAGCACACGGTGTACTACGGGGGCTTCCATGGCAGCCACCGCGTCATCATCTGGCTCTGGGACATCCTGGCCAACGACTTCAGCCCTGAGGAGAGAGCCATGTTCCTCAAGGTGAGTGAGGAGCTGCCCCTGCCCAGCTGGGATCTGGGGTGGTGGGGCCAGGGCTGTTCTCCAGTTATCTGGGTGCTCTCTGAAGGGGCACCAGAATTCCTGGCAGCTGGAAGTGCCCAGCAGAGCTCTGTGAAAGCTCTGGTGTCACCACGAGTGCTCCTGCAGAGGTGGCACTCCCCAAAGGCTGTCAGACACACACTGGGTGGGGGTACTCAGCGCCAGCCCCAGCAGTGCTGGGACTGTGTCACTGTGTGGTTATTCCTGCCCTCGCTGCTCCCATCGTCACCATGTGGCACTTTCCAGTTTGTCACCAGCTGCTCCAGGCCTCCACTTCTGGGCTTTGCCTACCTCAAGCCTCCTTTCTCCATCCGCTGTGTGGAAGTGTCTGATGACCAGGTAGGCATCCTGCTCTCGGGGCTTGGGAATTCCCTGCCCAGCTTCCTCCCCTCCATCTGACCTGGAAACCCTTAACCTGGGAAGATGAGATGTTAGGATTAGATATCAGGGAGAAATTCTTCCCTGTGAGGGTGGTGAGGCCCTGGCCCAGGGTGCCCAGAGAAGCTGTGGCTGCCCCTGGATCCCTGGAAGGGTCCCAAGCCTGGTTGGATGGGACTTGGAGCACCTTGGGATAATGGAAGGGGTGGAACAAGATGACCTTAAATGTCCCTTCCAACACAAACTATTCTGGGATTGTACCCCTGAACACAGCCCCACCCCAACAGGATGCTCACGGCTGCACCCACGCACGGCAGCTCCGGGCTCTTCCCGCCTGCATTCCCTGGGTTCCTCCAGGGCTGTGTTTTCTCCTTGGGATCTCCCCGTGTCCCACCTGTCTCCCTGCACACCCTGCCCGTGTCAGGCACTGAGTTACAAGCAGAGCTCCTTGGGGAGGGCGGGGAAGCAGAGCTTTGGGCTTCGGCTCTCCCTGTTCCCAGTGCCAGCTCTTGCGTTGGCACCTCTGCCCCGCTCCCCTGTGCCAGGAACACGGAGGGAGGTGCCAGCTCTGTGCCCTTGCAGGACACGGGGGACACCCTGGGCAGCGTTCTGCGCGGCTTCTTCACCATCCGCAAGAAGGAGCCGGGCGGGCGCCTCCCGACCTCCTCCACGTGCTTCAACCTCCTCAAGCTCCCCAACTACAGCAAGAAGAGCATCCTGCGGGAGAAGCTGCGCTACGCCATCAGCATGAACACCGGCTTCGAGCTGTCCTAGGCACGGCCTGGACTCGGGATGGGGCTTGGAGCTGCTGCTGGAAGGGGAGCCCTTCCCAGGTGGAGCCCGGAGCAGCTCCGCGGGAGCCGGCTGCTCGCTCGAGGCCTGGACAGGCAGCTGGTAGTGGAGGTTCACAGGGATCCAGGGAAGAGCTGCTGGGCTCAGGGCTGGCTTTTCTCAGGCACGGCTCCAGGCTGGAGGAGGGGATGGGCCTGACCCCAAACCCTTTCACTTGACACCCACGGAAATCGTCCTTAAAAGCAAACCCCGGGGGAGCGCGGAAGGAACGTTCCAAGTGCCACTCAGATTAGTGACAGTGAGACCCCAGCAGGCTGGGCAGCTGCTGCCATGGCAGTGCTGCTTTTTCCTTTCCCAGGAGCTGGGCTGGCTGGAAGTGAGTCTGGGAAGCTGCACGAAGGCAGAGGGGTGACAGAGCCCACGAGGACGTGACGGCGTTGGAAGTGCCCGGATGGGCACTGCTCACTCAGGACAGGGGGATGCCAGGTGTCCCTGGCCCTGCAGGGTCCTTGGTGTGTCTTGGAGAAGGAATCCCAGGGAAGCAGCAGGTTAAACGGGAGCAGATGGACGCTGTGGCTCTCGGGAAGGTTTTGGAATGCCGGAGGTTATGGGCTGGAGCAGCAGGAGTGGGCTCAGCCAGCTGTGCCTCTGCCAGGCTCCTGCCAGACCCAGGCCTTGGGACAGAAGGGGTCATGTCTCAATTTCTCAGGAGCAGGAAAGGTTCAATTTTCCGTGGTTTCCAGAGGACAGGAGCTGGCACACACTCGGGCTCCCCTGCCCAGTGCTCAGGTGGGGCAGGTTCCTCTCTGGAACAGGGGGAACGTGTCAAGTCCTCTGGAAACCTCCACTGGCAAAATCCCTCTGGGGTGGAAGTTCCACTTCATTCTCAGGCCCTTTCTTAGGGAGTTGTTTGGACCCAGGGCAGGGCCTCTGTGTAAGAGCCACATTTGCTTTGTTGCCAAACTCTTTCTTTTTGGTCGCTTTGTCTCTTTCTGGCCTTATTTCTGTGAGCTGGTGTTTGCCTGGAGCAGGCAGCTTTTGCAGGGGGTGACTTGGGAAGGTGTGGATCCTTCCTGCCATTTCTGAGACGCTCACAAAGTGTCTCTGCAGCTTCCCACCTTTGGTCCCTCGAGTCCTGCCCTGGTCCAGGCTGGAGAGAGGAGAGACTGGGCTGCTCCTGGGCTGTCCTGGCCCTGCTGGGGTTCTGGCACAGAGGAGAGCCATGGCATTGCCCTCTTGGGGACAGGGTTAAAAGCCAGTCACCTCCTCCCCTTCACCTCACAGGTAAAACAAGCTCCTGCACCAGCTGGTGGCTTCTGCCCAGGGTCTTCTTTCCCTCCTTCCCTCCCTGGGGCACTGGGGGTCCTCATTCCCCTCCCTGGCTGTGTCCCAGCTCTCCTGCTGCCCTGCCTGGTCTGTCCCACGGGATTCCTGTCCCCGGGTGAGCTCAGCAGAGCACAGCTCTCCACACCCTGGGCTCTGGAAGAACCCCCTTAACCACGATATTCCACATTTCCAAGGGGTCGGAAAACCCTCGGCACCGAGCAGCAGCGAGATGGCCTTGGCTTCATCCTCCTCCTGTCGTGCTTCAGGTGGATTTCAGAGAAATAACCCTTTTTTTTAGAGCCAATGCCTGGAAATGCATCTGGAAAGCAACGTCAGGATCCTTTTTCTCTGTCAAATCAGTGAGATTAAACAGGAGTGATGGGAAGTGTTGGTGCGGACAGGAATGTCTGCATCCAGAGGGTTCAGGACACTGGGCGGTGAGTCAGAGAAATTAAAGATGATGGTAAATTTCTTTTTTTCTTTTTTATACATAGAACATTTTGGCATTAACCAGTTGGTGACTGCGTAGTTGGGAGTTTTAGGCACTGCCTTGGACCTCTTAGAGTTTAAATATCACCCAAAATCTGCTTTTTCCTTCTAGGAAGCGCAGTGTGTCTGACTAGAGCACAATGGGCATTCAGTGAAATGAGTTATTGAACACTGAGATAAAATCCATGCTCCCCTTTTCCCTTCGTTCCTCAGGAGTACAATTCCTAGAAAAGATTTTACTGCAGACTTAACTTGGTCCCTCCAAAGCTGGAGATGTTGCACTACAGACACTGCTCCCGTGCTGGAGCTGGTGTGGAAAATGTGATAAATGTCTGGGAAATTCCTGGTGGATGCAGGCGAGGATTCCTGTGGAGGGGCTGATTCCCGTGTCCCAGGGAGGCTGTAGCACACCCGAGCAGGTGTGTCAGTCCCTCCCTGCTCCGTGGATCCTGCCCAGGGATGGTTTTGCCACGGGAGATTCAGGAGGATGTTTTCTATCCGAGCCTCGCTGCCGTGGAGACCTTGGGTCCATCCCTGTGTGTCTGACCTGCAGAGGAAATAAAGCTGGGATGAGTTCAGGTGGTTGGGTGTCTCCTGCTCCTTTCCTAGGGCAGGGACTGTGCTGGTGGGATGCTCCTGGCAGAGCAGAGCGGGGCACTGGGGCCCTGGCACCTCTCAGAGGGCACTCCCTTTATCCCGAGGGGGCTGAGACCCTGGCACAGGTTCCCAATCCAGCTGTGGCTGCCCCATCCCTGGAAGTGTCCAAGGCCAGGTTGGACAGGGCTTGGAGCAACCTGGGCTGGTGGAAGGTGTCCCTGCCCATGGCAGGGGTGGAATGGGATGAGCTTCGAGGTCTGAGGTTCTGTGAGTCTCTGCCAGGCTGGGCATGGAGCCTGCTGCTCCCATGGGAATTCCTGTTGCCAGGCTGGTTCCTGGTGCCTGTGCTGAGGTGCCCCTGAGATCCGTAGGATGCTCCAGATGGGAGGGATACGAGGCCTGCTGAGCCCAGAGGGACCTGGCAGCATTGTTTGAAGCAGGATTTGCTCATGCTGGGATATGCTTGGCGGAGCTCTGCCTGGTCCTGCAGGGTGCTGTGACTTCGGTCCCTCCTGAGGGTGTTGATGCTCCTCGGATGCAGGAGCAGGTGCTGGGATCAGCAATGCTCAGTGCACATCTGGGAATGGTGACTGGGACCACTGGTGGAGAGGGAAACGGGCTGGAAATCCAAGCGGGATCGCCCAGCGCAGGAGTGGGGGCAGCCCCGAGGAGCAGCCACTGGAGCCAAAGTGGGGTTTGATGTTAATAACAATATTATAATATTGTGTGTTTCTGCCTGGGCCTGACTCTGGAAGCTCCTTGGAGGAGTGAGAGCTGTGCCTGCTGCTCCAGGTTCCCTCAGACTCCGGGTTTGGAGCCCTTCACTGCCCCTCCATCCCTGACTGGAGCCCTCCTGCCCCCCGGCCATTCCCAGGGCTCTCTGGCTCTGCCGGGAGTGGGAGCGCGGTGGGAGCGAGGGAGAGGCTCCCAGTCAGTGTGCAAGTGCCATTGTTTTGACACAGAGGCATCTGGCACTGTCAGGAACAGCAAAAAGCAAGCCCAGAGCAGCTGCTGCCAAGGCAGAGCTGGCAGCAGCCAGGCCTGCACAGCTCCTGCTTCCCTGGCATCCGCCGGGATCCGGGCACGGCATCGCTCGGGGTCACCGAGGTGAGGTGTGGCCGTGGCTGTCCCAGCCACAGGGATCACACACACCGGGCACTGCGGGGTGAGGAGCTGGGAGGGATCCCTGGAGCCTGGTGCTGCCTCGGTGCTGGCACAGAGCAAAGCTGGGTGTCCCAACCTGCTGCAGGCATGGGGTGTTCAGGAGCAAACAGCAGCTCCCGCTGCCCCTCTCCTGCTCCTCCAGGCTGTCCCAAAGCCCTGGCTCACACCGCAGGCTCGTGTTCCTTCTGTTTGATCCCCCTGTTCCTCACCTGTGCCCCATGCTAGAGTCCAGGTTAGGATGGAGAGGAGGAGGCTGTGCCGTGCTCCGGTCTCCTCATCACTGAGCAGCGGGAGGCACGATGTCCCCCCAGGTCATTTTTGTGTTTGCTCACGTTTACCAAGAGGTGCAGCAGCTCCTGCAGCAGGTGCTGGAGCAGTCACACCACGTGGCACTTGGCACTGTCACCACCTGGGTGAGTGGCACTGAACTGGTGCTCACAATCTGCTTTTGTGGCTGTTTCTAAGGTCGAGGTCTTCATTCCTGACGTTCTGCAGCTTCCCTGGGGTGGTCTGAGCCCCCGCTGCCAAGGCAGGGATGGAGCCCTGGGGTGAGGTGGGCACTGGGGTGGGCACTTTGGGCCAGGCTGCAGCACAGGGGGAGCTGAAGGTCCCAGCCAGCCCCTTCCTCCCCCAACAGGCTCAACCTGCTCCTGTTAGGCACAGGGCCCGTGGTTCCTACCCTGGGCTGCTCCGGGATGGGGAAGGTTTTTCCTTGCCCGTTTCCAGGCTAAATGGGCATTTCAGGAACTTGCGAGACCACAGGACTTGCCCTGCTGGAGGACCTGTGGTCCTGTCTGCTCCTGCAGCTCCCGTGGAGCTCTTGCTCCCCGTTGCCAGGGCCGTGCACCCCAAAACTCACTGGGCTGGGGATCCAGCACATCCTGTCGAGGTGGGGGCTCTCATCCCTCTCCTCCTTTCCAGCCCTGGCCCAGGAAATGCTGCCTTGTGTAAATTTACATCTGACTTGGCACAATGGATGTTTGTGTCATTGCTGGCGGAGCAGCAGCCACTCGGCTGCTCCCACATCGTGGTGGTAATCGAGTTGCTTGAGTTATAGCCCAACTTATTCCGTTTTACAGCTCCTGCAGCGTTAACAGATGTACGGGCGTCTGATCCAATCATGCAGCAAGAGATTTTGGGGCCAGTTCTTCTCGTTTTGACAGTGTGGAAGCTGGGAGCAGCCATACATTTTACAAACAAGAATAAACGACCCTTAGCAACATATGGCTGTGCTGGCAGCTCCGGAGCGATCCCGAATCAGGCACCCTGCGAGGCAGGAATGTTGCTGGGCGCTGGAGCTGGGCAGCCTGGACAAAGCATCTGCCTTCCCCCGTGATATTAATGAGGTGCAGGCACTGGAATCCCTATGCTGTACGGCTGGGAGGGCTGGGAAGAGACAAAGAGCTTGGAAAAACAAGTGCCAGCCCAGAGCAAGGGAGCTTTATTTGGTTTAAAGGCTGGGTTTTGTTTTGGTCACTCTGCTGCTGCTGCCTGGCTGAGACCTGGTGGGGTCGGGAGCAGGGGCCTCTGCTCCAGCCTGGTGGGGAGGATGCCCCAGGGCCTGAGGAATCGCAGAATCCCAGGATTAGTCAGGTTGGAAAAGCCCTCCAGGTGCCTGATCCCCACCTTGTCACCAGCCCAGAGCACTGAGTGCCACGTCCAGTCCTTCCTTGGACACCTCCAGGGATGGGAACTTCAAACCTCCCTGGGCAGCCCCTTCCAGTGCCTGACCACCCTTTCCATGAGGAAATCCCTCCTGATGTCCAACCTGAGCCTCCCCTGGCACAGCCTGAGGCCATTCCCTCTCCTCCTGTCCCTGTTCCATGCGAGCAGAGCCCAACCCCACCCTGGCTGCCCCCTCCTGTCAGGGACTTGTGCAGAGCCACAAGGGCCCCCCTGAGCCTCCTTTTCTCCAGGCTGAGCCCCCCCAGCTCAAGAGCTCCTGGCTGTCCTGTGACCTTGGGGACAACTCTCAGGGCAGAATGTCCTGGCCCTGGCCCAGCCCTGCTGAGCTGCAGCCTTGTCTCAACTCCCTCCTGAAGTCGAGCCCTGCTTAGCGACACACAAGGGTCACCCCAGCACCTCCCTCTGCCTCAGCCCTCCAGAAACAATTGCTGTGGGTAGAGAGGGAGAGGGCAGCTGGGAGCACCCCAGTAAATTTAATCTCTCCATCGTGTTAAGTGTAGTAGCCTGATTTATTTCTCCTTGCAATCCAAACAATGCCAGCTTTGGTCCCAAAACAGTAGTGAGATTTCTTCCCCCCAGCTGGAAAAAGGAAATACTATAAATCCCTCCCCGAGCTGATTTATGGAGCATTCATGAAGAATTTATATTGCAAAGGATTTTATTAAATTAAACTTGAAAAGCCTCTTGATTCCTGACGTTCAGTCCTGGAGCCGGAGCTCTCGTAAAACTGGATGGAGCAGGCAGAGGGAATGGCTGAGGTGACACTGCAGCTGATGGGACCATCCAAATCCAGAGCATTTGTCACTGGGATGTGTTCCAGGCTGAGGCTTGGAAAATTACTCCATGAAAAATGTGCGTTAACAAGAGCCATGAAATATCTGCCTCAAACCCAGGTGAGTGATGAGATGGGGGATCTGTTAGTGCTGGGCATTCCTCACTGGCCAAAAAGGGACACAGAGCCAGAGATTCTTTGGGGAACAAGTTTAAGGTTGTTTCTACTCAAATAATTGAACAGGAGAAGGGGCAGGATGGATTTAAAAGCTGCCCCACTAAAAGCAGGACAAGCCCTGGATGATGGGCATCACCAGCTCACAACCCACAGCATTCCCTGGGGGAAAAATTACACCACCAGGGTTCACATGGATTCCTCCCAGTTGTATTTCCAAGCTGGAAGCAGCTGGGGCTTGAGTGCAAAGCTGGAATTGTGGGTGTGATGTGGGTGTGAGCTCCATCCAGCCTGCTCTGTCAAGGGCTCCGTGGAGCAACATTCCCAGGGTCAGTGTGGACACCTTGGGAGGAACCCTCAGGGTGTTGCCCCTCTCACCCAGCCCCAGCAGGGCCCTGCTTCTCATCCCAACCCCTTTTCCTGCAACCTCAGTGCCCTGAGTGCTTCCAAACCCCGGGCCCTGCTCCTCCTGCAGCCAGAGGGGCAGCTGGTCCCACCATTCCGAGGGGCAGCTCCACACGGAGTCACCTCCAGCACACAAGACCCTGCGATTTGGCCTTCCCTGCTTCACCCCCTCCATCCTGTGAGCCCCGTTCCTGGCAGAGGATGTGCTGGATTGTCAGCACGGAGACATTCCTCACATGCACAACAAGAGGCAGCCGGAGCCAAGGAATTCTTGGTGCATTCCTGTGAATCTGTACAGCTCAGCTCCAGTCGGGGCTGATGGATCGGAAGGGACTTGGAGCAGCAAAGCGCACAGGGCTCGGTGTTAAAATGTGACAGTTTGTGGCCCTTTGGTACAAGGAATTTCACATTTATTATTTCAGAGCTGCGGACACAATTCCCAAACGCCTCCAGCTGCTGCTCCATACGAGCACTGTGGCTTCAAAGGAGGAGCTGATTGTTTTCCCTTCATCATCCCTCAGAGTCCTGTCAGAGCCTTCCCACAGCACCTGCTGCCACCCAGGGAAATGAAGGCATCTCCAAAGTGTTACTGGAATTCTCCTGCCTCAACTCCCACCTGGGAGAAGCAATGACTCCAGAGCCATCCCCACATGGGATGTGTGGAGCAGGCCCAGGGAACAGAACAGGTGTGTCTGGGTCCCTTCCAACTCAGGATATTCTGTGATTCTGTTCCTCTCAGGATTTATCAACAAGGTCCTGGTTATCTCACAAGGAAGTTCTTGGCAGCTCCCATTTCCAGCCCAGGCTTGTTCTCCTTCCCTTCCTCGATGAATAAAAGCAGTCAACTGGATTTAGTTTTCCATGATCAAGGAAAAAACCTTCCAGCTCCCACCTATGGCTCAGGTTTTATGTAGATTTTCTCTTCCTTCCCTTCCTTCATTGCAGCGTAACGTGCCAGGACAAAGAGATAGTCACTGAGCCTGGAAAGCAAGGGAAAAGCAGGAAAACCAGAGATCTTATTCCAGAAGAGAAGCTTGTCGAGCGGCAAAACCCCCCAGATTTATCCCCAGAATTGATGGAATGCTGCAGTAGGACAGAGCAAGGGTTTGGGGTTTTATTTTTTTACCTGTTTAAATACTTGGCCACGTTTGGATCTGCTTCCCCTGCTTGCACTAAAGGGACCACACTGGGAAAAGCAAAGGGAAATGTTGGTGTTTCACTTTCCAGCTCTGAGTGCACAAAGGGCTGCAATTTGCTGGAGCCTCTCCCCACCCCAAATTTCCCCTGGGATCCCCACTCTGACTCCCCCAGCAGCTGTGAAGGATCTCTGCTTCCCAGAGGGATCTGGGAGGGGTAAATGATGCCAGTCATGTTTGTGTCTGTCCTGGAGGCCCCCAGCTCTGCTCCCCCAAGGATCCTCATCCATGGGGATCCCTGAACAGAGACTGTTTACAAGGGCCTGGAGTGACAGGACAAGGGGGAATGGCTTCCCACTGCCAGAGGGCAGGGTTAGATGGGATACTGGGAAGAAATTCCTCCCTGTGAAGGTGGTGAGACCCTGGCACAGGCTGCCCAGAGAAGCTGTGGCTGCCCCATCCCTGGAAGTGTCCAAGGCCAGGTTGGATGGGGCTGCAGAATCCCAAAAGGTTTGGGTTGGATGACCCAGCTGAGGTGAAGGAAGAACAGGGCCTGGCTTTGTGCCTCCTGCACTCCTGGAATTGGACTAAACAAAGAAAAGCTTGGCTTGAGCCCCAAGCCCAGCCCAGCCCTGGCTGCTGGCTCCCAGTGCCCTGGTTTGCTGTCACTGGGATGTCCCCATGCCCTTCTCCCCCAGCACAGCACTCACCACCTCTCAGCCCTGCGGCACACGGCTCGGGAGAAGTGGAGAGCAGCACTGCTCCTGCCTCCGGACTGGAACAGCAAGGAAACACCACTCAGTGTCTGCAGCAGCAGGGACAGCCCGCCCTCCCCTCCCTGCGAGGGCTCAGCACCTCTCACACACATGGAACTGATCCCTGTGCCGTGGCCAGGCAAGGGAGGGATAGCCCAGTGCAGCAGGGCGGGGAAATGCAACTCCCAGCTCCTTGTCTCTGCTTTTCTCTCGGCATTCCCCTATGGAAATAGCAGTCTCCCAGCCTGCTCTCCCATGGTAAGTGGTGGGGCAGGGGTACTCCAAGGAAGAGAGGGGCACAGACAACACCTACGGGCAGGATGAAGGCTCTGAGGGGAGGGAGCTGCTCTGAGTAACTGTCAATCCACTGCTCCAGCTCCAGGACGGGCTTCTCGCTGAAAGATGTTCGTTCTACAGAGGGGAAGGAAGAATCGGCTGAAAAAACGTGATTCAGTCAACAAGTTGGACTCTAATTTGGCTTTCTTGCATCAGCAAGTCCTAAGAAACGCAACATACCCCTCAGCATCCCACCACCATCACCACCACTACCCACTCCGGGCTGTGCCCAACACCTGCCATCCCAGGAAAGGCAAGACTTACTCCGGTGAGCCTCCCTGGCCGAGGAGAGTGGCGTGGCGAGGTTGGAGCCCACATCCTGCAGCATGCACTGGACCTGGACAAAAATCACAACGGCTGTCACTCCCAGCCATGGCCTTCTGCATTCCTGTGCTCAGCAGAGCTCATCAGCCAAACTCACGGGCTGCCCAGGCAGGACCTGTGTCACTGCTGTGCCTGCGTGGTTGGTTTGTGCCCCAGTTTCAAACCTGTAGCAACAAAACTCATGTCCATAATGTGGATCTGACTGATCTCTGAATAAACCTAGAGATGAGCCTGTCTGCCCATAACTAATCACTTGATCTATCAGTTTTCTTCTTGGTTAAAGGAACTTACCTCTTAGACAGCAATCAAGGGAGTCTTAAAGACTTATATATTGAAATACTAAATGTATTGAATTCCTCTGTGTCAGTTTGTCTAAAATTAAGGAGTTCGTGTTTTAATAGCACAGATAAAGGACTGCACTGCCTGAAGATTATCATTAATACTCACTTTATGAAGTTGATCTACAAACGTGTGGCCCTTTTCACTGCTAAACTCACCAGCCAGCCTTGGTTAGAGAGAAAAAAACAAAACAGAGTTAGCTAGGAGTGAAGAAATCATAACAAACATAATTTTCCACATGATTTGGATACTCGCAGCCGGTCCTTACCCGATGGCCGAGCTCAGCTCGTCCGTGGCTCCCAGGGCCTCGAAGATCCGGTCGCCCTTCGGCCGCCGCTCCCCGGTGAAGGTGCTGGAGAATCCTTTGGGAAAGGCGGGAGGCGCTCAGGGCTGGGGTGGGGAGCTCTGCCCGCGGCCCCCGGGGCTCCCCGGGCTCTACCTGAGTCTCCTGTCCTCGTGTAGATCCTCGGGGCCCGCTCGGGAGCGGCGCGGTCGGGGCTGTGGAGGCACAAACCGTGAGGGGACACCGCGGGGACAGCGTGAGGGGGGACACACCGTGAGGGGGGACACACCGTGAGGGGGAAAGTGACACCGTGAGGCGGGGAACGACACCGTGAGGGGGTCCCGTTCCTCCCACGCTCACCTGCCCGCCCCGCTCCGCCACCGCCGCCCCGCCATCCCCAGCGGCCCCCGCAGTCCCCGTCCCGCCGCCACGGCCGCCCGCCGCCACATCCCTCCCGGCCGCCGTCGCCGCCGCCGCGCCGTGACCCTGCGCGGCCACCGTCCCGCCCTCAGCCCACGCTGTCACCCCAGCGCCGCACCACCCCGTAGTCCCGCCTTCCCATTGGCCGTCCGCAAGTCCCGCCCTCAAGAGACGCTCGCCTATTGGCTGGG
>VYXC01002160.1:295349-323775 GCA_013397175.1 Platysteira castanea | reverse complement strand
GCAGCAGCGATGTGGGCGCGGGACGTGGCGGTGTCGGCGCCGGGGAAGGTGATCCTGCACGGGGAGCACGCGGTGGTGCTGGGCAAGGTGAGGGCACGCCGGGCAAAGTAGGGGATGCCCAGCTCGGTAAGGACTGTCCGGCCCCGCTGACCCCCGTTCTCCGCCCGCAGGTGGCCCTGGCCGTGGCACTGGACCTGCGGACGTTTCTCCGCCTGCGGCCCGGCGCTGAGGGCCGGCTGAGCGTCTCCCTGCCCGGCGTCGGCGTCCGGAGGAGCTGGGACACCCCCGGCCTCCGGGCCCTGCGGGGGCGGATCGCAGGCAAGGGCCGGGGGGAGCAGCCGCTGCCCCGGCGGAGTGAGGGGCTCTCGGTGCCTTCTGCACCCCGGTGATCGTGCTGGGACCCCCCCATGAGGTCACCTTGCAGAACCCCCGTGGCGTGACTCTGCAGGGACTCCCGTGGGGTTATTTGTCCCCCCTGCAGTGTTTCAGGGCCTCGCTGTCTCTGTGTGCGTTTCACTGACCTGTCCCTGCACCTCTCAGTTACTTACATCCTCCATGTGCCCCTTGTGACCCCGCTGATGCTCAGGTGTCCGTGTGTGGCTCTGTCCCCTCCTATTTTGGGTCCCAGGGTCTTGTTCCTGTGCCGTTGCGGCTCGGGCAATGCTGTGACCCAGGCAGGTCCACATCCCAGTGCATTACTGGTGGGGGCTGAACAGGAGCCTCTCTGGAGCTGCTCAGAGCTGGGGGCTCCTGGGGAAGTCAGGGATACAGGTCCTGTTTTCCTGCCTGTCTGTCCCACACCAGCCCTCACTGGAATTTCTGCAGCACCTTGTACTGGCTGGAGCCCCAGGACATCCCAGTTCCAAAATCCACATTCTGTAATGAAGAGTTTGTGACTTGCCAAGTTTTCCGTAGTGATTAAGGATGGCTGCGCTGGGAGGTGTAGGCGGGGAAACAGTTGCAGGTGTGGAGTGTGGAAACACTGGGATTTTAGGGTGGCTGGTGGAGATTTTGCTTTTTATTTTATCACAAATCCTCAGGTAGAACCTGAAATTGGCTCCAGCTGTTTCTGCCTACTGTGACAGAAGGTTTTGTTGTAAATACTGCTCTCAGCGTAACAATTCCCCAGTTTCTAAGTGTTTAAACTCTCCCCTGCTTGCTTCCATAGCTGACTTTGATGAGTCCAGGTCTCCCAGCGTAGAACAGCTGGATGCACTGAGGGAGTTTGCTGGAATTGCTGCTGGAGCCTCAGCTCCAGAGAGCCTTGCTACTCTTGCCTTCCTGTATATGTGCCTGGCTATTTCTGCTAAGTATGGGTAAGGCTCTCCTCCTGCCCCAAAATTTTGGTGGTGGGTGGGTGCCCCAGGCAGGTGAGCTGGGAGTCTCTGCTCTCATTTCATTTTGAGGGCTGGAACCAGAGCAATTCATGCCACAATCACAACACAGACACCCCTCACTCTCCAGCAGGCAGCTCTTGGCTTTGGCTGGAAAACCAGAAATAAACTGTGAATGTGTTGTCCGAACTAAGTCTCATCTCTTTATGGGCTGAATCTCCCTAAAACTGTGAGAACTTGGGGCTGTTCCAGTTCCCAGCCTTGCCCAGCACCGTTGATGATCTCGATGTGACTGGATGGGTGCTCAGTGCAGTGTCAGAAACCAAAGCAGAGCCCAACTTCCATATTCTCATCCAAGAAATCAAAGGTTAAAGAACTGGGACGTGCAGCTGGGTCATGGTTTCCCTGCAGTCTCAGGGTGGCACTGGGACTGTCACTCAGCAGCACTGAAAGGCTCCTGGGTTTGATTTTGGGGTCTGTAACACAACCCAGGTGTGTTCAGTGAGGCAAAGGGACGTGGATATGTCCGTGTTCCATCTTCCCCACCATCTGTTGCTGCAGTGGGACGTGGCTGTGCAATTACAGATTTGGGATGTTTACACTTTATTCAGAAATATGTTTAAAATCCTGTTTACAGCAGTCTCTGAAGGGGCTTTTAATGGTGCCTCTCAGGTATTTAGTTACCAAGTGCCCCTGCTAGCAGCCTGACAAGCTGTGCCAATCATGGATCCAGTTCAGGAAGGCTTTATTCCAGCACAGTGGCTTGGCCAGGCTGCTCCGTTTGGGAATGAGCCCTCCTGAAGCCCCTGTGTGTCAGATGCGTGTGCTGATGTTGCCAGTTTTCAACCAGCTTGCCCTGTGATCAGTCCTAAGTGGCCTCCTGTGCCTTTTGAATGTTGTCTGGAGGTGGAATTCGGGGTGGTTGTGTCAGTCCCTGTGTGTTTGTGTTCCAGGGACGTTCCCAGTGTGGATATCCTGGTGTGGTCGGAGCTGCCCACGGGAGCAGGGCTGGGATCCAGCGCTGCCTATGCCGTGTGCCTGGCTGCAGCCCTGCTCATGGTGTGTGGAGCCATCTCCTGCCCGCTGCAGGAGGGAGAATCCACGGCCAGGTAAGGAATTCCAGCCTGGGATGCACAGCTCTGCTCCCTGTGCCCCACCTGTGCTTCTGCCTGCACGAATTCTGGCACCTCTCCTGGTCTCTCTTGGCTCTGACCACCCTGAGCCCATCTCCTGTCCCTGCCCAGTGTTTCCAGCCCTGTCCAGAGACTTTGTTAAACTCCTCCTGTTTCCCTTGTCTAGTGTCAGATAAACATATCAGAAAAGGGGGGGGAAAATAGCTTTATTTTTTCAATCAAATAAAACACACTGAAATTTTTCAACCTCAGTTTCCTCTGTCTCTGAGCATCTTCCAGGTTTTGCTTTGAGTCCTCCAGGATCCTTTCTGGTTTTTTTTTTTTTTTTGCATTTCCCATGAATTTATTTCTGCGTGTGCTACATTTCCTCCCGATCTCCTGCCTGTCTTTCCCTTTTATCAGTACCTAGTGAAAGAGAGTTTCTTTCCTTCTGCCCTTGGAGTTCACCTTTGGAAGCCTGGAGTGCTGTGCCCCGTGTGAGAGGAGGCTCTGTTTGAAGCTGCTAAAAATCAAAGCTGGAGGGGGCAGAACCTCTGTTGTGTGGGATTTTGTGTGGGGCTGAGAGTGAGACAGGGAGGTGAGGGGTGGTTCTGCGTTCTGCCTCTGAACCAGAATTTGCAGCCTGACCCAGGAACGGGTTCTTGTTGGGAGCACTTTGTCCCCTGTGCTCGAGCACATCTCCCAAACTGGGAAATGAAAGGGCAGCTCCAAGCGGGGCAGCGAGGATGTCTTCATTCCCTGCTCGCCTTCCGTGGCTTCAGCATGGATCCGGCATAATTCCTGCCTTCCAGCTGGTGTGCAGAGAGATGGGGGTGTCAGACTTCAGAAGGGTTTTGCTTCCCATGGCAAGAAAAGAACAGCGGGATAGAAAGGCTCCTGTGTCGGGAGGAATCTCAGCCTCTCAAAGAGGATTAAAAACAAGTGGTTTACAGCACTCCTGTTCCTGAGGCTGGCGGTGTGAGCTGTTTGCTGAGTGCTCCCAGATTAAATCCTGGCAAGTGGAATGCAAGGTGTGTGGACGTGGATAAAGACATTCAGCTGAGGCCCAGGGAAGTGGGGGTGAAGGGAAACAGATTCTGGATAGCAGGTGGCTCTTGGAATTTCTGCTTTGCCTTGAGTGATGCTGTGAGGCTTTTCCAAAATGTAGATTTGTGCCTCTGCTCCAGCATGGAATACCTGTGGAATGGACTCGTGGTGTGCAGGGAGGATCAGAGGTGTGTTTTTGTGCTCAGACTGAGAGCAGGATTAGATGGGATATTGGGAATTCCTCCCTGTGAGGGTGTGAGGCCCTGGCACAGGGTGCCCAGAGAAGCTGTGGCTGCCCCATCCCTGGAAGTGCCCAAGGCCAGGTTGGATGAGGCTTGGAGCAACCTGGGACAGTGGAAGGTGTCCCTGTCCAGCCTGTCCCAGGGCCTCACCACCCTCACAGGGAAGAATTTTTTCCTGGTATCCAATCTAAACCTGTCAATCTCTGTCAACTTTAAGCCATTCCCTGTTTCCTGTCATTCCAGGCCCTTGTAAAAAGTCTCTCTCCATCTTTCTTGTAGCCCCCAGCCTTTCCAGTGTGTGGTAACACACCATGAGGTGGAGATGAGTCTGGACTGGAATTCCATCAAATCTGATCTTCACCAGGCCAGGGTTGAGATCTCCCCCCTGAATCTGCTCCCTGCCTATCCACTGGTTTGGAGTGGTTTGTGTTGGAGTCATTTCCTTGCCTTCCAGGTGGACAGAAGAAGAGCTGACACTGATTAACAGCTGGGCCTTCCGAGGGGAGCAGGTGATCCACGGCAATCCTTCGGGTGTGGATAACGCTGTTGGCACCTGGGGTAGGTGTGTTTGCTGCTTCCCGGGCAGAAACTCCCAAATTTAGGTCCCTGTTTTGGCTTGAGCACAGGGAATCCTTCCCTGTCTCAGTTTGCCCCATCTGTGAGCTGGGCCTGGAGCCAGCTGGAATGTTGGGAACTGGCTGCAGGAACACCAGAGCTCTGTCCCCCCCCAGGCAGGTGCCACGGGGCAGAGACCTCGCTGCAAATAACTGATATTTAAACATTCTGCAGTGAACAAAGAAACCTAATCCTGTCCCAGGGATAATGCAGGGGAAAATGCAGTTGGACAGCTGTCATTTAGTTTCAATTAGCAGCGACTTCCCAGTGTTTTGAAAGTGTCCTTGGAGACTGTTAATAATCTTTCTAATGAGACCTAATCGCAGTGCCTCTGTGAGGGTAGGAGCCGAGTGAGACATTCCTTCTGGACAATGAAATTCCATGCTGCGGGATGGCTGCTGACACCAGTGCACACGTTCAGTCCCTGGGATCCCACGTGCTCGGCTCTGCCGCGGGGAATCGCCGCTGGGTTCTGGGTCTTTTTCAGGAAAGATTTCATGCTGACCAGACTCCTTCCCTTTTCAAAAATTATTTGATGTGATCCTGGTGGAGAGGAGAGCAAAGGGAAAGGCCTTGGGTTAAGCATGTCCAGCCAGACCCTCTCATTAAGGCAGCAGGGTGAGGCAGGGCCGTGCTGCTGGAGAACATGGTTCATTTAGCTGGTGTTTCTTGCAATTACTGTCACAGGCTCTGGGTGAGGTTCTGAAGATGAAAGACCTTCTGTGTTATCTCTCAGCTCGCTCCCTACTGAGACAATACATGTATTTTACTTTAGGTGGAGCCCTGAGATACCAAGCAGGAAAAATCACACCATTAAAGAGGTAATATTGGAGTTTAAAAATAACCCTCACACACGGTGGGTGGAACATGTCAGAGAGGCTCTGGGTGGGTGTTGGAGAGTGTGAGGATGATGGGAGATGGCTGGAGTGTGGGAAGGGCTTTGCAGCCTCATTTTGGGCGTGGGCAGCCTCATTTGTTGGGGTGGATGGGGGCAATGAAACGTTTGGTCATTATCTGACGTTAGATGAACACAGCACAAAGGATCAATATTAATTTCATGGCATTATGGGCAGCAGGAATGGATCTGCTCCTGGCAGCAAATGACATTGTGGGGAGGGGGAACTTTGTGCTTACCTGGTGGTGGGAAAACCCACTGGCAGAGAGAAATCTGGGTCCTGTGTGTTCCCTGTGCCTCCTGCCAGAGAAGTATAATCTGACTCCATTAAAATCTTTCACAGTGCATGAAATTGCTCTATTAGCAGTTAATGGCCACTGCTGGCTACCCTTGTAGAGAGTATTTCAAAGGAAAAAAAATTTGCTTGAAAAACATGGATTTCAGTAAATACATTCCAGTCCTATTTATAGCTCTGGTACAGTTGTTCCTTGTATCCAGGAGGAACCAGCCTGAACCCAGCCAGCACTGAAGCACCTGCTTAAGTTTTGTAAAATGAATGGGACTGCTTATCTTGGGTTCTTGCTCAAAGAGGCCTTTTGAGGCAGAATAAGCCTTGGAGACTGGGAAGGAAAGAGGCCAGGAGATGTTCCCTGCCCATGGCAGGGAGTTGGAATGAGATGAGCTTTAAGGTCCCTTCCAGTCCAAAGCGCTCTGGGATTCTCTGTCTCCTGTTGCTTCCAGGGTGCCCACTCTGAGGATCTTGCTGACCAACACAAAAGTCCCTCGGAGCACCAAGGTCCTGGTGGCTGGTGTCAAGGAGAAGATCCTGAAGGTGCAGGTGGTTGTGAGATGGAGATGTGGGGGATAAGCTTGGGGAGATAACCCTCATGTGGGACTGAGGTCCCACAGGGATCTTTTGGGAGATCCCTCCTGTGGCCACCATCTTCCAGCTGCCTGGGACTGGGGGTTCAGCTCATCTCCTCCTTTCCTCGGTTTAACAGGAGTTAAAATCAGCAATTTTGAACCATGAAAAGAGCAGTTCCTTCCTCTGGCCTCTTTCCTTCTCTTCCTTCCTTTTCTGCAGTCAGGAGCAGGTTACCATTGCCCTGCTCTGGGAATGAGTGAGGAATTGCCCAGCTCAAAGAGACTGGGACCAGCTTCCTCCCAGTGGTATTGGAAGAGCAGCAAGCAGGCACCTCACATTCCTCCTTCCCCCTTTCCAGTTCCCTGCCATAATGAACCCGGTGCTGGACTCCATCGATGCCATTTCTCAGGAGTGCCAAAGTGTTCTGGAAGCCATGCCTGCAAATCCATCACCGGAGCATTACCCTGTGCTGGAGGTAAGGGGCTTGCTTGCCAGTATTTTTAGCCACTGTTACTGTTGAACATCAAAATGTCATTTAAAGAACATTAGGTCTGAAAAAAAAATGCGATAGCAGGAAATGTTCAGTTCCGAGTGAAACCGTGGTCTGGGTGTGCTGCTTTTAATGCCCTTCCTGGAGCCAGGAGCCAGAAGCTGCTGCTGGCTGGTGCCTCTCCCCAGCTGTGTGCAGGGAGGGGGGGAGCAGGCCTGGGGCTCTGGGGACCTGTGGCTCTGGAAGGTTTGTTTCCCTTGCACTGAGTGATCTCCGTGCCACAGCTCTGGCAGTCGCTGCCTGTGAAGCAACTGCTCTGTCACTGCCAGGGCTGGAGTGAGGAGAGGGCCCAGAGCCACTGGTTTGTGATGGACTGACTGGTTCCCAGCCAGCTCCTGGTGCTCCACGCTCATCCTGGCTCCGGAGAGCCACAGACAGAGCTGTGCCCAGAGCTGACCTGACATTGATGCACGAGGTGCACACAAAGATCTGTTTGTCTTGGCTTTGCTCAAAGAGCAGAGGCTGGGGAGGGGGGAGGAACAGGCTTCCGAGTGGAAGAAGTGCTGAGAGTGCTGTAATGCTGCTCCACAGCGCCGTGGGGGAGGGGCACGTGGCTGTGTCCCAGCTGAGGCAAACCTGGCCTGGCCCTGGGAGCCAACTTGGACACTCAAGAACCATTTGGTACCAGCCCTTGCTGGCATCTGGATCCCTCCCCTTGGCTCTCAGGAGGACCTCTGCTTGTCCTTGCTCTCGCTCTGGGTTGTTCCCGTGGGATTCACAGCACAGTCCTGTTCCCTTTGCACCAGGGGGATGGTGGGATTCTGGACACACCGGGCTGGGCTGAGCTGCCATCAGCTGGAGGAGTCTGCAGTCTGTTCACAGCACAGCTTCCCACAGCTCCTCATCTTAATTCCACATCCTCAGGCTGTCAGAAGTGTCGGGGGACAGGGAAGAGGGGGGCATAATTTGAGTTGTGCCTTGAGATCCTCACGTGGAAGATGCCAAAGCATCCCTGTGTCCCACACCCGGGAAGCAGCACTGTGGTGAGCAGGTTCCTGTCTTGAATCTTGTTGCTTTGTCTTGTGCTTGAAGAGCCCACAGAGGCCCAGCTGATTAGATGCAGCACATATATATAAAAATATATCTTTTGGGCTGTTTCTGAGATGTGCAGCTCTGGCCAGCACTGTACTTGAACCATGGAACTAGTCTAGTGTGTCATAAGCTGTCATCGGATTCCTGGCAGATTTTGGATCAGGAGATGACAGGTGTCTTGGATCATCACAGGCAGCGCTGTGCCCTCACTCAGGCATATAAAGAGGCCTCTGGATGGACGTGTGTCCTGCCCAGCCTGGAATGGGTGATGGCTGAGCTCTGCCTGCCTCCAGCTCCTTTCTCTGCCCGCAGTTCCTTAAACACCGGGCAGAAATGCTCCGGAGGGGGCAGAGGGATTCCTTCTGCAGTGTCCCCTCCTGTGTGGTGCTGGCAGGATTCCCGGGTGGGGCTGAGGGAGGGGGATGTGGCTGGCACTGCCCTGCTGCTCCCTGCACACAGAGTCCCTCCCAGCTCACCGGGAGCTGCAGGGGAGAGCTCAGCGCTGCTTGCTGGGGGAGGGAGCACAGGGCTGCTCTTAGGGAGCCTCTCTGGGACTGGTCTTGTCCTGGCTGGCTCCTGGTTTGTGACACCCTCTGGGAAGAGCCACCACGTGCTTTGGAGGTGATGGAGTCGGGCTGTCAGACCAGTGTTGCTGAGAACAACCTTCCTCTGCTGCTGGTGCTGATGGGCAGGGAGGGCCCTGTGGTGCCCAGGGAGCTGGTGTCTGCTCCTGGCCCTGCTCCAGACTTGCTCCAAGCACAGGCCAAGCCCTTCCCTCTGCTCCTGAACTCCTCACCTGTCCTACTGGGAGGGGACAAGCTGTAACTTCCACTTGTGTGTGGTGTTGTCCATCCCTTGAGCTGTTTGGACCTTGCTGCTGGGGCAGCTTTCTCTGGGAGTAGCGGGTCTGGCTGGCTGGGAAGCGTGGCTGGGATGCTCCCACAGCTCTGCCAGGAGGGTGGGCTGGCTCGGAGAGGGGCCTGTGCTGCTCCTGGAGGGAAGGACCCTCTCGACCCCACTTGAGCTGAGTGCCAGATTCCCAGCATGGTGCTGCCAAGAGGCTCCTTGGCTCCCAGCCCGGGCCCTGCCCGTGAGGAGGGAAAAGTGCTGCACAGAGCAAACACGGGGAGGTTCCTCCCTGTCACCTCTCCAGCGATGCCTCAGCCGTGTCAGAAGTCCCTGGATTTGGCTTTGCCAGATGGATAGCAGAGCGGGGCAGGGTGAGAGCCAGGAATGAGAGCTGCTGGCTCGGTGCCCTTCCCACGGCTGATGAGGGGCCTTGCACAGCCTCCTGCTCAGCACTCGAGTGACAGGGCAGAGGAGAAGCAGTCGGGAGGCATCGGAGAGCTCTGCAATAAATTCCTGCTGGCAGCTTGCAGTGATCAGGATTTTTTCCTGGGAGATGCAGGAGCTGTGATACCCCTGTCACTCTGCAATTCGTGATGGGGGACAGGGGCACATGAACAGCCCAGAGCTCAGACTGTGGCCTGACCTTGCTCCTGGTGGTGGTGGCCAAATTTCTGCAGAAATGAGGTGGTTGTGAAGGGTGGGAAGGCAGGGCTGCCACTGCTGTAAAGAGCCTCTATCTCCATGTGTGCTCATCTCCTCTCTTTGTGGTTGCTTTTAGGAGTTCTTCGACATAAACCAACACCACTTAAATGTTCTCGGAGTGGGCCACCCCTCCCTGGACAGGCTGTGCCAGGTGACAGCGTCCCACAGCCTGCACAGCAAACTCACCGGGGCTGGTGGGGGTGGCTGTGGCATCACCCTGCTGCCACCAGGTCAGTAACAGCCCCTTGGGCATCTTCCTCTCAGCCCTGGAGGGGGTCAGGTTTGGGAGCAGGGGAATCACTGCCAGCCCGGGCCTGGCTCTGGAGGGATGGGTGGGATGTGTCCCAGCTCTGCCTGGCACTGTGGGTTGCAGTGTGTCATCCAGGGCCGATTCAGAGTGTTCATTTATGTGTGTCAGCCCCTGAGGGCACTGGCCCCGTGCCAGGGGCTGTGTTTGGAGGAGCCGTGGCCCTTTCGCTCTCCCTGCAGTGGCCGAGCTGACTCGCTGGCTGCTCTTGCCTTGCTCTTGGCAGACACCTCCCCGCTGGCCGTGGAAGCAGCCAAGCAAGACTTGTGTGCCTGTGGATTTGAATGCTGGGAGACCAAGATCGGGGCCCCTGGAGTGACCCTGCACTCCTGCTCCTCTCTGAGCGCCCACGTGCTGCACGCGCTCGCCCAGAGCTGAGCTGCTGCCTCGGGCAGGGCTGAGCCCTTGGCACCACGTCCTCGGAGCTTTGTCTGCCCAGATGCCTGGGAACTTCTCTCCTCTCTCCTGTGTTGCTGAGGGCCTCCAGATGTGGGTAAGGAGCCAGTTTGGGGCCTGGTGTCACTGGGATTTGGGGCTGCGGTGGGGACCTGTGAGCGCCTGCCCAAGTGGTGTTTGACCAAGGCTCTCAAAATCCTGGTTTGAATTTTCTTCCTCGACTGCTGTGCTAATCCCAAGGGGCAGGAGGAGAGGGGCTTGGCTGGATTGCTGGGTGGATGATGACACTTTGCTGCTTCAGATGCATGTGGTGTCTCTTCCCTCGTCCCTGGTGTCCCGTGGGGGCTGGCAAGGTGGATCTGCACGGTGCTTTGGCATTTTTGGGTGAAGAGCATCTTTGGCAGCTCAGGGCTTGATGCTCAAGTCTCTGTTTCTTCTGGACTACAATTCCCAGTGAAGAGAAAACCTTTAATACTGCTCTTACCTGCTACTAATTAAGTGTTGGGTACTTAAAATGCAAGATAAAGCACAATTCTAGTGAAATTACTGCTTTTCACTCTTTTCCATAATCTCTGCCTGGGCTGATAAGCAGAGTCCTGTGTTCAGGCTTGGGTTTTTATTCACACGCTCAAGGTCTGGCTCAAACAGCACCTACAAGGAGGGCAGCTCTAGGCCAAGGGCAGGCTTAAAATTCCTCCTTGTAAAAGCTGTTCTCTCACACTTCAGTCTTGAACCAGCACGTCCCTGACCCTGCCCGGTGTTGGGTTTACTTTGGTGTAATTAAGTAGGGGAAAGAAACCCAAACCACGTCCTCAAAAGCTCACCGTAAGTTGCAGTTGACAAACTCTAAAACCTGAATGCATTTAGACTTATTACACAAATGTAAATGCATTTTTTGCTCCTGAAATTTTAATGAGCTGTGCCACAGAATGAAAGGGAAGTGGCTGAGGCCAGAATCTCTGGGAGTCGTGAGCTGACTCTGTGGGACTGTGGTCTCTGCTGTACCTGCCAAAGGGGTTTTATCATCGCTCTGTTTGTCTGGGGTGGGTTTTTTAAGTGGGTTTTTAAGTCTAGCTGTGTTCAAGAATCACTTCACTCAAAGCTGAGTAATGAATTGGCAGAGGTGGGGAGCTTGCCTTCCCCTTCCAGCCCAGGGATAAAAAAAATCAAGTGTGAGAAGCTGAGATGTTCTAGCTCTAAATTCCCAGCATCACGGTGACCAGCTTTATTTCCCTGATCCCGTGTAAAACTGTCTCTGTTTTAATAAATCCACATTTTTTTTATGTGCAAAGTGTTCTTTGATAATTATGCTGGATACAAAAGGAAAAAAGCACCTTACACTGCTTCAGGAAAGCAGGTCTCAGATGCTGCCTTTCTACATGTCTAATTACAATTCCAATTTGCATCTGAGAGCGGCTTTACACTAATCACAAGTCAGAAAGGCTGATAAATAATTTACCATTTTCTAATACAGTGTAATCAATGTGAGGATCTGGGAGCGTGTTGACTTTAACCACTTACATGTGTCTACTTTGTGATGTTGGCACAAAGAGATGCCAGATCCAGCTCGGGGAACTTCCCTTCAAAACAGCACGTCTGGGGCTGAGCCTCGTCAGCTCTGAGGGCTGGGGGCCAGATCTGAGGGCAAGTTCACAGAATCCCAGGATCGTTCAGGTTGGGAAAGCTCTCCAATGGTCATGGAGTCTAACCTGTCACCCAGCCCAGAGCACTGAGTGCCACGTCCAGGCCTTCCTTGGACACCTCCAGGGATGGGGACACCAAACCTACCTGGGCAGCCCTGTCCAGTGCCTGACCACCCTTTCCATGAGGAAATTCCTGCTGATGTCCAACCTGAACCAGCCACCTCTGCAGGTTTCCTCCAGCAGCACTCATCCCTCTCTGCTCCGTGCCGGAGTGGAAGTGGTGACATTCCCAGGGCAGGCAGGGGGGTGGCAGTGTCGTGGGCAGGAGGGGTCTGTGGGAAGGGCCGGGTCCAGGGTGACACAGGCACTGCTGGGATCTGCCTTCCCTGTGCCACAGGGACCAGATCTGCCGAAGTCAGCAGCTGGAGCCAGTCCCAATCTGTTGGAAGCGAGCACAGATTTCACATCCGTCTGTGAGCACAGGAGTGCCCATTCCCTCCTTTCCAAACTCCTCCTTCACCAGCTCCATCAAAGGCTTTGCGGGGCGTTGCTACACCCAGCAGGATAACCCGAGGGATGGCTGGGATGGTTCTGACCCCACTTCCCACAGGGGAATCACCCCTTCACTCACCCCAAGTTACAACCTCCTGCTGTGACTCCCTGAGCCCTGGGACACGTGGAAACCATCCCTGTCCCTCCGGAGCGCGGGGCAGCTGCTGCCGTGGGACTGCTGCCCCTCGGGGATGTGGAGCGGGGCAGAACGAGGCACAGCCCTGTCTCTCCTGTGCTTCGCTGCTTCGGGAGCAAAACTGAAGCCTGTGGAGCGTGTTCTCCCCACGGATCACCCCCTCCTCTCCCAGGCCCCCCGCGGGACGGATGTGCAGCAGGGCAGCGATTGCTGCTGAAGGATTAGCCTGGTAATTTGGCTAATTTTTCTTGAGCTTCATTTTTCACACTACGAGCTCTGCAGAAAGACTAACGAGCCTGGCTTTGCCTCTAATAGCCAGCACGGGGATGGGGAGGGGAGGCTGTGCTCCAGCCTAAAGGAGGGATTGAGGAATTGCAGAGCGTGGGGGTCCAGTGAGAGCTGGGGGTCACAGGTGTTAAGTGACAGCAGAAAGGAGAACACTTGGTGTAAAAATACCTTTTTAAATGTTCCTTTTCCTTCACAGCCTGTACCCGGGGCAGCGTCGCTGCCGGGGTGACTCCCCCCATCCCTGGGGAATGTCCCAGGGCCCCGGAGGGCTCCTGCCCCTCCCGGCACGTCCTCCCCGGAGCCGGGACCGCGGCGCTCCCCGGCCGGCCCTGGCAGGCACAGATGGTATTATTGTTTGTTTGCACTCCGTGTCAGCAGTGCCTTCTTTCTGCTCCGCTGAGTAGATGCTGAGGAGGCAGTGACATTATTGGAGATCACGGAGAGAGCAGGAGCAGGGTCAGGGAGAGAGAGGAAATGTCAGCGCGCAGCCACGCAGGGCTGGGGGGCTGCTCACGCCCCCGGGGCTCCCGCTGCTCCCGGGGTCCCTCCTGGGGACAGGGGGTGGCACTGGGACCCCCCTGCAGGGCCAGCGCCGTGTCCTCGGACACGCCTGGAGGGTTTGGGGGGTGTGGGGGTCCCCTGGCGAGAGTCGGGACCCCCCCAGAGCCATTTCAAGGGCGATTTGTGCATCTGGCACCTCCCGCTGCAGAAGGGCTCCCTGTCCCCTCTGCCTCCCACCCCCTGGGATTTCTGGGCTCCCCCGTTCCAGAGCCCGTCCCCCCTGTCCCCCCATCCCTCTCCCCTCCCAGCACGCTGAAGGTTTTGAAAGTTAAGTATTACCGTCTGCTTTGTTGTTGCCTAACTACGACAGACAAATTGAGAACTAGTTGTCAAAATGTCAGTGCACAACAAATCAACATTCAAAATGAGTCTCAGCGCTATGTGGTGTATAATTAAAAAAAAATCCTTTTTAGAAATTTCAGCAAGCGTTGGCTCTGCTTTATATTTGTCTGTGTGATTAATAAAGGCAGCTAATTTTCAGACTTTAAAAACAGCTAGAAAATAGCTCCTAATTACATATTAGGTTCCAAGCGGCCCCCGCTGAGCGAGGCTGGTATTGGTGGGCCAGAGAATTTGGCAGGGGCTTAATTACATTCTGAGCATCATCTAATTTTAGTTAAATGTAATGTAATCAGCAGCAGATGTCTGAAATAAAATATGAATTATGAATATGATGAAATTTCATTCTTGAATAAAAAAGTAATTTGCTATTTAGTTCATTAAAGTCGCAGAGGTTTATTAGGGAGCAGGTACACGGTGTGGCTGGGTTCTATTAAAATGATATTTCAGAGGGAGTAGGAAATTGCATTAAAGGTGCTAAAATATTCCGCCAGGATGCTGTGCCGGGTGGGAATGAACGTTTACAAAAATAACAGAGCCCCTGGGCCGGTGCCAGCCCCTGGCTCCGGAGCTTCTGTTTACACAAAGTGACGTCCCACATCCTGGGGGGACCCGGGGTGGGCCCTGCACCCCCTCTGGGTGTCCCAAGGGCTGCTGGGCTCTCCTCACTGGTGGGCTCAAGCGTTTCCCCTGTTACTTCACAGAATCCCAGCATCACTCAGGTTGGAAAAGCCCTCCAAGCTCATCGAGTCCAAGCTGTGACCCATCCCCACCTTGTCACCCAGCCCAGAGCATTGAGTGCCACATCCAGGCGTTCCTTGGACACCTCCAGGGATGGGGACTCCAAACCTCCCTGGGCAGCCCCTTCCATGCCTGACCACCCTTTCCATGGGAAAATTCCTCCTGATGTCCAACCTGACCCTCCCCTGGCACAGCTTGAGGCTGTGGGGACGCAGCTGGGCTCCCTGTGCCTCATTCCAGCTTGGCCAGGAAAATGAAGCCTCAATTCTCCCGTCAGCTCCAGGACCGTGGTGGATCCTCCCGGGACACCGTCTCCTGGACCCTCTCCCTGCAGCATCCTCTGCAGTTTCAGCTCTGAAGTTGAAATTGCTTTTCTCTCTCCCTCAGTGGCCCGGCCTGACAGATAAGCATCTCCTGGCGAGGGGGAAGGATGCCGTGTTCATTATTTCCTTGTATTACAGATCCTGTCATTTTAATCCCTCCTGGATGCCGGGCACCAGCTTCGAGCCCTGCCCGTTTCCAGTGTGCTCTCCAAGAAAACCCCGTGGCCGATTCATCCTGCGTGGCAGGAAATCCCAGGGCACATCCTGGCAGCTCCGGTGATGCTCCGGCACGGTCCCGGTGCTGGCACCGTGGCACAGCCAGGCTGCCACACTCGCCGACGTGGGTTCACCGTCCTCCCTCTTCTATTCATCAAGGGCATGACAGCTAAAATTCATTTGAAGATGAAGAAAGTGCCGGCTAATCCTTTCTGGGAGACAGTGATAGACTGGCGGCTTGGGAAGAATTGCACAGCAGTAATGAAATTAGGCTAAAACTGCTGGCGGATAGCAGATAATTGCCCTTGTCTGTCACGAGGAATAACATCTCCCAAATCCAACACAATGATTGTTAAAGTTGCAGGAATTTATTTTATTTATTTTATGGGCTCGGGCTTGGCTTTCCAAAGGTCTTTCCCAGGAAAATAAAGGAGCGGGAGCTGCGCGCTCGCCTCCCGCCTTCCCCGGGCGCTTCCGCCGCCTCGGCAGCTCGTTAGCCCTGACGAAGCAGCATCACCACGATGACAAGGACACCCTGCTGGGGCCTCTCCCGGGGAGCAGGAGCTGAACCAGCCGGCACAACGAGCTGCTCGGAGGAGCTGCTGGAAGTGCTGGTCCGTCCCCAGCTTCTGCTGACCTTCTGGTGCTTTCCAGGAGGAATCCATCCGCCAGCACCGGGTGCTGCCTGGTGCTGGGGCAGGTCCTGGTGCCACGGTGGCCACACGAGCCCTGGCGCCGTGTCCGGGCTGACCAGCAGCCATTTATTTTGTAATTGATGGGGCGGTGGCGGCCCAGCGCGGGTGAGTGACTGCGCCGGCCGGCGACGGCGATGTTTTATCCGCCGGGGCTGGCACGGGTAATTTACTGCGCCCGGCAATAACATATTTCACTTCCCGTCTCCCAGATGAAGATTACTTGTGTTTGAAAGTGCCTGAACACACACTCAATTCTGCTTAAACGCTCGCAGGCAGCCGAGCGCGGCTCGGCCCCGCGCCGGGGTGGCACAGGGATGAGGATGGGGACGAGGATGGGGACAAGGGTGGGGACAGGCTGGAGCACAGCCCGTGCTCCCTCTGGAGCCGCTCGCAGCGCTGGGGAAAACCCCCTGCAGCAGCCGGCGCAGCGGCTGGAAATATTCCATCCACCTTCCCTGACATTTCGTCTGGCCGGGCGAGGAGCTCCGTGGCATTTCCGAGAGGGGCTGGGGAAAGGTCAGGGGGTGGAAAAGGTTGGCAGGGTCGGCGCTCCCGCCTCATCCCCAGGCTGCTCCTGACCCCCCCGGACAACTGCGGCACAGGCACCGCATGGGCTGGATCTCCCTTCCAGTGCTGGGAGTGCCACGTGCTGTCCTGGGGTGCCTGAGCCACCTGAGGGATGAGTTGGCACCGGCACGGGGGGTTCATGTGTGCACCCCCGAAAACTCCCTGTGAGAGGCAGGTGTGAGGAGCTGGGGCTGCAGGGGTGAGGGACTCAGGGCAAGGGGGATGTGAGGGGGCCGTGCTGCCAGGGCTGGATCCCGTCCAGCTCCTTCCCTCGCCAACAGCTCCGGGTGGGCTCTGGGCAGGCCGAGCTGGGGGTGTGGAAGCCCAAGGATGGCCCCGCTGACCCCCTGTGACCCCTGGGCTCCCGGGTGGGGCGCTGGACCCGGTGCTGCCACTCCTCCTGCCAGTGCTGGCACGTCCCCAGCGTTCCCGACACGCCGCCGCCTTTAATGGATGCTGATGTGTCACCCAGCACATTTGTCTTCATTTGGTGCCAGCCGGCGGCCGCGGGGACATGCCAGGGCTGGGCACAACGCCCTGGAGCTGCAGCGCTCCCGGCACGGCTCAGCCCGGCCCAGCACCAGGATGGGAGGTTGGCACGCCCAGCGCAACCAAAAGTGGGTGTTGATGTCCATTCCCATTCCCAGGGAGAATCCCTGGTCGCTTTCCAGGCAGGGACTGCCAGCCCGAGACCCCGGCAGGGCCACGGAGACTTTCCTTGTTTGTCTGTGGCACAACCTCTGTGTGCCGGTGTCCCAGGGTAGGTGGGCATGGATTTGGGGGCTTTCCTTGTTTGTCTGTGGCACAACCTCTGTGTGCCGGTGTCCCAGGGTAGGTGGTCATGGATTTGGGGGCATGGCAAGGCAGGGATCAGACGGGCTGGCCCAGAGGTCCCTCCAGCTCCCCGTGGCCACCCATGGCCACCCTCATCCTCCTTCAGTGGGGGATGGCATTGCCTCCACCGTGTCCCGCCGGATTCCGGGATGGAACCTCTCCGCTGGAGCTGGGTAATTTCTGATTAAGGATTACTGTACCATTGGCTTCGGTTTGATTGCAGATGTTTTTAATTATATCGTATAAGATCGTATTATGTAATTGCATTTATCTGATTGAAGCCTTAATTGTAGGATTTCATAATGGTTTGACTGGGTAAATACACCGTCGCGTCTGTTGTCCCCCACCGAAAATTAGGTGCTTCATGTCTTTATTGCATTATCCTGGAGAGGAGCTTAAATTGGGAAGGAAGGAATTAGGAGAGAGAGAAGAAAGAAAAGGCGAGTTTGTCATAGGACTGCAAAACTCCCTGTGAGAGGCAGGTGTGAGGAGCTGTAAGGATCACCTCATTCCAACCCCGTGCCATGGACAAGGACAC
This sequence comes from Platysteira castanea, assembly GCA_013397175.1. Taxonomy (NCBI): domain Eukaryota; kingdom Metazoa; phylum Chordata; class Aves; order Passeriformes; genus Platysteira; species Platysteira castanea. The sequence continues at coordinate 306,396 of VYXC01002160.1, read as the reverse complement.
CTTCCACTGGACCAGGTTGCTCTCCCATGGACAGGGACACCTTCTTTCTCCTCCCAGTCCCAGAGATCGTGGTCCCCTTCCTGGCACAGCCACGTGGGCTCTGGAGGCACCAGCAGCCAGCGGAGCTCATCCCAAACATCCCCTCCAGCCGGGCATCCCAGGGGCAGCCGCTCTCCCAAAAGCAGGTGAGGGATGGCAAAAATTCCCGTTTCCATCAATGACAGTACACAGCAAAATAACTGGAGAGCTCTCCACCTTAATTCCCAAAAAAAAGCACAAATGAGCTGCTGCAAGGGGGGTCTGAGCTGCACCTCCCGCCCTCGGGGGGGTCTCTGTGCCTCCTCCCGGCAATTAAAGGGAGGTTTGGGGTTTTGTTGGGGCCTTTTCCCCGGCTGTAATCTGCAACATGTGGTTCGCACGGAGCCTCCTGGCTAATGGGTTTAGGATTATGGGAATATGCACAAATCCAGCGGCTCGCTGTCACTCCGCTCGGCGCACTAAGGTGATTTCATTAGGATTTAGGTTTAGAGAAAAGTCTCTCTCTCTCTCTCTCTCTCTCTCTTCCCCCGCCCCTTCTCTCCCCTTAATATTATTTTTATTCAATTACATCAGCAATTCATGAAACTTCAAAGCCGTTTCATCAGCGCAACCCGAACGCTGCCGGATCGCGCTTGAAAGAGGGGAAGAGGAGGAAAACATAAGCTGCTGCTTTAATGGAATTACTGAAAGGGGCTTTTTAATTAAAAACAAAGGTTGGGCTGAGGTCTATCCATAATTCAGTGCCGCTGGATGTAATATCTGCCGGTGGTTTAATTTTAATAAATGTATGTATTATTAAAGGTGGGATCTATATTTTCCAAGCCCAAGGAAGGCCCAGCTGTTCCCGCAGGAACAGCTGTCGGTGCCACGGAGGGCACGAGGGGACACTCGATGGCCACAGGGCAGGGGATGGGGACAGGGATGCTCCCGGTGACCCCCCAATGCCACAGGAGCTGTCACAGCCCTGAGTTAATTACCAGCAGCACCTGTGTGGGTTATTCAGACAACTCCAGCCCCTCTTTTTGATGATTTCCTCTTAATTAGCCTTTATTAATGAGACGTGACCTCGTCCAGCGAGCTGGCTCCTCGCTGCCATCTGCCCGTCCCGCCCCACGGTGGGACAGGGCTGTCCCCAAGGCCAAGGGCAGCTCTCCGGTGGCTGAGGGGACGATGACACGCAGTGATCCAGGTGCCACGAGGGATCCTCATCCCTGCGCTGCTCCAGCAGGATGGCACCCACCCCCCACCCCCCTGCCAGCCACGGCACGCTAATAAAAACAAATTAACTTGTAGCAGCGTTAATTTTCCCGCATCCATCCATCCCGGCCTCATTACCAGGGTGATCCCAGGAGCCGGGGGTTTGGGCAGATCGTAATGAGGAGCATGCGGTAGTAAAAGTCCTTCTAATAGGATTTATTTACTGTAATTGTGATTCGAGGCACAGTGCCATCCCCGGCCAGCGGGGCCAGCGGGGAGGGGGCCTGGGGCTGAGACTGGAGCACGGATGCAACGGAGGAGCCGGAGCTCCCTGAGGGATCTGGGGGGTCCTGCTGGACCTGGGGCACGGAGCAGGGGCTGTCCTGGCAGAACCACCCCTGTCCCTTGCTCCAGCAGATGTTTCCTGGAGTATGGGCACCACATCCCACTTCCCAAGCATCCCAGAGGGAGCTGCCGGGCAGGTCGTGTGCCCTGGTGCTGCCAGGGATGGGGTCACCCATCTCAGGGTTTCCCACTGAGGCTGGGATTCAGGAGCTGCTTCCATGGCCCCGTGCATGGCACATCTCCATCCTCCCGAGCAGAGGCAGCTCGGGGATTTGGGAAGCGAGGCTGCTCCGTGGGATGCTCAGGTGGTGCCGGGGTCACCACTCCTGCTCTGGTTTGAATTCTCAACACACGCAGCACTGGCACCCAGATTCCCCTCTCCCGGCTGATCCCGACGCCAGGATCTGCAGCAGCTCCAGTCCCGCTCCAGCACTCATCCCGGACACTTGGAATGCCTCCTCTTGGGGTCCCCAAACCCGCTGGGAGTCCCCAGAGAAGGGAGCAGAGCCGGGAGAGCTTTTCTCTCGCTCACACTTCATTATTGTTGCTAAGGAAACCTCTTCCCAGGATCTCGCCTGGAACATGTCTGCCTCGGCGGGGCCGCACATCCATCTCTCCCAAAGTGCCCTGAGAGCCGGAGCCGGCGCAGACAAAGGCGGGGATGGAGGCGGAGGCTGCTCCGGGACCACCGCTGCGGCTTTGAACAGCCCGGCCAGCCCGGAAAAGTTGTCAGGGATCATACAAGACAAAAAAAAAAGAAGAAATCCGAATGGAATTTGGAATTTGCTCCTGTAGGCAGCAGGGCCAGGAGTTTGCAGCCATGCTCTGAGGGCTGGCACAGTGGCCGGATGAGCGGGGACACCGGGATGGGTCATTGCACTCCCGTTTCAGCCCATCGTTAATTTTGGTTCGCAGTTTATGGAGGGGACTGGTGCTCCCGGCCCCGTGTCCCCCCCGTTCCCAGCTAATGCTTCCCAGTGTAGCGAGACGAGTTCCCATCGTTCAGAATGAGCGATTCCTGCATTGATTTGCAGCTTCCTTTTGATGCAGCAAGAATTTATTCCTCGGGAAAGGGCTTTCTGTAGCCATCAGGGATTATTGATGGTGTTGAACTCGCTCGCTGCCCTCTGGATTGCAGCCGGCCCCGGAGCGCTGCGGTGCCCACGGGGCGGTGTGGGGAGACAGGGACACGCCGCTTTTGGGGGGGATGCAGCTGGGGTCTCCCGGTGTAAGCATTGCTGGGAACTGGGAAAAATGTTAACAGGGCTGGGATGGCCCCAACAGCAACGTGGTGGACGCAGCACTGATCAAACCTGGTGCCACTGCGGCACCAGCGTGAGCTCATGGCACACACGGCTCCATCCCTTGTCACTGGTCATGCCATGGGCTCGTTGTGTGTCCCACACAGCTCTGCAAGGCCCCCACGGGGTGGGAGCAGCATCTGAGCACGACTTCCAGGTGGGAGCCACCTGGAACGCCCTCTATGGCACTGCTGGTCCCTTTCTCCGGATGCTGGTGGCTCCTGCAAACCCCCAGGGATGCTCCCAGAGCCTTGGCAGTGCCTGGCCCCAGCGGGGTCCCCTCTCCCTCCTGGACTGGGTGGTCCCAGCAGAGCACAGGTGCCCACAGCAGTGTGCCAGCCCAGTGCCCTGCATCCCCCAGCACCCCACACCACAGAGGTGCCTTTTGTCCCGCTCTTGCCAAGCCACTACCTCCACTTCTCCTCTTTCCCCCCTACACTCCTCATTAAAGAGAAGACTACAGATTTCCCAGCCTGTCTCCCGGTTTTATATTGAAAAGGCTAAATGATATGCTGACACCTTAATTACACCCCATTGTCACAATGCAGCGTGGCAGTGGTGTGAGTGATATGAGAAGAAAGGGCTGCGGCGTGCGTGGCAGATCCTTTGATTCGCGCTGGCAGGTTGGGAGCGACACAAACGGGGGCTCGCGCCAGCGTCACCCCCGCACATGGCTCCGCGGCCCCGCCGGCGTCACCGCTGTGCAGGACGGCTGCTCTGGGGCACGCGGTGGTGGCACCGGCACGGGAACAGCCGAGGCTGAGGGATGCGGTCAAGCCCGGGCGCCGTGGGTGGCCCCAATCGTCCCGGCCTGGCCCCGCGCCGTCCCCGTCCCCACCGAGGGCACGGGAGGCCACGGCTGCCGGCAGCGCCGAGGTTCCCTCCTTGGCAGAGACCCCAGCCGGGCAGAAATGTGCCAATTAAGCGCTGGCTGCTGATTAGCGGAGGCTGGGGAATTCGCCGTGCCGGGGGAGCGTCGCCCGTCGCTACGCGCTGTGTTTGGGGAATCAGCGTCGCCCGAGCGGTGGCAGCGCTGGCTCCTGGCCATCCCCGCGGCGCCGCGCCTGGGGCCGGCCCCTCCATCGCCGAGGGGCTGGCGGGCGGTGACAGTGCCGGCAGTGGCGGTGGCACACCGTGCCCAGCTAGAAATAGCCCCCTTCCCCCGCTGATTTCCCCCCAGTGCCTGTTGGCGCTGCTGTCACACGGTCGGTGGCACCGTGGCCCCTCGCGGACTTGGCTTTGCCCTGAGGGCTGTTGGGGTCCCCAAGGCTGGGTCGGGGTGCAGATGGAGTCTGGCTGTGCCTTCTGGGGCTCCAGGCAGTGTGGGGCCCCTCCAGCTCCGTGGGACCCTGGAGGAGCAGCTCCCTGCCATGGCAGTCTGGCTGTACTCAACGGGAGGGTGCAGGTGACATCCCTGTCCCTCGGGCGCCCGCGCTGTCCCCTTTCCCTGCCACGGCTGAGGGGACGAGCTTTGCTCCCTGTGCCACCTACCCAGAGTGAGAGTCATGCTTCCCCTTTCTCCTCCTCCTCCTCACACCAGTGCTCTGGAAGTGGCAGCAGCAGTGGCACGTGGGCAGCGCTGGTGGCACACGGCCTGTCCCCTGTCCTGTCCCGCATCCAGCAGGGCTGGGAAAGAGGAGAAGGATGAGCCAGGCAGTGTTTTCCATTAACAAAACGCTGCCTTTTAAAATGACAAGATGTGGGAACAGACATCAAACAGGCAGACGGATCGCCCGGCGGAGAGGCACTTCCCCATATGCATCCAGCAAATGCATTTGTTTTGGAAAATGCCATCCCAGGGGAGTGCGGGCGGGAGCGGGAGCGTGTTCCAACAACTGGAAAAGCCTTTGTACGATCCACAGCGGAGCTGCTCACACGGCTGGGCAGCAGCACCATGAATCCGGGCACTGCGGGGCTGGCAGCTTCCCCAGGGGGCCCTGTGTCCCTGCTCCCTGTCCCTGTCCTTGTCCCTGCTCCCTCTCACTATTCCATGTCCCCATTCCACGTCCCAGCTCTGTGTCCTCGTCCTGTGTCCCAGTCTCGCATCCCAACCGTGTCCCAGCTGCATGTTCCTGCCCTGCCTCCCTGTCCCATGTCCCTGCCCCATGTCCCTGTCCCGTGTCCCTGCCCTGTGTCCCAGCCCTGCGGACATTGCTGACTCAAGCTGACAGCAGAGCAGAGGACAGATTTGTGTCCCAGCTCCATGTGCCATCCTGGGCAATGCCGTGCCGTGCCAGGCCGTGCCAGACGGCGCCGGGGGCACTCAGACATTCCAAGGCAATGGGTGCAGACTGGGAGAGCCTCAGGTGGGGCCAGACCCGAGCCGGCACCGCTGGGAAGCATCCAGGAGCCAATTTACATGCAAATGTCCTTATTAATCAAGGACAAGAGGAGGAATGAGCAGAATCCCCCCAGCACAAGGGCAGAGGCTTTTTCATCGGATGCTTTTCAAAGTTGCTAATGAGGCATCAGCAGCTCTTTTCAGAGCCAGATTTTTTGCTGTCTGGATTCTCCAGCGATCCCGTCTCCTCTGCTCCCAGCACTGCCCACAGTCTCGCATCCCAACCCCAAGCCTGTCCCCAGCCCGTCCCAGCCCAGCCCGGCTGGAACACCGGGAACAGGAGGAAAACAGGAGCAGGGCTGTGGCGGCCCCGGTTGCAGTGGAAGGATAAAGCCCCGGGTCTGCAGCGCCCGGACCGAGCCGTGAGGACCTGAACCTGCTGGCTGGGTCCTGCCCCGGGGTCACTGTCCCCACGCAGCGTCCCCAGCTGCCCCCACGTGTCCCCATCACCCCTGAGACATCTCTGCATCTCCTCCCGCTGGCAGGAGGGCCTGGAAACCCTCCAGGCACGGCGGGGCGCTCAGGGAGACGCAGTGTCCCATCTGGGCGCTGTCCTTGTGTCCCCTCACTGCCCGGTGTGGGACAGGGACCCTGTGGGGGACATGGGGCTCAGCCGCCTCCCTTCCCGGCCCAGCCACCCCATTCCCGGGGCTCTTCCCGCTTCCCGGCGGCCCCATCCCGCTCCGCGGTGTTTATTCCTGCGCGGGGCTTTGTCTGCTGCCCTTAATCTGATTTCGTGCAGTTCAGGCGTAGGAGCCTTGGAGGGGAGGGGGAGAACGAGCCAGGGGGGCTCGAGGGGGGTCTCAGAGGCCCCGCTGCAGCGCCCGGGGGGGAATCCTCGGTGGGTGCTCGGGGAGGGATCCCTGGGGCTGTATTCCCAGTCTGGTTGAGTTTCCTGGTTTCCACCCCGAGATGGAGGGGTTGCAGAGGAACAGGGAAACTGGGACACGAACTGGGGCTGCAGGGCACCGTCCCCGCCACCCGCTGTCCCTGTGGTCCCCACAGCTCAGCCGTGTCCCACTGAGGGACCCCAACCAGCACATCCCCGGAGGTGACGCTGTCCCTGTCCCTGCTCCCGGCCCTGGAGGGGGATCTGGCAGCTGCGGAGGCAGGAAGGATGCTGGCACCTGGCACGGGGGCTGGATCCGCTTGGGCTGAGGGACTGGGGACACTCAGGACACTGAGGGCACCTGAGGCACTCACCTGGCACTTGCAGGGCAGCAGGGATGGCCCTGCCCTCACTGGGGGTCCCATCCCCGCCCTTTGTGCCAGCCTCACCCTCAGGTACTCGAGTGGAACCAGGATTTCATGGATAAAACACTGGGATCGCTCCATGGCCGTCTTGCTTTCCTTGCCCAGTTCTGCTGCGAGGCACAGACAGCATTAAAAACCACTAATAGGACACAAAAGTCATCAAAATAAAATAGACTTGTTGGGGTGACTCCCCCCCGCACAAACAAACGCTGCCTGATTCAATTAACGGGGCAGTTAAGCAGATAATATTGTTAAGCAAAGCAAAACAGCCTTTTGATGTGTTAATCATCCTCGTGCCTGGAAAAAGTCACCGAAAGCGAAGAAATCTGGGCCCCCATTTGAGGGGAGGCAGCGACGCGGGGATGGCAGGAGCAGGGTCGGGCTCCTGGGGTGGGATGGGGATGGAGCCGGGCGGGAGGGGCTGGATGGGGACCCGTGTGCCAGCTCCCACCTTTGCATGTCAGCCACGTCCCTGATTTTATTTCGATTTCATTTAACCGAGGCAATTTCTGAGCAGCTCGGGGTCTGTGGCTGCCAGCGCCGGCTGCGTCGTTTCTCTGGAATTTTATACAATTTCCCAGTGGGAAAGAACCAATATTGGAGATCTCGGGCAAAACCTGCCTCTGGTTTGCTCCAGAAGAATAAAATGAAGTGGGGGGGTGTGTGAAGCGGAATCCGGAGCATCAAGGGGATATTTCAGCCTCGGTGGGTCCTTTGGGTGAACGCTGGAGCGGGCGGCTCCCTGCGGCATTCCCGCCTGCTCCTTCTCAATCCTATTGGGAATCTCAGCCTTGAGAATGGAGGAGGCACTGAGGCAGAGGGGCTGCATGGGATCTGGGATTGTTCCTCTCCCGGGAATGCTGCAGTGGGCTCAGCCCCACAGCAGCCCCCAGAGGAGCTGCTTTCGGGGGTCTGCGAGCACAGAGCCCTGAGCCCCCTTTTCAGCGCCCCCAGAAATGGGATTTATTTCCCCCCGCACTGGGATCTGGGCCCCCAGAACCCCGCGGGAAGAGCTGGCAGCACCCACCGTCCCCACAGCCCCCGCGGGGACAGGCCCGGTGTCCCCAGAGCTGAGCCCGGGGACGGGCGGTGCCGGTGGGGCCCGGGGCCGTGGCTGCCGGTCCCCACCACGGGCAGTGCCAAAAACCACAGTGACACCTCCTCGGGGCAGGACGGGGCGATGCCAGGGACCCTTCATCTGTGTGACACCCACGCCGGGGCACAAACGGGGCGGGAGGGGTGGCACGGGGGGCTGGTGGTGGCATCCACGGCAGTCCCTTTGCTGGTGGCACCTTGGGGCCAAGACTCTTGGGGTGATGGCGCTGGGAGTGGGTTTTCCCCCTGGAAGTGAAGGGGAAGCTCTGGGATATCGCTGGGGCTGGAATGGGGATGGGATGAGGAGGGGACAGGACCCCGGGCATCGCTCGCCCCCGCTGCTGAAGCAGCAAAACAAGGTGGATGCCAGGTGCTGGGCTGGAAAGATTGCGGGAAAAATTGCTCCCAAAGTCAACAGAAAGTTTATTCGAATCATTCCCACTGCAAATTGCCCCTGGAAACGAACTCGTAAGTGGTTCTGGAGCAATTCACTGATTCCACAGGAGCCAAAGGCACAGGTTAACAGGATCAAAGGGATCCCATGGGAGTCAGAAATCCCTCCAAGGAGGCCGGGTGGGTGCTGCTCAGCGACAGCCACCTTCCCATCACCCTCCCAGCAGCAGGAATTGAATAATTGATGCCATTTGAATAACGCTGGGATTTGTAACGATGCTGAAACTTGGAGACAAGAAGGTTGTAATCAAAAGCTGATGGTGAACAGTTGTTTCTGTGCAGGTGGGGACGGTGCTGCAGGATGGGGATGGTGCCCATCGCTCCTCCACGGCTCTGGGGCTGAATTTTGGGAAGCAAACTGCTCCCACCACAGCACCGGGGCTCCTGCCCCGCACCGAGCTGCATTTGCTGAATGATTTCCCCATGAATCACATTGAATTCAACAATAAATTCTTCCCTAGATGTCCAGCCAGAGCCTCCCACTCCTGCCCCATCCTCAGGGCTCTCTGGAGATGATTTTGGGGAGCGGGTGATGGAGGAGCAGTGCTCCTTTTGGAAAAAGCCAAGGGAGGAGTTTTTCCCAGTGATATATATTAACCCTCACAGCCCTCTGTGCCCTTGTGGCTTCAGCTCCAGGACCTGGTGCTGACAACGCGGGGCTGGAGCACTCCCAGCTCCTCTTGGGAACACCGGAGCTGCTCCCGCCCCCGGCTCCGTTTAATCCCCGCGATAAATAACAGCACAAAAGACTTTGTGAAGTTCCCGGAGCCACGTGTGCCGAGCAGCCTCCAGGCACTGTTTGTGAAGAGAGGTTATTAAATTGATTTTTTTTTTCCCCTTTACATGCTCAATGAACATTAAAATTAAAGTTCTGCTCAGTCTCCCCCCGGGGCGAGGAGGGGCCGAGGCGCAGCAGAGGTGAGGTGAGCCCACGTGCCAGGAGCCAGAGCAGCTGTGCCACGCTGGAAGGGTGATCCCGGCATCACCGAGGGGTGTGGAGTGGGGACTGGTGGGGATGGAGAGTGGGGACCACGGCCCTGAGTGCTCCCAGGACCAGCAAAGCCAAGGAAACTCTGGGAGCAGGGAGCCAGCCCCAGACTGAGGAGCAGCTGCACCCCTTGAGGGCTGTCACAGCTGGGTGGCAGTGCCAGGCTGTGGGGGCACCAATGGCTGGAGCCCCGCTGGCACGGCAGGGAAGGGGTTACAGGTCCATGGGTGCTGGATCGTGGCTCCACTGTTGGCCCTGCCACTGAGGCACATCTGGCTCTGGGACACATCTGGTGCTGCTCAGGGCAGGCTTTACAGCATCAGGAGCTCAGGGCACATCTGGGCACTGTTCAGGGCACATCTGATGCTGGGGCACATCTGGGAACAGCTCAGGGCAGGTTTTGCAGTGTCAGGAGGGAGGTGAGGGGCGTCTGCAGGAGGTGACAGTCCCCTGTCCTGCCGAGGTGCTGGGGCTTGGGCTGGGGGGGCCCGGAGGAGGCCACCCCTTCCTCCTCCTCAGCCCCATCACTCCCCCTCCCGCCCCAGCCCCAAGGACTCGAATCATTGCCTAATTTAGAAAAATGACAGGGAGACGGTTTTCCACTGACACAGTCACTACTGAAAATTTACTTCAAGGTTCATTGTTGGCAATGTCAAAAGTGATGAAAACCAATAAAAAGAACCAGCACAGCATGAATGTCTGGGTGACAGCGTGCGGGAAGGGGGGGTGGGGGGGGGCCGCCCCAACCCCCTCGCCGCAGCCTGAGCCTGTACAGATAAAAGGTAATTGAAATGTTAGTTCCATTAATATTTCAGCGTGCCCCATATCTGACAGCCACGCTCCTCACGCGCTCCCAGCCCTGTCTCTTTAGCTGCTGGGGGTGGAGGTTTCCCACAGCCCCAGCCCGGCGTGGGCGTCGGGCAGGGCTGGGTGACACCGAGCGTGTCCCTGAGTGGCACCTGTGTCCCCAGCACGTGATGCTCAGGGTGCAGTCCTGGTCCTGCAAGAGCTTGGAGTCACCCTGGCACCGGTGCTGGAGGAGTCTCAGAGACCCAGCCCGGCTTGGGCATCGGGCAGGGCTGGGTGACACTGACCCAGGTGCCCTCGGGGCTGGGGACATTTGGATATCCCAGCAGGATCCCTTGGGATGAGGCCCTTGCACCAGCTGCTGTCACAGCCCAGTGTCGCACATCACCCCGGCCCCCAAAACAAACAGAGGGTGTCCCTGATTTTTTTTCCCCTTTACAGAGAGGCATTGGATGTCCCTGAGTGGCACTGGATGTTCCTGAGAGGCACTGGATGTCCCTGAGAGGCATTGGATGTCCCTGAGTGGCACTGGAGGGGTGTCCCTGCACCGCGTGATTCTCATGATGCAGTCCCGGTCCTGCAGGAGCTCTGGGTCACTTCATCAGCTCGGAGATGGGCAGAGTCACCTTTGGCCACCACTGGCACCTCTCACACCGTGCACCAGCACAACGCACTCTGGCACACCTCACGCTGGCACTGGCACATCTCTCAGGAGGACATCTCAGACAGGCACATCTCTCACGGGCACATTTCACACAGGCACTGGCACATCTCTCAGGGGCACATCTCACACGGGCACTGGCACATCTCTCACGGGCACATCTCACACGGGCACATTTCACACGGGCACTGGCACATCTCACACGGGCACATCTCACACGGGCACTGGCACATCTCTCACGGTGCTCGGCACATCTCACACGGCGCAGCCCCCCCCGCCTCCGACAGCGCGTTTCATCTCTCCCCGCGCCCGCCTCGCCGCATCCTCATCTATATCAAAGCATCAGGCAAATTAAATTGTTTGCAAAGCACCGTCTGCGCGTCTGTTTTATTCCTGCTTTGGGAGAACACGACGCTGCCGCCGCCGCCGCGGCTGTGCCATTTTGTTGAGTTTTCCCTGTAATTCCTGTTCAAAGCGGCGCCGCGGCCCCGCGCTCCCGCCCGCCTCCCGCCGCCGCCGGCATCAAAGCCCCACCGGGAACGTGGGGGGGGCTGGAATGATGAATT
>VYXC01002160.1:279495-295294 GCA_013397175.1 Platysteira castanea | reverse complement strand
TTGAAGGCCGAGGATGGGGAGGATGGGGAGAATTCCCGAGCAAGGTGTCCGCTTCGGGTGACAGCGAGGAGTGTCCCCTTGGGTGACAGGGAGAGGGAGGAGGATGCTCCGTGGGGATCTCCAGTGTCTCAGCCAGCCCTGGCTTGGGTATCCATAGGTGGCACTGGCCCGCGTGCCCATGGAGCCAGGGAAATCTGGATTTCCCAACAGGAGCCGTCGGGATGAGGCCCCTGCGCTGCCCCAGCCCCGGCTGTTGTCACAGCCCAGGGTCGCTCTCGCATCGCCCCGGCCGCCAAAGCAAACAAACAAACCCAGCTCTCGCCACCAAATTGCTTCCCATAAATCCTCCGCTTCCCGCTGCGCTCCGGAAAAAGCTCTTTTTCTTCTCCATTGACTGGTGGTGGCTGGAAACCACGCCGTGTCCCAGTGCTCGGGATGTTTGTCCCTGGCTCCGCGGGAGCTGCAGCAGCAGGGAGAGGGCGGACGTCGAGTCACCTTTTATTGAAGCTGAGCCCTTCCAGGCGGTTCCCTGCTGGTTTTTCACTTTTCCTCACTTTTATGGCAAAGAATTGAATTTAACTTGAATTCTTTTAATGGGGTGGCAGACCCAGCGTGCACCCAAGGTGCCCTTGGGGGTGACGGGCAATGCCTGGGTCCGGCCCTTCCCAGGGGCAGCTCGCTGCTGGGGGCTGGGGGATTATTTGTGTTGGCAAAAAAGCAGATTAAAAGCCCAAAGAGCAATTCTTTGCCGCTGAATTGCAAACGCGCTGTGTGCAGCAGGAGCTGCTGCAGTTGTCTTGGTCCTGAGCCACGGTAATTGTATTCTATGAAATATTTATTCATTTTCATTTCAATTTCATTTCCAACATGTATTTCCTATAAAATGATGTGGGGGGAAAGGGAAAAAAAAAGAAAAAAAACCGTCCTGGATGCATTTATCATCATCACAGGTTCCTTGCCAGAGCTCCCCGAAGGGGCACCGCCGGGCAGGGCCACACAGGCTGCCAGGGCTGGTTTTTCTAAAAACTTTAAATGCCATTTTTCATTCTGCTGGGAGCCCGTGGGAGCTCTGGAGGTGCTGGACATTCTGGAGCCCGGCCCCTGGGAACTGCGTGGCACTGAATGAAGCTCAGCAGTGCACAGGAACAGGCACCTGAGGGTGATGAAATGCCCCTGTGCAGAATAAAATACCCCTACTCACCCTAAAATGCACCTATAGCACACTGAAATACCCCTGTGCACACTAAAATGTTCCCGTGCACGGTAGAATCTCCCTATAAGGACTAAAATACTCCTGTGCAGGTAAAATACATCTGTACATACTAAAGTGAGCCCATACACACTGAAAGACCCCTGTGCTCTCTGAAATACCTGTTTGTATCCTAAAACACACCTGTCTACACCAAAATACTCCCGTGCAGTGTAAAATACTGCTATGCACCCCAAAATACTCCTATGAACCCCAAAATACCCCAAAATATACCTGTACACCCTAAAGTGCTCCTGAGCACGGTAGAATACACCTATACACCCCAAAATATCCCTGTACACCCTAAAATAGCCCCGTGCACCCCAAAATACCCCTCTACACATTCAAGTGCCCCTATGGAGAGTAAAATACTCTTATACACCACAAAATATCCCTTTAGACACCAAAATATTCATGTCCACCCTAAAATCCCTCCCTGCGGACTCCCGGCTCCGTGACGGGTTACACACCCCAAAATACCCCTATACACCCCAAAATATCCTTTTAGACACCAGAACACCCCTATCCACCTTAAAATCCCCCCCTGCAGCCCCCGGGCTCGGTGCCAGGCGGGTGCCCGAGGGCATTTCGGTCACCTCCCGGTGCCACCCCTGTCCGCCCCGCGTCTAACCTCCTCCTCCACCCATTCCCAGCTCATCCCGGGTGATTATTCCCAAGCTTCTGGCAGTCTCCGCCTGATAAACAGTTGATTACTTCTCCTCCCAGCCCCGTGCCCGATTTGCATACAATAAATATCACCCTCGGAGAGCCGAGCCCGGCTCATGCCTTATTTATGAGGGATAAACCCGGGATCGAGTTTGCATAATCAACGCGTATTTAATTTGCGAGCTCTTCCACGCGGGTTCGGGCTCTAATCAGGCTCCGCTGACAATCAGGGTGGAAATATCTTCATTAAGGGCTGGCAGGTTCCGGAGCCGACGGGAAAGCTCCGGGCCTGGAATGCCACAGAGCACGGCTCCCCTCTTCCCCCACTCCCAGGAATTTCCCTTTGCTGCCTCTCCACCAGATTTTTACTCTAACTTGGTGGCTCTGCTTCCTCCCGCATGCTAATCTATGCAAAAAAACACCGGGGCTCCTATTAAAATGCCATGAAAATCTAATGAAATTAATGTTGGCAACAAATATTACCTAATGGAAGAGCCTCCGGGAAAAAGAGAGAGAAAAAAAAAAAAGAGTGCAAATATATATTTGCACATATTTAAAGGCCTCTGTCAAGTGGTTTAGCTCCACAGTTTGGATGTTATTGAAAAGGAGGGGGAGGGAGCCTGGTGTTTTCCAAGCCTAACAGGAGCGGAAGGGCTTCCATGAATTATATTTTTAATTTCAGTGGAGAGTGGAGCTGACGTGGCTGGGAGGCTCCGGGTGCTGGGGGCTCAGGTGGAGCAGCCCAGGGCAGAGGTGGGAGCTGGGCTGGGAAGGGGAGGTGAGCAGGGCACGCTGCATCCCATCGTGTCCAGGGAGAATCGTATCCCGCCCCGTGAGCATCCCACGTGCCTTGTGTTGTGTCCGGGGAGAATATCACCCAGTGGCTGTCCTGTCCAGAGAGCAGCTCATCCAGGGGGTATCCCATCCACTGGGAGTCCCGTCCAGTGAGTATCCCACCTGGTGAGTATCCCACTCAATGAGCATTCCTTCCAACAGCCATCCAATCCAGTGAATATCCCACATTTTGGGCATCCCATCCACTGAGCATCCCATCCATCAGGCTGCATCCCACCCGCCAAGCACCACAGCCAGGCACCATCCCATCCAGGGAACATCCTACCGGGAGAGCACCCCATCCGTCCATCCATCCATCCATCCATCATCCATCCATCCATCCATCATCCATCCATCCATCCATCATCCATCCATCCATCCATCATCCATCCATCCATCCATCATCCATCCATCCATCCATCATCCATCCATCCATCCATCATCCATCCATCCATCCATCGAGCATTGCACCCAGCGAGCCCCAGCTCCAGCAGGAATTGCAGGGACTGGTGGCACCGAGGCTTCCCGGGGGAGGGGACTCCCAATTATCCCTGTTTATTAATTTGGGTGTTCATACTCCAAAAGCACCTGGCAGTGACAGCTCATTATGAGCTTATCTCTCACAGAGGCCACTCCTCGTGGGCAAATACAACATCTCTGATTAATTCCTCTTTAAGGAGCCCTGGCAGCTTCTAAATTTAAGATTTGTTAAAAAATACCCAAGACCTGAGAGCCAATATTCCCATTAACTATGCTACATTTGGGGTTTTTTTCCCAATTTACAGCAGGCACGGTGTGTTTTCCCTCTGGGCTCACCAGATGTGGTTTGAAAGTCTCCATAAAGACATGTCCCGGCCCAAAGTTTGGGGACAAGCTTGGAGCAACCTGGTCTAGTGAAAGGTGTCCCAGCCCATGGCAGAGGGTGGAACAGGAGGAGGCAGGAGGGAAAATGCCTTCCAGGAAATGCTGGGAAACTGAAAACTGGGCAAATGCACTTGGACCACCCCATCCTCGGGAAAGGAAACAACAGAGGTGGCAGCTCAGTGCCCAAAGGCATGGGAGGGGTTGATTCCAACCTGGGAGCACACAGGTTTTGCATTGGAAAATAATCCAGGAAAAAAAACTGTTAAAGGTCAAACAAGCTCGGGGTGTTTGCTTGGAAATGTGAATATTTGGGATTTCTCTTTCTTTTTTTTTTATTTCAGGTTAAGCGTTTGCAAAAGCCTTCCCGTAGTTATAGCTATATATATAAATATGAAGCTCTATTTTTATACTTATATCAAAATGAAGCTCGCTTTCAACCAGCAGCACATCCAGAAAAAAACAGCAGCAGCATTCCACTCGGGAAGCACCTGGATGAAAAGCTTTGAGCCGTCTGCCCTTGGAGCCCCCAAGCCTCCCCAGGGTGAGGGGTTCACTCTTCATTTTAAAGCCTGATCCCCCCTGCTTTGCCCACCTCTCTTCCCAAAGTCCAAAATAGCTCCGGCGGTATCCGCTCGGCTCTTCCAGAAAGGATGGTTCAATATTTCTCAGCGAGCTGTGGGATGTCTGCTGTTAGTGAGCACATTAAACAGGGGTATAAATTCGTAATGAGAGCCCTGAAATGAATGGCTCTTATCATTTATGGATGGAATAATTAAAGATACTGTACTTGGAGGTTTTACACGGGCCTGTAAATTGTCAGCCGTGAAAGCAGGGAATCGGGAGAGTTGGAACAAGCTCAGGCTGGGCAGTGGAGGTGGCACTTTGGTGCAGCTGGAACTGTGGGACCCTGCAGGACACCAGTGGTGCTCTGGGGACATCCCTGTCCCTGCTTGTGGTCCCCCTTCCCAGCTCCCAGAGACAGCCAGCCCTGGCTGTCAGAATTTGAGGATTTAAGCTTTTTGGGTGACTTTTCTGCCCTTGGAAATCTCCTGCTGGCAGAGCCAGCCCTGAGGCTCCCACCTGCTGCTCCACCCCGGTGCCCAGGGCTGGCAGGGCCCTGCGGGATGCTCCGCTCCGGCATCCCGGGGCTGTGGGATTGGATTCCCTGGCAGTTCCATGCCCAGCCCATGGGACAGCCCGTGGGCCAGCGGGTGCAGCGGGGCACCAGCCCACCCAAGCCCCCAAGATGCCCCAAGAGGCAGAACCACCCCTGCCAGCACCTCGTCCTATTTTAACTCCGATCATCTAAAATACTGTAACTATGGCAACGGCTGCAGGTGAGACTCATTACAGTTAATCCTCTAATTACTAACTACCTCTTCAATCAGTTGTAATTACTTTGGGGACACAGTTAACCTCTCATTAGAAACGCATGGCCACGTTTTACCAAAAGCACAAACAGTGACATGCCTGGTAATTTAGCACCGCGGCACTCAAGGCCACTCTCCGGCTTTTATGCCGGCACAATCTCATCCCTGTCATTAACCAGGAATGGTTGTCATGACAATTAATCATTCAATCCCTCATCAGCAACTTTTGCCAAATGTCACCCTGCTCTTGATCAAATGAGAAGGGAAAATTAAATGAATCAATTCAGCACCTTGGCATTTGTGACTATTTTTTTTGGGGGGGAGGGGGGTTAAATTGGTGGCGGCCCAGCAGCCACAGTGCCATGCTCTGCCCACGTGTGGGGGTCTGGGAGCCTGTCCTGGGGCTGGGGGGTCCTGCGAGGATCACCCCTAGAGCTGGGGGTCACTCTACACCCCTCGGGGCTCATTGAACTGGTAATCCAACCCTGCGGCCATCGTGGCACTGCCAGCTCCTGCCACGGCCACCCAGGTGTGCTGTCCCCAGCTGTGCCGTCCCCAGATGTGCAGGGTGATGGCTCAGCCAGCCTGGTGACCTCCAGAGCGGAGCAGAGCGTCCCTTCCTCCGCCGTGCCCCAGTTTTCGCAAACAATCCTCTCTGCGATCATTTTCCTTTTAAACCTGTAATTAGCTGGAGTCATTTGCTGCATGCAAATCCCAGCCCTTAATTACCGGCACTAACCTTGAGCCGCGCTGGGGCTCCCGGCAGGCTCAGCCCCCTGGCCCTGCCAGCCCCGCCTGCAGCCCCCAGCCTGACTTTGGGGTTTGCACGGGGTCAAGGGGCTGCTGTGGCTTTGTTCCCACAAAAAAGCTGCTGGGATCTCAGCGCTGTCAGTCAGTGACAGCTCTGCACCTTCCCCCGGGCCCTGCGGGAGGTTGTGGGGCCTGTGGTGGGGTACAAGGCTCCCAAATATCCTGCCTTGACATGGCACTGCTCGGGGCTTCATTGGCAGTTTTGGGGGGCTGGGAAGGCAGGGGGGGCTCACCCAGATGTGGGGACCCCAGGGAGGTGGATTTGGGGTGGCTGTGGGATGGCTGTGGATTTGGGATGGCTGTGCAGTCAGCATGGCCACATTTCGGGGCAGATGTGGGGGGCTGGCAGAAGGTTCCCCCTGGCACCCCGGGGCACCCCGAGGGCACGGCTCATCCCAGAGGGGAGCTGACCCCACGACTGCCGGGGGGGATGCACCCACGATCCACGTGCCCTGCAATGGGAGCGGAGCCCGGGGAAGGGGAAGTTTCGCTGCCACTCGATTATAGGAGATTGTAAAATCGCATTAGGGAGGTTGGCATTTCAAGCCTGATGCGTTTGGACAGGGTGTCTCTCCCCGGCTCGGAGGGATCGATTATCCATCAGAGGGACGGCGGGCTGGAGCTGGCACTGCTCACACCTCCCAGCTCCCAGCTCCCAGCTCCCAGCTCCCAGCTCCCATCGGCGCCCACAGCCAGGCAGCCCAGGCACCCCCAGCTGGGGCAGAAACTGGGGTAAGGCCCGGGGGGTCCCCCAGGACATCTGGATCCAGTGTCCCCCTGAGCAGGGCAGGGACAGGGTCCCAGGAAGGGAGGTGCCCCCGTGCCAGGGAGTGGGATCGGGGGGTGCTCCCATCCCCTCGGCGGTGAACAGCCCAGCCCAGCACTGCTCCAGCTCATAGCCCGGATTGTGAATTCCTGTCCCGTTTGCTCACACGTTGACTCCATCCCTACTCACCATCCCGGCCGGGTGACCCATTTGATGCCAAAAACCCCTGGCACCGGCACTGGCACGTGCTTCCTCTGCCACACCAGGACCTGGGCCCCGCTTGCTCCCCAAACCAGGTGCGGGTGGGTGACACGGTTCAGTGTCACCTCCCTGGGATGATGTGGGAAGTGTTACTTCATTTTGGGCTCACTTCTTTCCACTCCGTGTCCCACTGCTCTCCTGGCATCTTGAGGCAGCCAGGATCTGGCTTCACTGGGATGTGGGACTCCAGGGAATGGGATGGTTGTTATATTGGGGTGTCCTCCAAGGGCCAAATCCCCCTGGATCCAGGGAAACACCGGACACCCCCAGCACAGCTCCAGGCACCATCGGCCCTGCCAGGTGCCAGCATCACCCTTCCCACCCCGGCTGTCCCGGCTACCCGGGAGCCCCTGATTAATTCCCTGAAACCTGCAGTGCGCAAATGAGTAATAATCCCAGCAGTGTTAATTGGTGAGCTGTGTCCTGACAAATTGATTTGTGCTGTGTTAACATCGCACGCCCGGCCGGCCCCGGGCCCATCTCACCGGGGTCACTCCGGCCTGCCGGGTCCAGATCCCAGAGCCATGGCCCGGATGGCTCCTTCCTTCCCAGCCCCTGCCTGCCCCACGGAGACTGTGGGTGAAGCCAGAGCAGCACCCAAAGCCCCCTGACTTGCATCCTGTTTGGTCTCAGGGGGTCTGTTCTCTGGACAGCAGGAGTTTCCAGAAGCTGGGAAGGAGCCCGGGACAAAAGCTGGGCAGGAATGGGGCAGGAGATGGGCAGGAGCTGGGCAGGAATGGGGCAGAATCCAGGCAGGAGCCCGGGGCAGGAATCCAGGGCAGGAGCCTGGGGCAAGAGCTGGGCAGGAGCGGGGCTGGAGTCCGGGTCAGGAGCTGGGCAGGAGCTCGGAGCAGGATCTGGGCAGGAGTTAGGGGCAGGAGCTGGGCAGGAGCGGGGCAGGAGCTCGCAAGAGCCCCGGGCTGCGCCGCAGCCGCTCGCTCTCGTCAATTCTTTATGGCGCTGCATCTTTAATAGCTTTACAGAGCCCATTTAATGTGCTCCCAGACATGAAGTGCTGTCTAATCAGCACATTTAGGAGAATTGCCCACATCCTGGTCTCGCTGCCATAAAACAGTGCCCACAGAAGCATCTGTAATTAATGTTTTTTTTTCACTCGCTCTCTCTCTCTCCCACTGAATCAATTTATAAAGCGCGGACTTCCTCTGCGCTGGAGCTTTTAGGCTGTTTTACTCCGGCAGCCGAGGTGACTCGGCAGCGCTCGTCAATTAAGCAGCTGTGTATAATGGATGCTTCAGAGTAAAAAACACAGCCTGATTCCCAGAAATGATCAATGCGCATTTTTCTCACGAAAAACCCAGGCTCACACGTCCCCACCGGGCTCCGCTCACCCTCCCGGGGCTCAGCGGAGCCACCGAAAGGGAAAGGCGGGGGGAAGGGGGTTGGAAAGGAGCCGCTCTTTGCGCCTGCTTTTGGAACGGGAAATTAAAAACGGGATGAGAATTAAGGACAGAGATAATTAGTGTCACCCGCTGGCCAGGACCTGCCTGTTGCCACCCGGAGCGGGGGCGACGTCCCTGGGGAAGTCACTGGGAGTGCTGAGCTGGGGGAGCACATCCGTGTGGCCACGGAGGGTGGGAGGGAGCGTGTCGGGACCCCCGGGGGGCTCCGCACGGTGTCACGGCCCCCAGCCCCGGCCAGGGAAAGTTTACAGGTTTTATTGCCGGAGGTGGCTCCTAACTGGGAAGAAGGAAATAAAACGGGAGTGAAAGCGGGGCTGGGCCGGCAGAGAGGGGCCAGCCACCCCCCTGTGCCCCGTTTTGGGAGACTTCAAAGCGTCCCGGCGCACAAAGGCGCTGCCTTTGCTCTCCGGCCGTGCGGATCAAAGCCCGCGGCGGGAGCGCACGGGAAGCTCAGCCCCGAGCGGGGCCCCCCGGCCCCACAGCCCGGAGGTGCCCGGCACCACCCAGAGCTGCCACCTCCTCCCTGTTCCCATGGGATGCCGTGGGATGCAGCAGGAGCCAAGGCCTCCAGCACCTTGTCCTGGCCGTCAGCCCAGTGCGGGTGTCCCCATGTGTCCCCAGGGATGGGACAGGGACCACCCCGGTGCTCAGCGCCATCCGCAGGGACTCAGGGCTGGGAAGGCACCCCGGGGTGGCGAGGTGGGCTCAGGAGTGTTTGCCCCAAACAAGGGCAGCCGCAGGTTTTGGAGCTCCGCTGGCACCCAGCTCCGAGCCCCCGGCAGGACAGCGGCCGTCCCGCAGAAACCTGCTCCGAAATGGAAAACCTGTAGTGGTGGCTAATTGGTTTTAAGCTAAGCCTAATTGGGATTGTACACCTGGGCACCGTGCTAGTTTCTGAGCCATAACTGGCCTCAAAACTGGGAGAGGGGGTGGCATGACTGGGCTGGGAGGGGCGGGATGCTGGGAGCGGGATACTGGGAGCACGTTCCTGCTCCCAACAGAGCTGCGTGCTGGGAGCTGAGTTCTGGAAGAGGGATATTGGGAGCAGGATTCTGGGAGTGGGATCTGCGAGCAGGATGCCACAGGAGGTGGGGTGGTCCTGCCAATCCGCCGGGCTTGGCAGCCCTCGCGTGGGAGCCCCGCCAGGCTCTCGTTATCCTGCAACAACAAGGCTCCTGCCCATGAGTGCTGTGCCTTTTCCAGGAGGGATTTCAGGGCTGGCTCCATGCAGAGCCCGGCTCGGGGGCACACACAGCCTGATTTGCACGGTCCTGGTGTCGCACAAAGGCAGAGCCGTGCTGATGGTGACGGATGTGCTGGCTCGGTCACCGAAACACGGCTGCCTCATCCCCAGCCCCAAGCTGAGGATGGTGAGGATGGTGAGGATGGTGAGGATGGTGAGGATGGTGAGGATGGTGGGGATGGTGGGGATGGTCCCGCAGAACAATCACAGCCTGAGCAGGGCTGGGGATGCCCTACACTGCCAGCCAGGCTTCCAGGGAAAACCAAGGTGCTGTGAAGGAAGCAGTTTTTGAAAAAACAGGAGAAAATCTTGATTTAAATTAATTACCTGCTGTGGAGGCAACAGGCTTGGGCACACCCTGCTGAGGACACGGACAGGTCCCAGTGCCAGGTAACAGGGACAGAGGTGGCACACATGGATGGCAGAGCTGCCAAGATGTCCCATTTCTCCTTCCCTGGAATACACCGCGTGGGAAAGGAGCTCCTTGTGCTCTCCACGTCTCCATTAATCTTCCCTGGGTGCTGTGGGTCATCAGGAAGGGACCGCCAGATCCTGAGGGTCCAAGGGGGGCAGAAGGGAGCAGGAGAAGCTGACAGGGGCCAGGCTGGACAGGGGACAGACAGAGGTGAGGGCAGGGGACAGAGCAGTCCCTTCCCAGAGGTCGTGGCTGAGCTGTAACACCTCATGGAACCTGGATGGGTTTGCCTGCAGCGATCTGCCAAAAATTAACATGCAGGTGGAAGGATCCTTCCCCCTGGAGCGGGCGGAGTGAGGGGAACACAAACCCGGCGGCTGCCACGGGAGACGCGGCTCTTATCAGAGCAGCGACACCGACAACCCAGCTCTATACATTTTTAATAAATCATTTGAAATTCCTGACTGTCGGGAGGATTGAATCAGGTGCTTTCCCAGCTGAAAGGCTGAGGGGCTGTGCCAGCTCTCCTGGCAGCCCTGATGGGGGTCACGGCGGGTCTGGTCCCATCACTTGGAGCTGCCAGGCATTGCTCGGTGCCATGGGCACTGCTCCGTCCCACTGTGGCAGGTTCGGGGAGCATTCACCTTCTTTCTCCCTCCACAGTCAGTGCCTTCCACGGTGCTGGGGCCGCTGACAGCCCGGCAGAGCTGGGAGCAGCACGGGGGAGAGGGGGAACCTGCTGAAACAAGCAAATTGCAACAATTCCCCTTTTCCGAATGTCAGCAGATTTGGAGGGGAAAGAAGCAAATAAGTTAAAGGTGAAGATCTCTTGGGAATCTCCAGCTCGCTCTGCTTTCGTTCCTGTAGCTCAGCTTCCTGGGACCACCCTGTAATCCAAGCTGGCAGCACATCCCAGCTCCATAAATGCAGTTAAACACCACAATCGAGACTTTTGGGGGAGAAGGAAACTGGTTAGAGAGCAATGGGACGGAAATAGAATATTGGTGTGAGAGTGGGGTAGGGAATGCCACACGCAAGGGATGGGGCAGGAACAAGCCCAGCAGCACCATTGGCCCTGATCATCTCCTCTTCCAGGAGCTCGCAGAGCCAAAAGGTTTTGCCAAGGAGCTGGAGAATGGGATGGGCTCTGAGGCCCTGGCACCCTGGGGACCAGCAGGGAGCTGGTGATGCCCACGGCAGTGAAGGACAACACCCAGCTGTGCCCACCAAGCCCTCCCTGGAAGCAGAGCCTTTGCTCTGCCCACAGAGGGTCCCCTCTGCAGCTGGAGCCTGGGGACCCCCCAGAAGCCCCTTGGCTTCACCTCCACCCAGTGATGCTTCTGAGCACAAGGAGGCTGTGGAACGGCCCCGTGCTGGATATGAAACATCCCCAGGTGAGATAAAACCAAATCAGCTGTCAGTCAGCACCGTATCTCGGGCGGCATCGGAGCCTCAGGACTAACAGGGATTGAAAATGCTCCGCAGGCTGGAATCGGCTCTTCCTTGTGCCCCCAGCCCTGCTCACAAGGGCTTTCACCCGAGATTTTGAGCAAGGTTGGAGGGAAGAACAAGGCACAGGATCTACTCAGCCACTGGCAGGGCAGTGACAGCGGGGAGCGAGGACACGGTGACCCCGGGATGCTCCCGGTCACTGCCAGGATGCAGAGCTGGCACAGGGCCACGCCGGGGCAGGGCTGGGGCTGCTGTTCACCACACTCCAGCCCCAGGGGCACGTGGATATTTCTGCAGAGTGGGGGCTGTGATGCCCCCTCAGTGATTTTACAGGATGAGAAGGGTGCAGGGGGCTCTCGCAGGAAGCCGGACTCTGCTGCTTGTCTGGGAGCTGGGAAGACCCTGAGGGGAGTCTCAGGAGCGATGATCCATCATGTGCCAGTGACCCGGACGGGGATATTTTTAAGCTGGGAATAAAAATAGACTCGGGTTGGCAGCAAGCACTTGCTCCCGGCGTCGCTGTCAAGGGGGCTGGGGGCTGGGAGGGGGGGCAGGATGGACCCCAGCCCCTCACCCCGGCCACCCCACCCCTCACCCTGCACCCTGATCCCTCCAGCATGGACAGTCCATCCTGGCTTGCTCTCGGGGTGGCTTTTGTGTCACCACCTGCGCCCTGGGGACTGTCACCCTGCCCGGGCCACCCCCTTGCCCTGCCGATGCCAGGGTGGTGCCATGGGGCTGCCAGTGCCCCCCAGAAAATGCTGCCTGATGCACCAGGAGAGGACACAGGCGCCGCTGGCCCCGGGACCCGGCTGGAATGGGGATTTGTTTCAGCTGAATAACTTGCTGAATCTATAAATAAACCAGGGGGAAGCAAGCGCAGAGCATGGGAGCTTCTGCCTTGCTGACCCTGCAGCACCCGAGGCAGCTGCCCCCGAATGCTGCCCAGCACCATCTCTGTGCACGGGGTGGGGGACAGCGGGGAGGACACTGCTGGACTCAGTTCCTTGCCCAAACAGGAGCTTTCTGAGCCTGGATCAGCTGCCTGCCCTCCATGCCCTCCGTGCCCTCTGTGCCCTCTGTGCCCTCTGTGTCCTCCGTGCCCTGCATGCCCTCCATGCTCCCTGGATCCAGCTCTCCCAGTCTGGCCCAGCACTCGGGGAGCTCCTGGCCCTCAGCAAGGAGCTGTTTGGGATCAGTTTTTCCCTGTGGGCAAATTCTGCTCTCACTCCGGTGAGATTTGGGATCCAGGAATGAGCCCATGCACTGGCACGGGGCGAGGGGCAGCAGATCCTCTGTGCCACAGCAGCGGCTTGGAGAGACCCCCACTCCTGCCTTCCTCCCTCCTCCTCCTCCTCCTCCTCACGCCTGGCTGCCCCTGCCCGTCTCACTCCGCTCTCCATTTGCTTTCCCAACAGATGTTGGTGTCTCTCCTCTAACGAGCATTTTAACACCGGAATCTCTCTCTCCCCTTTGACTGGGAAACAAAAAGCTCGACATCTCCCACCGGCATCAAAGTCCCTCGCCCCAGCACCCTGCACCCCACCCTGCTCCATGTCCTCAGCCTGGTGCTGCCAGGGCCACCACGGCGCAGTGTTTGTGTCCCCCACACATCCTATGCTTGCCTGGAGCCACCTCTCAGGCCCTCATCCCTTGGAAAGCTGCATTTGGAAACAGCTGGGAGCTGGGGGGAACCTCCAAGGCTTTGATAGGAAGTGGGGTTGTGAGCCAAAAACCAGCCATGGGAAGGACGCACTGGAGTGACGACACCACCGCTGGCACCGATGAACCTCAGCGGGGTGGGTGGGCATCCCTGGGGCATCCCTGCATCTCTCACTGTGCCCTGGTCACCTTAAATACGAGCAGGAGCTGGCAGGGAGGCGAAGGTGCCATTTCCCCCTCCGTGTCCTTCACCATCCCTCCGTGTCCCCGCTGCCAGCATGGGAGGGCCGCGAGCAGGGCAGGAGCCAGCGATCCCAAATATCGACGGCGGCCCCGATCAATGCTATCTCCTCTTTCCATGCCTATGAGCTCATTGATTTTTTTTTTGTTGTTGTTACCTCTGTGTTTATGTAATGTCTGAACTTTGCACAACTGAACCGTTTAATGTGCAGAAAAGAGCCCTGTTGCCATGAAAACGGACCTGCAAATGACAGCACGGATGCGGAGATATCCCTGTTTTATTGGGCCATACGGAATGGATTTTAACCTTGATAAGTCAATAACTTTTCGTACAAAAGGAACGAGAGCAGATACAGCTTTCAGAACCTTGAATGCGTTTAAAGCAGAGAGTAATGGCCCGGTTTCAATCCCCAGGAAATCTTTCTCGTTCTGAGGGCCAGGCACTGCCAGGGCAGAGTGACATTTTGGGCAAAGAATTACAGCGTGAATTTGTCAGGATGAGAGATGGAGACGCTCCGTGCTCCAAATTGCCGGTGCCGGTCAAAAATAATGATATTAAATTAAAGAGATATCATTGTCTGAAAGAGCACAGGATGAGAGAAGAGAATCGATGAATGGTTGGAGTTGGGAGGGACATTAAAGCTCATCCTGTTCCACCCCCTGCCGTGGGCAGGGACACCTTCCACTATCGCAGGTTGCTCCAAGCCCTGTCCAACCTGGCCTTGGACACTTCCAGGGATGGGGCAGCCACAGCTTCTCTGGGCACCCTGTGCCAGGGCCTCGCCACCCTCACAGGGAAGAATTTCTTCCTCATATTTAATCTAAACCTACTCTCTGATTAAATACTTCTCTGTATTTAATCTAAACCTACTCTTGAAGCCATTCCACTTGTCCTGTCACTACAATCTCATGTTACCCCTGTTTTGGGAGCGTGGAAAATTTCGGGTGGGCTCCCCAGTGCTTCAGGGGAGGGACTCACCCGCCGCCACCCCAGACGTGCTGATGCATTATTTATTTGTGCTAAAGCAGAAGGACTTTTAAAAATCTCTCTCCTCCAGCTTCCTCCCTGCAATTCAATCCCTCTGGAAGTGGCAACGGAGCCGGTCTCACTTTGCAGAGCTCATTCATTAGCAGATTAAGGCTCTCCTTGTGTTCCCAGCATCGCTGGGGGAAATTTATGTTCCGGCAAAGTATTCACGGGTTCCCTGAATCACAAAAGTGTTTCTCCTCTGTAAAGTCTTAAAAAAAAAAAAGGGAGAAAAAGGATGGAAATGGGGAGGTCAGAACTGCTTAATAGTATCTCCTTGAAGGCAGTGCCAAAACACCCACCTTTTGAAGTTCGCTATTCCGGGATGGATCTCTTCTCTGGCAAAGACGCCGTCACCCTTTCAAGTCCTTGTGAGTGACTTCAGGTGGCTAAAACATTTTCTGAGAAGAATGAAGGCTCCTTTTTATATCTTTTTCTCCCCCTGAATAAAGAGCAATCTTTCTTCCTGCCTTCCTAATAGCTCTGATTAAATTATCTCTGAAAAATCTAAGTGCTGTTCGCAAATCTGTAATGGTTTTATTCTTATCGCCGGCCCCTACTGCAACACAGGGAAGCAGATAAATAAGCTGCAGAGAAGGTATAAAACTGCACCAGAACCTGCCAGAGAGATGAGCTAAAAATGTTTGAACTGAAACAAATGAGCAGTATGAATAGCCCTGCTCCGAGAGGGAATTTATTCAGTATAATGTATTTTCACAGGGAGGATAATACGTGTTATAATTGCACAGAGGAGTCGCTCTCCTGAAAGCAGATCTAGCTATTATTTTAATTTCCCAACCTTCAGCTTTTCCTGGATCAGGAGTGGTGACTGGAACAGCTTCACGTGTCTGGAGAATGGGCCCTGGGTGTCAGCTCTCCCCTTGCCACCCCTGGTCACGGATGCCTGGAAAGCTGCTGGTGCTTCCCTGGGTGGAGGAGGTGGAGAGGCTCCAAGAATGAGCCAGATCAACTCGAAACTCGTCAAGAGTCAGTAAGAAGCAAGATCTCCCCAAAACTGGTCAAAGCTCAGTGCTGCGAGGCAGGAGCCAGGGAGGAGGGATGGAGGGAGGTGATGAGCCCCGGAGGCTCACCCTGGGCTGCTTACGGGGTGCTCGGGAGCTGCACATGCACATGTGGGGCCATTATGGACAACAGAGAACTGGCTGCTCCCTTCCCGCAGACTCTCGCACACGTGAAGTGGCAAAATGAGCTCGTGGCAGGGATTTTGGGGAAGGAATAATGGATTCCAGGACTTGGGTTAACGAGGGCAGCCTCAGCCACAGCAGCGCTCTGGCGGACCTCACAGTGCAGAGGCTTCAGGGGTGTCTGTGGCCGTGGCTGGCCGGCCGGGTGTGAGCTCCAGCCTGGCTCTCATCCCCCGCTTCCCTTCGGCCTCGTCACCCCGGGGTCCCCACGCCCCCGCGGCAAACCCCTCTCCCCCGCGGGCCTACAACTCCCATGACGCCTCACGGCGCCCCGCAGCCCCGCGGCGCGGCGGCGGCGCGCGGGGCACGCCGGG
>VYXC01002160.1:263278-279061 GCA_013397175.1 Platysteira castanea | reverse complement strand
CAGCGGAGGCGGTGCCGCCGCAGCGCGGTGCCCGGTGGTGCCCGCGGAGCCGCCGCCGCCGGGGGCCGGCTCGCCCGTCGCTACCGGAGAGGAACGGGAACAACTTTTGGGTTTTTTGGGATTTTTTTTCATCCCATTTTTGATTTTTTTGTATGGCTTTTTGAGTCGCCTGACACATAAGTGGAAATAAAATATCCACGGGTGCCTCCAGGAGGAAAGCTGAGACACTTCCAGCGGGAGCCGAACGGGAGCTGCCGCCTTTGCTGCGACCCTTTTCTGCCCCTTTTCGCCTGGAAAAAAGAAAGGGTTTTTCTCCTCCTTCCCGGGCAGGAAAGCGCCCGAGCCCACAGCGACACCGGAGCGGGTGGTGGCAGAGCAGGACCCCGCCATGGACCCCGCGCTGGTGTGGATCCCGCCGGTCACAAAGGAGAGGGAAGAAGGACCCACCCAGCGATGGTTTATTTAACACCCGTCTCCCTGGCTGCCTCCGCCGGGTCAGGAGGCTCTGCCGGGGAAAATCCCCTCTGGAAAAAGCTCCGCTGCGGAGGGAGCATCCCTGTGGCATCTTCTGGTCCGTCGGCGCTGGGAATACGATTCACCGGGGACGAGGCATCGTGGTCCCCGAGAGCTCCTGGGCAGCACGGCTGGGCATCCACCGCGGCGGCCGCCGGCTCCAGCCGGGGACGAGCGGGCTGTGCCGCCTCTCCGGTTCGGTCCCCGACAGAAACGAGGTTTTGCCTGTACCAGCAGCTCATAGCCCCAGCATCCCAATCCAGCTCCGGGGAGAGCCGTCACATCGTGGAGGTTTTAATGGCTGGAGAGGCAGGGCCTGGACGCAGCGAGCCGGCGGCGGCACGGCACAGCTCGCCGCAGGGCACGGCTGCAACCGGGGCTCGGCTCCGGCCCTGCGGGGTATTTCCGAGGAGAGGCAGCGGCAAAGTTTTCCGGCCGTGCTTGGTGTTTGCCAAGGAATGAATTCATTGGCATTGGGCAGTTGTGGTTTGCCCGGCTCTGGTTGTCGGGATGTCCGTAGGGAGGTTTTTGATACATATTTATTTGTGCGTGTATATATATATAATTTTTATATATATATATGTATACGTGCATCCTCCTGCTCGGGATGCTCTTGTCCAGAGGCTGCAGGCAGCTTGCCCCGGTGGGCGATGAGCTTTCAAGGAAGGCAGAGTGGCCGTGGGGCTCTGCAGGCATGGGGACAGAGCCACGTGGCCCCTCTCTCCAGGAGGAGCGTCCAGTGTCGTTCTCGGGATAATTTAGCGGGATAATTTAGCAGGATTTGGCAGTTTTACACCTTCTCATGCCCCTGCGGTGGGGTTTGACTGCCCGGTGTGCGGGGCACATGTCGCTGGTCAGTGGCCACACACGTGGACATCGCTCTGGTGGGACCCCGGCCGTCAAAGCCCTCACACCCGGGCTGTGGTGCTGGGGGGTGAGGTGGGAAATGTCCCTGGCAGAGGGCACCCGCCATCCTGCGAGGGGTTTTTCTTAAGAAGGATCCATAAAACTTTGAGGAGTGGATTGGCGGTGCCGGGGGGCCGCGGTGGGAGCCGGGTGCGGTCAGGTCAGGCCACCTCGAAGCCGTGGTGGAAGGAGAGGGAAGCTCTTGCCGCGGTGCCTTCTGCTGACCTTGTGTGTAGAGCAGGGGAAGGGAAAGCCATTCCCTGGCTGTGAGAACGTGGCTTGTTTTCCCAGCTTCGGGAGCAGCTTTCCTGCTGGTTTGAGGGTCGGTACCAGTAGGGCACGTTCTTGATGCCGGAGCAGCACCGGCTGCGAGCTGGGCCCCGTTTCAGCCAAGCGTGTCGTTAAAAATTGGAATATCTCGGTGTGAATACTTTGCCCTCAGGCTGGAGCAGGAAAGCCCATGGAAGGAGGACATGAGTGACTGCTGCCAGGCTGCTGAGGCCACGTCACCTTAGTTTTTTAGCCCCTCTGGCTGTCTGTCTTATCTGAGCCTGAAATTCGTCCATCCCTGAGCTGGCTGCGGAGGAGCCCCTTCCCTCCTGGGGCTGGTTTTTAATTGCAGGCTGCTGCCCTGCCCGGGGAAGGGCTCAGGCTCCGGGACCGAGGGTCTCCCGGTCCCACGACCCCGCGGGGGTGGTCCCCCCGAGCCGGGTGCCCCGTGCCCGCCGCCGTCCCCGCGCTCCCCGCCGTGCGTGCGGCGTTAGTGCCGGGCGTTTGCACCCCTGCCAGGCGGCGGAGTTAATTTTTGCCTGGAGCGGGTTTCCTGCGTGGCCTCAACTTGTGTGGGAAAATCTGCGGTGGAGCCGGGCAGCCCCGCTGCCTCTCCGGCGTGATCCTGCGGCACGGAGAGCGGTGGGCTCGGGAATGCGTGGTGGGATCCAGCCCACCCCAGCTCCCCGCGGCTGTCGGGCTACCACGGGCTGGGTTGCGCGGTCCTGAGCGTGGGGGGTGATGGCAGAAGTCTCCTGGCCCCACGGCTCCTTGCGGGGACAGCAGGATGTGTGTCCCTGGGCAAGGTCCTTTGCTGGTGGTGTCTCGCCCTGGGATGGAGGGAGTGTGTGTGTGACCCCCCCAGGGCTGGGGATGCTGCAGCTGGCGGGGTGGGCCGGGGGCTGCACCTGCCGGGACCCCTCTCCCGGCCCCCGCCGGCGTCTGTGCCGCCGCATGTCCGTCTGCAGCAGGCGCATGCATGCAAAAATAAGACATTTCTTCTTTCTCTTCTGCCTGCGCATTCCTCAAAAAGCTAATATTCATGAAAGGTAATTCAATCAAACCACGATGCCTATCAGCTAATGCAGCAAAGCTGGCGCAGGGGTGAGAATGGGAGCCAGGAACACAAAAGCCCTGTTTTATTACCTCCTGCTTGCCTGAGAATTGCTTTTCTCCCTCGAGTGAGCCGGCTAAAGCTGGCTTTATTATGTTAACCTATTTGCGTGTCAAGAGCTATTGTGCCTCTCTTTATCTGTGTTTGTATTTGCTCGATGCAGGGAATAAAAGGACGAGGCGAAAATGGATGGCTGGTCAGTGCTCCGCACTCTGGGGGCACTGATTGGTTGCTAAGTGATTTGCATCCCCGGTAATCGCTTTTATCTCGGAAGGATGTCGTGTATAATTATAAGCCTACTGACATCTTTTGAAATCTGCCTAATGGGTGTTTTTAATTTACATGGGAAGCAGGGGCTATTTGTGTTGCTCTGATTACAGGTTGGGCAAGTATATGGGTTAAAATAGAGATATTTCCATAGATGCGGGGCACCGACGGGGGATGAGGCTGAGATTTTTGGCAAGTCCCTGCTCGCCTGGGGACGAGTGGAAGAGCACCAGTCGCCGTGTGTGAGTTTGGGGTTTAATCCCTCAGCCCGGCGCACAGACTGGCATGGTGCTGGTCCGTGGGCTGGTCCTGCAGCCATCCCGTGAAATACAAGGGGGGCTCCTGGCTGTGCTGGCTGCGGCTATGGCCCCCCAGGACCCCCCTCTGCAGCCTGGGATGAGGCATGGGGGGGCTGTTCCACCGAGCCCCCGCTCCAGCCAACTGTGCCAGCGTGGGGCTGATGGGGGTGGCACACGGAGCTGACTGTGCCAGCGAGGGGACAGCCTGAGGTTCCCGCTCAGCCCCTCATGCAGGGAGTGCTGGGGGCTTTGCTGGGAGTGCCTGTGGAAGCATTGAAGCCCCAGCTGATGGGTTCACACAGCCACGGCAAAAAAGCTCCCGAGCACCTGTGCCAGCCCCAGGCACCTGCATCCAGCAGGATCCCAGCCGGGTGGCACGCTGGAGCTGCCGAGGCATCAGCAGGGTTCAGAGTGAGCTCCCGGTGTTGAGGGCATTGGCAGGGCCGTGGGTGCCCGTCCTGGGCAGGCAGCAGGATGTGGGTGCTCCGAGGCTGGGCTGTGGGTGCTCTGAGATTGTCCCACGTGTGCCTGGGTGCAGAGGAGCCACTTGTGGGAAGCACCCCGGCAAGAGTGCCGGGCCGGCTGTGCCAGTGGCGAGCTCGATTTCCTCTTTCTGTCTGTGCTATTGGCAAAGCAGAGCTCTGAAGTGCGTGGATGAGGGGTCTTGGGGTCCCCCCAGGGCTCTATGCACTGGGACTGGGTCACCTCAAGCACGCAGAGTCCTGACATGAGACTGGTGCTTGTGACAGGCGCAGGGGCTGGGCTGGGTGAGGGCCTGGGGCAGGACTCGGGCCAGGTCACCCGCGGGGACAGCTCCAGCCGGCNGCTATTTATGGCTGGCTGTAAACAAACTCCCAATGAAAGAAAGTTAATGACCTGAGACTGACAGGAGCCTGCTGGGAGTTTTTATAGCCCCTGGGACTCCTTTTGCTAAAGAGAGAATACATCAGCGTTTTAACCCAAAACGGCGAGAGCCGCATGCTGCGGGGGCAGNCCAGTGGCGAGCTCGATTTCCTCTTTCTGTCTGTGCTATTGGCAAAGCAGAGCTCTGAAGTGCGTGGATGAGGGGTCTTGGGGTCCCCCCAGGGCTCTATGCACTGGGACTGGGTCACCTCAAGCACGCAGAGTCCTGACATGAGACTGGTGCTTGTGACAGGCGCAGGGGCTGGGCGGGGTGAGGGCCTGGGGCAGGACTCGGGCCAGGTCACCCGCGGGGACAGCTCCAGCCGGCTGCCTCCTTCCTCCTCCTCCAGGAAAGGCCAGGACTGAGCCGCAGGCACATCCCAGCTCCCTCAGGCCACGCACAAGGTGACCCCATCAATTTGCAGGGCCGAGGTGGCTCCGTGGCACAGCGCTGTGCCGAGCAGGATGGGGTGCAGGGAAACGCAGGGCACGGGAAAAGCTGATGGAGGAGAACGAGTGCTGGACCCCACGCCTTGGAGCCTGGGGTGCTGGGCCCCACTGCACAGGCAGCCCNAGCCCCAGCCTGGGGAGGTGTTTCAAAGGGGCTGGTGCCAAGTGAGGAGGGGGCTTTGTAGGGGGACTTTGACTCCTGTGTGGGACTGGGGTGCACAGCCCCCTTCTCAGGAGGCACGTCCCGGCGTCGGGCGCTCTCCAAGGCTTTGCCATCTGCCTCTTGTAGGTCATCCCTCTGCGCTCCAGGCAAGAGCGGGGGCTGGCTTAGCGTGGCTGGTAACCACACACTAATAAAGCCTTAATACCCTGCAGCGGGGAGATTTCGCTGTCAGAGATAAATATTCATATTGCTTTCCAATTCAGCCTTGGCTGCACGACAAGGGCGCCGTGGGGGGAGACGGGAAGGCTGCGGTGTGGGGTGCTCCGAGCCCCGCTGGCTGCCCTGCCTGCTCCTGCCTGCCTGGTGTGTTTAATACCGTGTCCTGGCTAATTGTGGGGTGTGAATATCATCCCCGGGGCTCTCAGGGGGCAGGATGGCGAGCGTGGCACAGGGTGCCCCTCTCCCCGCCTGCTCCTTCTCCGCCGCCTCGCACGCGCAGCCTCCATCTGCACGCGACGCTTGATTTACCGAGAAGAGCTGGCAGTTAAACCTGACAAATTGAAGGCAGTTTTAAGTGGTTCAGGTTAATTAATAGTCAGGGAAGTATCAATTTTTTTTTTTTTAAGGGATGCTCTTGGCTCGCGGGGAGAACTGGAGTTTGACTTTGCCTTTGGAAAGTTAACACCATCTGCGCGGGTGCCCACGGGCAGGGGGATGGAGCTGAGCAGGGAGATGAAGCCAGGCAGAGAGATGGAGCCAGGCAGGATGCTGAGCTCGGTGCCACTGCTCCGGTTCCTGCCCCACAGCCTCACATTGCTGCTGATATTTCTGACCCCGGGTTGCTGGTGCTGAGGGAGTCGCTGGGACAGGAAGGGACAGGGCTGTCCTGTGTGGCCCAAGCTGCCCTGCTCATCTCAGTGTCCTTTGTGGCTCTGGTTGTCCTTTCTCCTGGGGTCTGTGCCATGGCTGCAGTGCCAGAGGGTGCAGCTGTGCCAGTAACCAGAGAGGTTTGTCCATGGCCACCTGTAGTGGCACAGCTGGGTGGCCGCGGGGTCCCTGCTCCCGTTGGGGACCCGGGGCTGAGCAGCAGCTTTAAGAAGTTCATGGGGGTCCATCCTGGGCTGGGACTGGGAGTGAATAAACTGGAGCAGCACCCCCTCCCCTCTGTTTCTGCACATGTGACCCCCGTGCTCACATCTGCCCACATCTGCCGAGCCTGGGAATGCTGGGGGGCAGGTTTTAAAAACATCCTGGTGGAAGAAGCTTAAAGTCTCCTGTAAGGAGGAGAGATGGCCAGTCTTTGAGTGTGTGCAGTGCAGGAACGCTCTGAGATGGGTGTGAGAAAGGCTTGGTGGCACAGGGAGCTGAGCAGTGTCCGTGGTGGTCACGGTGCTCCAGTGCCATGGGTGCCACAGGACTGGGCAGCTCCGGGCTCTGGCTCAGGGCTGTGTCCCAGAGCAGCACAAATCCTTCATCAGGCCACGTGCCCTGTCTTTCCCAGCACAGCCCAGGATGCAGGTGGAAGTGGTGGGTTTCCAGCAGCCCTAATTCTTGGGAATATGAGAGATTAAGGTTAGTGACCATTTTTTAACTCAGTAAAGGGGAAGACAAGCTGGAGTCTGCAGTCCAGAGATATAATTAGTTCGCAGCAGTGGTGCTTTCTTGATTTAGCTTCAGAGAGCAGAACAAGACAAGGATGTTATACCCAATTAGCAATAACATACAGCCCGAGCCTCGCTAGGTGAGATAACAAGCCATTTTTATAGCTCTTCTTTACGGACGTTTTTTTTTTTGGAAAGAGGAGGGGGGAAAGAAGAAAGGGACCTAGTCTCGATTTCTTTTCATCAGGGAACAATTATCAGTGAGCTCAGAAAGCCCGAAGCTGAGTGATCTGTTGGCCGGTGCAGATGATAAAACAAATCAAACAGCTCAAAGCCAGGCTGAGGCCATCTCTCTGTCCAGCTGGGGGAGGCTGAGCGGGTGACAGCAAGGACACAGCCAAGGGCCACCCACACACCGTGGATGTGCCCCGTCTGCTGCTGCCAGGGTTTGTGGCACGTGGCCTGGCCCTGCTGCTTGCCCCCCCTGGGGACCTGCCGCAAGTGGGGTGGCCATCAGTGGCACTGGCTGTGCTCCACGTGTGTCCCACGGTGGGCAGCTGGTCCCCAGCAATGTGACCCCGAGCTGTGTCCCCCCCAGGTCCCCAGCAATGTGACTCTGAGCTGTGTCTCCCACTGAGCACCCCAGTTCCCAGTGAGGTGACCCCGAGCTGTGTCCCCCCCTTGGGCACTCGGGTCCCCAGCAATGTGACCCCGAGCTGTGTCCCCCCCTTGGGCACTCGGGTCCCCAGCAATGTGACCCCAAGCCGTGTCCCGTGTCAGCACGGTCCCCAGCGAGGTGACCCCCGCCGTGTCCCCTGCACAGCCCCGGTCAGATGGCAGCCGCCTGCCGTCTGCCAGCGCCGCGGTGCCTTTGTATTGCGGATCGATGGCCATCGATTTTTCCTCCCGTGTAAACCTGGCCGGGCCGGGGCTGTGCAGGGTTTTCGTGCGCGTCTGGCTCCGTCTCTGCCGTGCTCGGAGCAGCCCGCGCTGGTCCCCGAGCCCACCCACCTCCCGCTCGCCTCTGCAGCAGTGAAACTCAAGGACGTCCGGAAAAACAGCCTCGTGAAGAGAAAACTCGGGTTTCATTAATCAGCTGTTAATGACGGGCTCTGCCGTTCGGCGGGTTCTTTGCAGTCGCTCTCCTCGCTCCCCAGGGCAGCCCCTCCTGTGGTATCTGCTGGGGACAGGGCTGTGGCAGCTGGTTTGGGGCACCTGTGGGAGCAGGGTGACCCAGTGCTTCCCCCAGCATGGGGACACTCCTGCTGCTCAGGGGGCTCAGTGTGGGGGACGTTCTCCCTCCCTGCAGCCACCCCTCCGATGGGGCAGAGCAGGAGGCTGCTGTCCCCTCCGTGTCTTTCTTGTCCCCTCCCCGTCCTTCTTGTCCCCTCCCTGTCCTTCCTGTCCCCTTGACAGGGTTTTACAGCCTGACAGGCGGTGATGTGGCTGCGTGGGACCGCTTGAGCTCACCCCACCACACCCAGCCCACCCTGGGGAGCTGGGCTGGGACATCCCCGCTTGTCCCCACCGGGAGCAGCCGCAGAGCCGCTCTCCGGGCTGTTAACACCCCGCGATGATCATCAGCTCTCGTCGTAATCATTAAGACTATTAGAAAGAAATGTTGGCTCGCAGCTCGTGTCAGACTTTCCGTTCTGCTTTGCAAACGCACACAATTAATGCCAATCAGGCGGGGGAGGCAGCCAGCTCCGATCCCGGCTGCTCCCAATCCCGGCTGTCAGCTCTCCCCATCCCGCCTGGTACATTTTCATACAATTGCTATAAACATCTGAGGGAAACTCCGTGTTCTTCGGCAGCGCTGAGTATTGTTCTCTGTTCCTTTTAATTACTCGGCATTCAGCGGCTCATCCGGCCTCGGATCGGTGGGGAAAGTAGGGATTTGTAAAACAAATAGAGAAATCTGGAGAGATGCCTTATTTTCCCATTCGGTGGCTGCGTTAGGTTGTCTATGGCTAAATAAGAAGAACCTGTTTAATTTTGCTTTGTCTTTTTCTTCCTCTCTCTCCCGAGGGGGTACAACCTGGTCCCTCTCCCCCGGGAACCCCAAAAAGCAGGGTGAGCTTGGGAGAAGGGGGGGAAGAGCCGGAATTACTTGACCGGATGGCGGTATAATCCTTGTTACAAAAGTACACATCAATTATAAGAATTCCTACAGTAATCTTGGAAATCTATCTTTTCTGCTGAACCAGCTCATTAAAGAGCACCATTCATTTCCATCTCTCCGGGTGAGAAGGGTTTAAATCTCCAGAGCTTTGTGTTACCAAATAGACTGAGGGTGATGGACTCACGTTAAATATTAAAAGGAAGAAGTCGATTTTTATTTTTTTTTCCCCTTTTTTTCCCCCCACGACCGGCAGCGCAGACAAAGTGGATCGTAAGGAGAGGAAGGTGGGGGTCCCCACTGTGAGAATCTTCCCCAGCTGTCGCTCAATGGGTTCCTTTGAGGACCTCCCTTCCCTCCCATGGCCTGGGGACACCTCCAGCACAGGGGGAGGAGGGAGGGAGCGAGGGAGGTTTCCCCAGGCCACCCTGGCAAGGCCCCGAGCCTGCGCCGGAGCCAGCCGTGGCACAGGCAGGGCTTTTGTGTGCCGGCGGGGCAGTGGGCGGCCGCGGGGCGAGGGACGGGCACAGAGCCCCTTTGTGTGCAGCTGCGAGTGGAGCAGGATGTGGGATAGGGACCAGCCGTGGGGATGGGGAGCTGGTGCCCAGGGATGAGGAGAGGGCAGCTGGGGATGGGCAGCGGGACCAAGGATGGCGAGCAGCGGCTGGCCGGGGTCGAGGGCGGCGCGGGGCGATGTGTGCGCTGCGCCGAGGCTCTGTGCAAACACGTTAATTTGTTTTCTTTCTTGCCTCGCCTTTCAGGGTAATTGGTTGCATTTGAAGCCTTTGTGAAAGCCTTTGATTATAGTAATTTCAGCAGCGCGATCTACCCTGGATTCCTTCGTCAGATTCTTTCACAGCTCCGGCACTTGGGGCTGTAATTACGGGGTGGAGCGCGCCCGGCTGCTGAGCGTGGGGCAGCTGGATGGGGCACCGTGGCTGTGAGAGCACAAGGACTGTCACTGCAGGGGACAAACCCCCTGGATGGGGCAGGAGTGAGCCAGGATGGGGCAGGAGCTGTGAAGGGGAGCTTTGGTCTCTGCAGTGCTGAGTTTGTTGGGTCTCAGCTGGAGACATGGACGCTGTGGATGCCCATGGTGTGGATGCCCATGCTGGGGTTGACTCCTGGCTTGTTGGGGTCCAGAATGCTTTTATTTGTTGCTCCATGGAGCCACTTGGCTTTTCTGCTGGTTGATCCCACATCTGTGCTGGGGCTGGAACAAAAAGCCTATGAGCATCCCGAGCACCCATGACAGACAGCTCCCCCCACCCCCTCTTCCCGATCTGTGTGCAGGGAGGAAGGCACGGCACGACTGTGTCGGATCAGGGAGGTTCTGCTTTGAGGAGCTGGTGCCACTTCCGAGGGGACGCGTCTGTACTCATCTGGCAGGACCTGGCAGATCCTGCCCGCCCGCTGCGCGCTGGCCCCGCCGGGACCTCGGTGCACGCAGCCAGGGCTGAGCCCTGCCAAAAACACCGACGGCACCCGAGCGGGGCCCTGACCTTTGCTAGCGGGGCCGCTCCCCCCTCGCTCCTGGCATTTCGTTCCCAGTCCCACGTAATGACCTTCTCGGCAGCGCCGTGCCAGCGTCTGCCACTTCCAATTACCCACGGCTGCTCGGCGCCCGCCGCAGCGCGCGGGGCTCCTTCCTCCCCGGCAGCATGGCAGCGGGCCGGGGGGATGTTGCACTGTGATCCCCCTCCCCTCCTGCCTCGGGGAGCCTCAGGAACCCCCCAGCACCACCCAGGGCTCTGGGTGCCTGCCCCGGGGTGCTGGAGGCGCTTGGCTTTCCAGAATCATTATTAACCTGTTCGAGAGCTGTTCCTGCTCGCAGCGAAAATAGATCTTTAATCTCTGCCCAAAATAGCTCATTTGATGAGAGGCCTCCTTAAAGCTGACACATAAATTTAAGCAGGCCGCTCAAACCCTGTGTGGGGACGTCTGCAAATGCTCAACAGCACTCGAATTGTTGGGGTTTTTTAAATTCCATCGTTACGGACCCGTTGGATACTGTATTTCTTCCATAGAGTCTTTGGAACTGCTCAGGAGGTGATTTGCTGTGCCCTGTCCCACTTCCTTTGGCCCTGCTTGTGAGCAAAAGGTTATTTTGGGGTATTTTTTGATGTTGACTTTCTTAACAGTCCAAGGGGTTTCTCCCTGGAGCTGCCACGAGAGCAGAAACCTCATGTCTGGCTGGGATGGGAGAGATACGAGATGCTGCTGTAAGATGCCAGCAGTGAGGGTCCTGGTCCAGTGCCGCTCTGTCCCTGGCAGTGTGCCATGGGCTGGTGGGCTGTCCCACTGGCAGCAAAATGTTTGGTCTGTAAGTAAAGCTGGGCTCTGGGGAAGTGGAAGATGGGGATGCTCAGAGTGTCACAGCTCTGCTCAGCGCCAGGTGCTGGGCTCACCCCGGCACCATCCCAGCATCTCCACAGGGCACGGGCTGGGAGAAGCCACTCGGCTGGTCTGGGTTGCTCCCCCAGCCCCCCACAGTCCCCACATCCCAGCGAGACCCTGAGCAGCAAAATAATCACTCCCAGCATCATTATCCATCGCAAACCCCAGCTTCCAATTTTAATCAGAGGAGCTGGTGTTGCTTTAAGATCTGCGGGTTTTAAAGATCACAAGAGGGGTTAGAGAAAATTACCCTTGACTCTTACATGCTAATGTAATCTCTAACCAGATCTGCAGCACTGCAGCTAAAATTGCTTTTTAGATTAACATTTAATTATTAACAGGGCCCCCTGAAAGGCCCGGGGCTGGAGCACGCGGAGGGGAGCGGATTAGCCGGGCAGGATGAGGGAAGGTCGGGCGAGGGAAGGTCGTGGGGTGACCCGTGGCACCTTCAGTGACAAACTTTGGGTTTTATTTTACCCAGTGTTCCCCAGGCTTTGCTGTGGGGTGACCTTTCTGTGCTCACCCCTTTTAGGGCTGAGCTGTGGCATCGCTGCATCCCCTCCACCCTAAATCTGGATGGGAGATGGGCACGAGCTGGGGCAGCAGCACCAGCCAAAATCCCGCTCGCCCTGCAATGGGATGGGCATCCACTGTGTGCAGAGGGGAATCCTTCCTCCTCTGGCACCTCCTCACCCTCACGGGCTGCCATCGGATGGGAAAGCAGTGTCCATGGGACCAGTGGTGGTGGCAGTGGCGGGGGGTGGCGAAAGGGAGCTCCGATGTCCCCGGGCTTGTGGGCAAGGGGAGCTCCCTGCCAGGGTGGTTGGATTCTCCTCCATCCCACCATGGAGGAACAAGGGACGGGGGTGCTCCCAGGTGCACTTTGGGTTTGCTGCACACCAGGGGCCAGTGAGGGCTTTTGCTTTGTTTCTCTGGTTGCTGCCAGCCTCGGCCTCGCCCCGCGTTGTCCGTGTGTCCGTCCGGCACTGTCAGGAGCCTCCTGTGCCTCTCCTGGCCAGGGTGACCCCTCACGTCCTGTCCTTGTGCCGAACCCAGTGCTGGCTTTTATAGCCAGGGGGCACATGGCCATGGTGTGACTCAAACAGCTTTGCAGCATCCCTGGTCCTGCCCCTACTTCCTCTCCTAACCCCAAAAGCTCCCTTTTTTTGGGATTGCACCCTGATAACACCCAGGGAAGGATCTGGACATGTTCCACCAGAGGCTGGATGGTGACCAAGACCTTGTCCCTCACCATCCCTGCCCTGCCACAGCTCAGCAGCTGCACAGACCCACTTCAGGCTGAGACTTTAAAAGTTCCTTTTTTCTTTTCTCCCCCCTCCCGTCACATTTTCTTTTATCTAAATCCTCGCCTGCGAAAGCCTCTATCGACAGCTGCGCTGGCCTTATCTCGCCAGAGGGACCTTCGCAGGGCTCTCGGAGGAGATAAGCCCGACTTATCAGCCTCTGATGTCAGAGGAGGTGCCAAACCCTCCCATCACTGGGGCTTTAGACATAGAGGGTGGTGTTTTTTATTAAAGTCACAAAGACCTTGGGCTTATAAATAGTGCGATGTCGAGATGGATTAGCTGGGTGTGGGGCAGGAAGCAGCGGTGGGAGAGGGGGAGGATGGAGCTGTGGCTCCCCCATCCCTGGCAGCGGTCAAGGCCAGGTTGGACAGGGCTTGGAACAACCTGGCATAGTGGAAAGTGTCCCTGCCTATGGCAGAGGGTGGAACTGGATGAGCTTTAAGGTTTCTTCCAACCCAAACCATTCCGGGACTCTGTAATGCCAAGGTTGTGGGACGTGGGGTTGGGGCTCCTGGGGGATCTTGCTCCAGATGTCCCCAAGGGACCCCACTGCTGGTGGGACTCGCCCTGTGCCCCAGTGCTGGGTGATGGTGGGCCCACGGGCACAGCCTGGGCAGAGGCCGTGCGGGCTCGGGGCGTTCCAGCAAAACTGCTGAGTGTTGCCTTTCCTGCCACGAAAGAGCCAGAGCAGCTTGAACTAAATCGGATCCTGCTGATTGGAATTAGTTCAAATGCAGATGGAGCTAACTAAGCCGGCGCTAAGCGTTGGACAGCCCAGCGCCCAATTCCCATCAGCTGATTCAGGGGCTTTTCAGAGCGGCATTAGCGAAATGCCACCGTGGCACAGATGCCCATTGTGCCAGGCGCCCACCCGCTCGCCCACGGGCCTTCTGGGGCTTGGGGCTCCCGGCAGGGTGCCGGGGTGGACAGATGGACGCCGTTCTGGGGTTGTGGCACCAGAGCCTTCCCGAATCCCAGCGTGCCTGTGAAGGTGGGGCGAGGCGCGGCGTAGCTGTCGGAAAAATCATCTCGGCTGCGAGACGCCGGGAGACGGGGGCAGCAGCAGGGTCTGAATTAATCGGTGGCTTCATTCAGTTTGGCGTGCGGCTCCCGCGCCTCTCCCGCCTGCTGCTGGGGATGATCCGTGCCCAGGGGCGGGATGGCTCCAGGAGGGAGCTGGGCTGTGCCTGGCGGGGCGCAGAGAGCGGTGCTGGGGACAACCAGCATGGGGGTGTCCCCAGGGTCCTGCTGGGCTCTCAGGGTGCCCTCAGCTCCCGTGACGGGCTGCGTCCACACCATCCCCATGCCAGCTTATGGATTCAGTGACCCCCTGGGTGCTTTCTCCTCGCTCTCAACCCCCTGTGCCCCAGGGACCACCGGGGACCCGATCCGCATCCGGCAGTGGCACGAGCCGCCCACGCCGCCGTGTGTCAGTGTCCCCGCGGGGTCAGTGTCCCCACAAGGAGCGGCCTGGGCGCAGGGAGTGGGTGACGTCCACCGCTAATCGGCCAGATGGTGACACCCGGTGGGACGCCAGCGCTGAGGTCACCACGGAGAGCTCAGGCTCAGGTACAGCGGGAGCTGGTACCGTCACCCCTCCCCTGCACGGCCGTGGGCGCTTTGACCCGCGGGGACAGGGATGGGGACGAGGTCGGGGTGGCAGCTCCCGTCATGGAAAATCCGGGCCCTGGGCACGCACCTGGGGAGCCAAGGCGCCGGGAGCGGGGCTGCGTAATGAACCCCGAGTCCCGGCGGGGAGAGGAGAACTCCTGGCAGTCAAGTGCGCTCAGGCTCTGAATAAGAAGCACTTCATTCTCTTTTCAAACTGTATAATTTCTGCCTGATTGTAATGGCATATTTTAAAATTACCAGAAATCGAAGCCAGAAAATGGATACGGCTGCTTTTACTGCGAGCTGCGTTAACAAAGGATATGTAATGCATGAAATAAAAACACCTCCCTGCCCCCCTCCTTTTTTTTTTTTTTAAGACAGTAATAGGAGAAAATTGGTTTTGAAACTGAATAAAAGTCCCTTTCAGAGGAAATCATTTCTTTCAGGGTACCTTTGCTGAAAGTAAAATAGTGAATAATGAAAGGTGGTTACATGATTGTCTTTCATTTAGAGAGCGCGAGGACAGATGGAATCTGGGAGAAATGCACGATTGGAATAATTGCATGGTAACAAGGCGCTTGTTGTGAAATTAGTATCTTAAGAAAGTAGTGAAAAAGGCTTTTACTCATGAATACTTCATTATTAGGAGAAAACAGCACAATTTGGGTTCTCCAGACACCTGCTCGGTATTAGATGACTTCCTCCCCTCCTCCTCCTCCTCCTCACACCTTTTCCTGACGAGTCTCTCCTTGTCCCTGGCTTGCTGGAGGGGTCGGGGTGAGACCCCCAGCCTGATGAGCCCAGTCAAGGCATGGACACCCTGGATGGATCCTGTCCTGGAGATTATCCCAGAGCCTGGGACCCCTCGCCTGGTGGAGGGCACAGGGCAGGAGCGAGCAGCACAGGTCCTGTCGCCTGCGCCCACAGTGGCTGTGAAGGTGTTTTGAAGGGTGACATTTAAACCAGCAGAGCTTGGAGAGCCCCGGGTACAGCTTGGGGAGCATCCATCCACGCTTTGTTTCCTGGTG
This sequence comes from Platysteira castanea, assembly GCA_013397175.1. Lineage (NCBI taxonomy): Eukaryota > Metazoa > Chordata > Aves > Passeriformes > Platysteira > Platysteira castanea. The sequence goes on along the minus strand of VYXC01002160.1, from coordinate 264,113 downwards.
CTCATGGTCATGGGCTCTGCCAGTGCCTGTCCGAGGCCACCACGTGCCTGAGGCCACCGCATCACCCCCCCTGCACGCCCCCCCAGCTCTGGGACACGCGGGGAACACCCCGGATGGCTGCAGGAGGGCACAATTCCCCCACAGTGGAGAAGAAGGAGTGGTGTACCCACCAGTGACCCCCATCCTTGATGTCCAGTTGTGACCCCCAGCCATCCATAACCCTTCAGCCAGGGAGCAACAGCACAGGAGCTGCAACGCCGGCGGATGGGCACCACTGCCCGCTTTCCTGCTGCTCCTGCCCACGTCTCCCTGCCCTCTCCGAGTGGGAATACTGCTCCCTGTGCCAGCCGGAGCAGTGGGAGGGTGTCGGCAGCAACTGGTTATAACTCAGGGCGCCGGCGGCGGCTGGGGAAGGACGTACAATGAGCAGCACCGAGGTGACGATGACTTTGGCTTGACCCCTCCAGCTTTTGTCGAGCAGATTTTGATGCCAGCTGGGAGCTGGCGACAGATCCCAGGACCCCGAGTGGGATGTTAACACCGTCTTTTCCCCAGCCTTGGCCGGGGTCACTCTGTGCCGGGAGGCACCGGCTGGCACGCCGGCGGAGCGGTCTGGCGCTGCCGGAGCGCGGTGCCCGAGGGACGCCCCAGCTCTGCCACGTTCCCGGTGGGAAGGGCGGAAAGCTCTGCAGGGAGCAGGAATCACCCGCTGAGACCTTCATATTTATTTCATATACATCCCCATTCATTTCAGGCTTTCGCAGTGAGCTGTTTATCTCCGGAGGAGCAAAGGCACGGGGTGCTGGGGAGCGCCTGCTGGGTGGGCACGAGGGTG
>VYXC01002160.1:243515-263255 GCA_013397175.1 Platysteira castanea | reverse complement strand
CCCTGGCTCACCGTGTGTCTCCTCTCTCGCAGGGTGCGGGGCGGCAGCGCCCGCGGGGAAGCCCGGACCATGCTGGCCTGCCTGCAGAGGACCCAGAACCCCCCAGCCCAGCACCTCCCCTGCCCCAGCAAGGCGCTGGAGCCACGCAAGTGTAAGTGCCCGGGGGCGGGCGCCCGCTTTGATGCTGTTTCCCTTATTGAAAAAGACATTTATTTAACTGATAATTAAAAAGAGCAGGAGAAGCGGGGAGGAGGGGAGGAGAGGGGGAGGAAGGAGCCAAGATAAGCAAATTAAATTGGGTTCTGTGGTTGATAAGTCCAACTTCAGCAAATGTTGCAGAGCTGCCTGGGAAGCGTGGCGGCGGCAGAGGATGGTGCAGTCGGCCCCCCAAACCTCCCCGGCCCTTCCCCCCCTAATTACTTTCCCCGTTTTGCCACAGCTCGCCTTCCCCAGGAGCTGGCCTTTCAGATAAGCTGTAAACTAGTTACATTAAAATGGGATCCAAAAGGTCACTCCGGCAAAGCACCTGTCTCTCCCAGCCTTTGTCTCTCAATCCAAACCGTGATTAAATGTATATTTAATGAGCCTGCTTTAGGCAGGCGTGTTTGACCTCCCCGGCTGCGAAAGACGCATTAAGATTCTCAAGTGATGAATGTGTGTTTTAAAGAGGGGAGTGGATATTTTTCTGCTGGTCTCAGTTGGATTTTTAAACATTGCCGGCTGAAGACAAATCAGCTGCTAAAGCTCTGCTTGTTAGGCTGTGACAGCCCCCGGGTGTTTGTTTAATGAGCTGGATTTTCCCAGAGATGTTTTTTTCCCCTCTACCTGGGCACCCCGAGCAGCCAGGCAAGCTGGGCACGGGGTTTGGGCGAGCTGGGCATGGATTTTGGACGATGCTTGGCCTCCCTGGGAACCCCCGGCATTGCTTTGGCATCGCACCGCCAGCCAGGAGGGTTATTTATCCTTGGAAGTTCTTTTATCCCTGGAGATGTTCATGGCCAGGTTAGGCAGGGCTTGGAGCAGGTATCCCTGCTTATGGCAGGGGGTGGGAGTGGGTGGTCTTTAAGGTGGCTTCCACCACAAACCATTCTGGATTCCATGATTTTTTGGGTGGCACTCCCCAACGGCCGGCACAGGGAATAGGTCCCCCAGGCCAGGGGTGGGGTGACAGGCACCCAGATGTCACAGTGCAGCTTGCACTGCAGTGGAGCGTGCGGTGCCTCCCAGATCTCCTCCTTACTGGTGTCTGGAAAGAAGAAGGATGTTGCTCTTGTAAAATTATTCCTAATCCATCACACCTGAGCATCGCGGCGGCACAGGGCCAGTGTGGGGTGTCCGGCTCCTGGAGCACCTCGTTGCCATGGAATAATGAGCTCAGCCATGCCCACACGGTCTGAGACCTGCAGGCAGAATGAGCCTGGCAGGGTTTTCTGGAGGCTGGAAATGTTCAGGAATCTCTGTGTGGGCTCGTTGTGATCCTAAGGTCGGAATACCCCCGCTGGTCCCCACGGCATTCCCTGGATGCAGCTCAGAGCTAAGGAGCATCTCAGCTCATGGAACAAAGCCCAGAGGCACCTTCCTGCTGGGGTGGGTTGGTGCTTTCTAGCATTTCCCACCCTGCCAGAGGTGCTGAAATAAGGAGGTTTGGGAAGCAGGAGCCCTTACGTGGTGTCACATACGGTGCCATCGGTGTGAGAGACATTCCTGGACACAGCTGCCTGTGTCCTGGAAGGGTCCCAGCCCCAGGGTCCCGGTGGTCCTGGAGCTGTGCCAGCGGGATGAGGGCAGAGGTGTGACCCCACCCCAGACCGTGGCAGGTGTGGGGTACCCAGGAGACAGAGATTTTGACTCGGGCAGGACCGTGCTCCCCTGAGGTCTCCAAGGCTTGTGTCCTCTGGGCCAAGCTCCTGCCAGGACGCCCACGCCGCGCTCGCCACCGGCTGCCACCAGCCAGGTCACCTTAATCAAAGTTTAGCCGCCCGTATGTTTCCGCTCATTATGGGCAAATCCGGCACGTCTCGCTCCTCTCTGCCTCCTGCCAGCGCAAATTAAATTGCAGGTGACATCCGGGGCCACGCATCTGGCTTGGAGTACAATTTTCCCTTCCTTATTTATGGCACCTGTGGGAAGCACGGCGCAGGGGCCGAGCTCCCGCCGCCACCGGAACGCCGGCGCGGGGAATCGGCACGGAGAGCGCGCTCTTCAAACCAGGCGCAATTTAGAAGTGCCTCTGATTACTTAATTTGCTCCTGAGTATCTCAGTAATTATCTTTATGGGTCTTATTTCTGTCCTCTGGCATTGTTTCTGTCGATATTAAATGAGTCTGGCTCTCGGCACGCTGGCCGTCTGGCCCGGCACCACTGTGAAATCCTATTATCCTGCCCGCGCCGCTGATTAATTTTGGTATTAATTTCACGTAAAAGGTGAGCTGACTCATTTTCCTGCCCGTGCAGGGAGCTGCCGGTGCCTTCACCCCCCGGTTCTGCCCCTGGCCTCTCCTGCTAATTGTTGTCCTCCCGTCTCCGTGCCCCTCACGCTGGTGCGGCCGCATCCCAGCGGGCCTGGAGCATCCCACAAAATCCATCCTGATGAAGCTGGAGGTGACTTTGCTGCTGTTGCCAGCTGTATTCCCAAGGCTGTTCCGTGGCAAGCAGCCTGGCACGCCAGTGTTGCATCCCTGGGGAGGATGCAGGAGGGTGCCAGAGCCCTTCCAGCCCTGCCTGTGCCTCCCGTCTCCAGCTGAGGAGCAGGAGCCTGCGGAGAAGCAGCATCCTCAGGAAAATATCACGTCCAATTAAGTCCAGCAGCCTGGCCCCTTTTGATTTTATCCTGGGCGCATTACAGGAATCCTGAGCTTTATTTAAATTATAAATCAAATAATGCCCCTCTCGGCTTGGCCAAACTCTTTGCTGCTCCCGCTCTCGGCAGTCAGGGAGCAGTGGATGATATTTAATGAAATGTTACTTTCCATGTGCTCTCCTCCAGCCAGCCTGGCGCTGGCAGTGTGGCAGGGAGCAGGATCTGTGTCCCCCTAAAGGGGCTGGGGTCTGTGGGGAGCTGGGAGCTGTGGGGAGTTCACAGAGGTGAACCTCATGAGCATCCTCCGTGGCCTACGAGAAAGATGGAGAGGGATTGTTTACAAGAGCGTGGAACGGCAGGACAAGTGGGAATGGCCTCGCACTGCCAGAGGGCAGGGATAGATGGGAAATTGGGAAAAAATTCTTTCCTGTGAGAGTGGGGAGGCCCTGGCACAGGCTGCCCAGAGAAACTGTGGCTACCCTGTTCCTGGAAGTGTCCAAGGCCAGGTTGGACGGGGTTTGGAGCAATCTGGGAGAGTGGAAGCTGTCCCTGCCCTTGGCAAGGGTGGGACTGGATGAGCTTTAAGGTCCTTGCTAACCTAAACCAGTCTGGGATTCTTTCACCATTCACATCCTCCGTGCCAGGGGTCCCATGGGAGCTGTCACCTTGGCCCCACTGGGACAGTGGCTCTTGGGGGTGGCACAAGCCCTCCCAGGGCCCATCTGGGTATTAAAACACTAATGAGGGGATGACCCTAATGAGAGGTGATGGCTGGGACTCAGCCAGCAGTGCCGTGCTGGGGACTCAGCTCCAGGGTCACCCACAGCTCTCCCTGCACCTGCAGGGACTCTCATCAGTGACAAACCCGTTAATTGCACACGGGATGAGGCCCCATTTAATGGCTCCTCGTTACCCAATTCTGCTTGTTCCAAGGGCATTTTCATTAGAGTGGCTGCAGCGAGGCTTTGCTTTTGTACACACCCATAAAATATCATTTTAATTTCATGAGGGGTTACACATGAGTGAAGTAAGATTAATTCTTTCATTTTCAGTTTCTGGAAGGGATCGGTTAATGATGGTTCTGTGTATTTATGTACGTGCCATAAAAAGGAGTTCAATTAACTGCTGGGCCCAAAATGTGCTGTTGGCTTGCACTTTCCCTGCCAGGAATCGCTGCAAAAACACTTTTCCATTGGTCACGTGTGGGGATGGAGGGTGAGGTGGGGCTGCTCGGTGCCCATCTCCCACCAGGTCAGAGCCCTGGGTTTAGGGTGGGCTTGGCTGGTTATGGTGCAGTGCATGAGGGGGTTTGGTTTGTGTCTGAACTTCCCGGGATTGTGATTGTCCATTGGCCACAGAGCAGGTTCCTGGGCACTGGCAGACCCCAGGATGGGGCACCCTGCACTGGGAGTGCCCACCCTGCTCCCCTCAGCAGGTGCAAAGCCCGTGGCTGAAATTAGCTCAAATACTAATTGGCTGTGGATGAGTGAGCAGAGGGGCCAGGGGCAGCTGGGATGAGCTGCAGGGCCAACAGAGGTGGTGGGGTCCCCTCCCAGTCCCAGGGTCCCTCGGAGGCTCCGTGGTGAAATGACATCAGGGCTGTGTTGGCTGTCCTAAGGGTGGCACTGGGAGAGCACCGGGATGGCACTGGGGTGGCAGCTGTGTTGGGGTGGCCTCAGGGTGCCTTTCGGGTGGCTTCAGGGCTCTGTTGGCTTCAGACGGGTGGCACTGGAATGGCTTTGGGGTGGCAGTCATGCTGGGGTGCTCTCAGGGTGCCTTTGGGGTGGCGTCGGGGCTGTGCTTGGGCAGTGTTGGGTGACACATGGGTGGCATTAGGGCGGTATTGTGGCAGCATCACGGTGGTGCTGGGGTGGCACCAAATATCCTACTGGTGGCACCAGGGCAGCGTTTGGGTGGCACTGGGGTAGCATCAGGACGGCACTGGGGTGGCACCAGGCTGACACTGGAGACAGGATCAGGATGGCACTGGGGTGGCACTGGGCTGACACTGGGGACAGGATCAGGACGGCACTGGGGTGGCACTGGGCTGACACTAGGGACAGGATCAGGATGGCATTGGGGTGGCACCAGGGCATCCTTGTGCCCCGGCTCTGGTGGCACGGTGGCTGCGGTGGCACGGTGGCCAGCGTGGCACAGAGCACGGTGCCGGCGCCGCGCTAATACCTCGTGGAGGAGACAAATGGGAAGTGACACGTGTGTGTGTAGACGGGTATTTGTGGTGACGCTTTGACTGCAGATAATAAAGTGCTCGCCCCGAGGTGATCCAATTCAGCAGCCGCCTCGGCAGAGCCGCGCGCGACGAGGGGGAGAAGAAAGGGGAGGAAGAAAGGCCCGTCTGAAATGACATGTCAGCCTAAAAAGGGAACGTGCTAACGGATGAATATCTGGGGACGGCGAGCCCGGCGCTTCCCTTTGTGCTTTGTCATGAATTTTGTTGTCTTTGCAGATTCCGGCGCTGCCGCGCGGGGTTTGCCACCTACGGTTATTCAGATGGATTTCTCCCGCTATTATTGCTGGAGTTGGTTTAATTTAAGCCCCCGGAGCCAGGGCGTGTTTGTCTCGGCTCCTGGCACCGGGGGTGCTCCACGCCGGGGCCGGGGGGTCCCGCAGTGGGGGCTCTGCTGTGATTTTGGGGGCAGTGCAGGGTGCTGGGCAGGGGCGGTGTGGTGCCTTCAGTCGGGGGGGAGGGGGCAGGGACCCCCACGGCATCCATGGCAGCGCGGTGGCCTCCGAGCCACCATCCTGGGGACACTGTCACCATAGAAACCGCCGCTCGCGCCGGGTGGGAGGGCCGGGGGATGTGGCAGCCGCCCAACCTGCCCGGAGCGGGGGACACGGTGCCCGCGGCCCCCCCTGCCCGCCAGCACCCAAAACCCACCGGGGACTCGTGGCTGCTCTCCCCAGGCTGGGGGCTGCACACCCCCCGTGCCCACCCATGGGTCACCCTGGTCTGGGCAGGACAGCGTCCCTCAGCCACCCCCCACCCCCAGCTGGGAACCCCTGGAATTTGCCCTGCCCTCATCTGGGGGTCACCGGCTTCGTCTCCCACCCGGACTGTGCCAGGCTCTGCCCTCCAGGGCACCCAGATCCTGCCAGGCAGCTTTGCTACCTGGGGCACGGACCCAAAACTCGAAGGACTCTCTTGATTTGTTAAATGTAGCAGCTTTTGTTTGTTTTCCTCCAAGTGTTTTCCAAATATTGAGGTTTCTTCCAAGTGTTTTGCAAATATTTAGGGTTTAGCTCTTACAAAATCTGTTCCCAGCGTGGCAGGCAGAGAAAAAGGGGATTTTTGATGCTTTTAGAAGCTTTGAAGGCATTTGGATCGCCTCGCTGCAAGGGGAACGGGGATCCTGGTCCCAAAGCTGGGGACGAGCTCTTGGCTCTCGTGGAATTTAATTCACTTGGAGGCTGCAGCACTATTATTTTTTAATAAGAGTCATTGGCACGGCTGCTCAGGTCCCCAGTGTGCTCCTGTCCCTGCCCACATTGCTCCCCTTCCCACTCCTCCTGCCCCTGTGCCAATTAAAAATCCTGCCTAATCGCTGCCCTTGTGCCCTGCCAGCTCAGAGAGGCCAGGCAGGAACAAACCAGGAGCTCAGGGCTGGAAATGCCAGCGCTTTTCTGGAAGAGAGGCAGGGCAGGACAGGGATGGAGGGTGAGGACGAGGAGGGAGGGTGAGGTTGGGTGGGATGCTCAGGGCTCCAGGAAAATGCCCCTTCCCAGGTGAATGTGGTGACAGGACCATGTGAGACAGAGCTGGGATGGATGCTTTCCATGAGCTGCTTTTTGGGGCCGAGCCCTCCATTGCAGCTTTTATTCCCATCTGAAGAAAGGGGTGAAAAGCGTTTTCCTTTGGGACCACGGGAAGGCGAGGCCCGTCCCCGGTGCTGGGAAGCTTCCAGCCACACGTTGCCTTCGGCAGCTTTACAAAGATTCCCTGCCGAGATTACCTCTTCCATTTATTGCAAAATATTGTAGCGCCTTCGATGTGTAAAAATAAGGATTGTCCCATCTTATCTCGGAAGGAATGGGGGGGAGGGAGGGGGCAGCACGTGTCTCTCGTGCTGCTGTTAACCAGTGAGCTGCCGTGTCCTGCCAGGTTCCTGCTGGGCTTCTCCCTGAGCAGTCCTTGCTCAGGGCTGTGATGTTGCTGGTGCTGATCCCCAAATTGTTCCCTCTGTGCTCCCCAATATTCCTGCTCCCCATCCCCTTCCAGAGCTGGGCAGCTGCCAGGCAGTGCAGTCTCATGGACTGGAAATTGAAGGCACAAATTGCTGGTGCCTGTGCTCATCCTCCTCCAGGGGAGAGGAAGCCCAGCCAGGGATGTTGCTCCAGCACCATCCTGGGGGACACGCAGGCACCTGGGCTGTGGGAGCAGCCTGGAGCTTCCTTCCTGGTGCTGAGTGTCCATCCTGTCCTTCCTGGTCCTGACCATCCTTCCCAGTACCGAGTGTCCTTCCTGGAAGTGAGGATCCACTCTGTCCTTCCTGGTCTTAAACATCATTCCTGGTCCTGAGCATCCTTCCCAGTACTGAGCATCCTCCCTGGTCCTGAGCATCATTCCTCTCCTTCCTGATCCCAGGCATCCTTCCTGGCACCATTTTGATCCCACAGCTGCTTTAACCAAGCAGACCCTGCTTAACTTCCCTTCCCTTTCTTCCCATCTTCCCTTTTTTTCCTAGACCTTACGGGCTGTGGCTGCAGCCGGGCGTGGTGCGGGGGTCCCTGGGGACACCAGGGATCAGAGGAATGCAGGGGCTGCAAGGAATACTGTGAATGTGGGGGATGCTGGGTGTGAGGGGGATGTGGGACGTGCTGGGCATGTGGGGGATGCAGGTGGGCACGTCTGAGGAGGCTTTTGGGAGGGATTTCTCCCACCTCTCCCACCCTTCCTGCAGCTGTCCCTGATCCCCATAGGACATTTTGCCCCATCCTGCTGCTCCGGGCACAGCAAGGCTGGAGCTCCCTGATCCATAAACCGAGATTTATTCCGGATCGCGGCCCCAGCGGGGTCTGGGATTTACATCTGTGTCTGGGACCGGGTTTGGTGGCCAATTTGCTAAAGTAAAAAGTTGTTTAGCTGGAGGCGTAATCTCATAAGCCCGTGCTGCCATTAGCCGGGGTCTCCTCTCTGCCTGGCTTTCCAATAATGCTCCGAGCAGAAGCTCAGAGTAATATAAAAAGCCACCGGATTATTACTGCGGGCGATGCATTTTCCATTTACAGTAATAAAATACTGAAGAAACAAAACAATTTAAAATTCCAATAAAATTCAAACCAAATCTTTGGCTGCCGAGAAGATTCAATTATTTAGCTGTTATTGAGTGCAGGCTGGAAAAATAGAGCAGGTCAGGGAGGGAGGGGGAGCTGGGAGGGTGCCGGACGCATCCCATGGGAATGCCAGCGAGGGAGGGAGCTGGGAGGCAGGGAAGCATCTCGGAGAAGGGGCTGGTGGTGGACACTCATCGCTGGCAGTGGCTGGGTTTAGGGATGGCAAGAAGTGACTGTGGTTGTGCTGGCAGCTCCGCGGTGCATCCCTGGAGGGATGGGGTCAGCCCCGGCGGGTCAGGTCAGCTCGGATGCTCCAAGCTCGGGAGGAGATGGACACGGGGGACAACCAGCGAGCGGCCGTGTCAGGGCCGGCTGCGCCCGCCGGAGCCGCGGTGGCTCGGGCGAGTTTGCGTCTGGCAGTAATTACAGGCGGCTGGAAAGCGGTAATTAGCGCGGAGAGCGGCAGCGCCGCAGCCGCCGCCGTGCCGGCAGCCGCCGGGAGAGCGGCCGCGCTGTAATTTTCCCGGCGGGGGTGCGGTGCGTCACCCTGAGATGTGACAACACACCGAGCTGGTGGCTTGTCACATCCAACCCAGCCGGAGCAAAGAGGCGACAAAGGCTGCTCGGGGCACGCGCCGGGGCTGGCGGGGTGGGANTGGGGGATGCTGGGTGTGAGGGGGATGTGGGACGTGCTGGGCATGTGGGGGATGCAGGTGGGCACGTCTGAGGAGGCTTTTGGGAGGGATTTCTCCCACCTCTCCCACCCTTCCTGCAGCTGTCCCTGATCCCCATAGGACATTTTGCCCCATCCTGCTGCTCCGGGCACAGCAAGGCTGGAGCTCCCTGATCCATAAACCGAGATTTATTCCGGATCGCGGCCCCAGCGGGGTCTGGGATTTACATCTGTGTCTGGGACCGGGTTTGGTGGCCAATTTGCTAAAGTAAAAAGTTGTTTAGCTGGAGGCGTAATCTCATAAGCCCGTGCTGCCATTAGCCGGGGTCTCCTCTCTGCTTGGCTTTCCAATAATGCTCCGAGCAGAAGCTCAGAGTAATATAAAAAGCCACCGGATTATTACTGCGGGCGATGCATTTTCCATTTACAGTAATAAAATACTGAAGAAACAAAACAATTTAAAATTCCAATAAAATTCAAACCAAATCTTTGGCTGCCGAGAAGATTCAATTATTTAGCTGTTATTGAGTGCAGGCTGGAAAAATAGAGCAGGTCAGGGAGGGAGGGGGAGCTGGGAGGGTGCCGGACGCATCCCATGGGAATGCCAGCGAGGGAGGGAGCTGGGAGGCAGGGAAGCATCTCGGAGAAGGGGCTGGTGGTGGACACTCATCGCTGGCAGTGGCTGGGTTTAGGGATGGCAAGAGGTGATGGTGATTGCGCCGGCAGCTCCGCAGTGCATCCCCGGAGGGATGGGGTCAGCCCCGGCGGGTCAGGTCAGCTCGGATGCTCCAAGCTCGGGAGGAGATGGACACGGGGGACAACCAGCGAGCGGCCGTGTCAGGGCCGGCTGCGCCCGCCGGAGCCGCGGTGGCTCGGGCGAGTTTGCGTCTGGCAGTAATTACAGGCGGCTGGAAAGCGGTAATTAGCGCGGAGAGCGGCAGCGCCGCAGCCGCCGCTGTGCCGGCAGCCGCCGGGAGCGAGGCCACTCTGTAATTTTCCCGGCGGGGGGGCGGTGCGGCCCCCCGCGNCGGTGCGTCACCCTGAGATGTGACAACACACCGAGCTGGTGGCTTGTCACATCCAACCCAGCCGGAGCAAAGAGGCGACAAAGGCTGCTCGGGGCACGCGCCGGGGCTGGCGGGGTGGGATGTCCTCGGCCAGGCTCGGACCGCCAGGGTTGTCCCACGGCACAGGGCCACCCCAAAAGTGTCACCCGCAGCCCCAGGGTTTGGGGGCAAGGTTTTGGTGATCCCCGCCAGGGAACGGCGGTGCCCGTGGGTGTCGCCACCTCCGTCCCTCCCTCCCTCCTGCAACAGCCCCTTGGTTTTCTTAATATTTTTCCTCGGAAAGGAGCATTTCCATGGAATGGGCTCATTAGGGATTCTGCAAGTGTCACCAGCTAATTAGTGTCATGTTAATTGAGTATTCGCGACGCTGCCACCTCCAAGGACAGTGGTGCTGGCATGAAGGGGAATGNGCACAGGGCCACCCCAAAAGTGTCACCCGCAGCCCCAGGGTTTGGGGGCAAGGTTTTGGTGATCCCCGCCAGGGAACGGCGGTGCCCGTGGGTGTCGCCACCTCCGTCCCTCCCTCCCTCCTGCAACAGCCCCTTGGTTTTCTTAATATTTTTCCTCGGAAAGGAGCATTTCCATGGAATGGGCTCATTAGGGATTCTGCAAGTGTCACCAGCTAATTAGTGTCATGTTAATTGAGTATTCGCGACGCTGCCACCTCCAAGGACAGTGGTGCTGGCATGAAGGGGAATGCAGATGTGCGTGCCGTGCCGTTCCGTGCCGTGCCATTCCACGCTGGGCCATTCCATGCTGTGCCATTCCACGCTGGGCCATTCCACTCTGGGCCATTCCATGCTGGGCCATTCCACGCTGTGCTATTCCATGCCCTGCCTCTGGGCAGAGAGGTCCCATTCCCAGCCCCCTGCACCCTCTGTCTTGGTGGGGTGCCCCTGCCCAGCAGAGCCCACCGTGCCCCCTCAGTGTGCCCTCACTGCCCCCACGGCTCTGTGGGAGCCCTGGAGCTTTCCAGAGGCCGGAGGGTTGGTGCCTGGGACATCCTGGTGCCAAATGTCCTCACGTGTCCTGCCGGAGGGAGCTGCTGGTGCTGTGCCTCCTGTGTCCCGGCAGCTCCATTAAATCCTCCTCAAAGGCGCTGGTTTTAATTGGCTTAATACACTCGTTAATAAGAGTGTCTATTTAAGACACCTGTAAAAAGCCCATAACATCAGCTTAATGGGAGCAATGACTGGCGCAGGCGCTGCGTCCTGCCTGGGCAATTACTGCGCCGATGGAGAGCACGGAGAGCACGGAGAGTGGGCACGGATGGAGAGCGTGGAGAGCATGGAGAGCGTGGACAGCACGGAGAGTGGGCACGGATGGAGAGCGTGGAGAGCATGGAGAGCATGGAGAGTGGGCACGGATGGAGAGCGTGGAGGGCATGGAGAGCGTGGAGAGCACGGAGAGTGGGCACGGATGGAGAGCGTGGAGAGCATGGAGAGCATGGAGAGCATGGAGAGCAGCCACAGCTTTGCTGCTGTGTCCCCCCAGCCCCCCTCTGCTGCTGGGAGTGGGGGTGATGTGGAGAGTCACAGATTCCAGTGCGTCCCTCCCGCTGAATCCTGGCTTTAGCCAGTGCCTGGTTCATCCAGGCATGTCACAGCCATGGAAATGTCACTCAGAGTGGGACTGGGACGGGCAGTCCCTTCTAGGGGGTGGGGAACGTACCCAGTGGTGCAGCTCTTTCTCAGTGACTTTGCCACCCAGGACGTGGTGGCATCAGGGGCTGTTGATGCTGGTGGCACTGGGAGCAAAGTGCTCTGGGTGCTGCACTGCCTGGGAAGGCTGGGGCTCCCCAGACCCCCCAGTTTTATCATTTCTCCCTTGCAAAACCTTCCTCCGGGCAGGCACCAGGTTTGGCATTCCCGGTGTGCTGCAGACATCCCTTGGCAGGGCTGGGAGTTTGGGAACCAGCTGGGAACCAACCATCATTCCCTTGTGTCGGTGTGTACGTGCATGTGCCTGCATGTGTGTGTGTGAGTGTGTGTGGAGATTTTAAACACCTAATTTATTCCATCTATTAGATAGATTTTGTAGATTTAATCATTTTCACAGTTGGTGGCTCATTGGATACTCAAGATAAACTCCAAATGAAAGTATAATGGGAACGACAAATGAGTTTTCACACCAGAATGGCAGAAACTTGCTCAGGAAAGAGTTTGAAAGGAACAAAACTATATACATATATAATTTTTTTTTCTGCAGTGGCTTTTGCTGACTCCAGTAGGTTACCACAGTTAATTTCACCAGTTTTGTTCATCTGTAAAATTGCATAAAAGTGACATTTTTGTGCTCATTATAGGAACTGCTGATTTATGGCTGGTAAATGCAATGCTTTTCCATTTTTGGTGAGGTTCTCGTAGCAGCGCAAAGCACCCATGAAATTGCTTGTATAATGTAGTTTAAATCCAATCTCAGAGAAAGATTCCCCCGTTGGGTAAAGTGACATTTCCATTCTCCACACCGAGTTTATTTTAGGCCACTTACAAGTGACTCCCGTCAGCGGGAGGGGACAGCTTGGTGCCGTGACCTGGTTTCTGCCGGGAGCGGGTGGGATCCAGCCAGGGGAGGATGGTGCTGGGGTGCTGGGTCCCCTCGTCCCAGTGGCATCAGATTCACCCCAGGCTTTGCTCCCGCAGGCGAGACGGCCCCCATGCATTCCCCGCGCTACCCCAGCCCCGCCGAGCTGGACGCCTACGCACAGAAGGTGGCCAACAGCCCGCTGACCATCAAGATCTTCCCCACCAACATCAGGGTCCCCCAGCACAAGCACCTTAACCGGACGGTGAACGGCTACGACACCACGGGGCAGCGGTACAGCCCCTACCCCCTGCACGCCGGCGGCTACCAGGGGCTGCTGGCCATCGTCAAAGCCTCCGGCAAAAGCGTGGTGAAGAACTCGGAGGGGAAGCGGACTAAGCTCTCGCCCGCCCAGGTGGGCATCGCTCCCTACCCCGCCTCAAGCACTTTAGCTCAAGGTCCCTCCTGCGCCGGGCAGCTGAGCTACCACGGCGGCCAGAAGCAGCTGGAGGGTCCCGTGCCCCCCAACGTGACGGTGGCGGCCTCGGTGCTGCCGCTGGCGGGCAGGAGCCTGGCCCTGCCGCCCTCCAACCTGCCCTCCATCCAGAGCATCATCTACCAGATCAATCAGCAGTGCCAGGCGCAGGGTGCCCAGCCCGGCTGCCCGGCCGTCGTGGCCGCCCACCCCAGCCCGGCCAAGCATGGCGCCTTCGGCCCCGGCTACGGCGGCACCGTCCTGCCCGAGTGCCGCAAGGGCGCCGAGCTGGCGCTGGGCTCCAACCCGGCCGCCGCCCTGGGACCCAAGGCGGGCGTCTACCCCGAGGGCATGGACTACCTGGTGTGNTGGTGCTGGGGTGCTGGGTCCCCTCGTCCCAGTGGCATCAGATTCACCCCAGGCTTTGCTCCCGCAGGCGAGACGGCCCCCATGCATTCCCCGCGCTACCCCAGCCCCGCCGAGCTGGACGCCTACGCACAGAAGGTGGCCAACAGCCCGCTGACCATCAAGATCTTCCCCACCAACATCAGGGTCCCCCAGCACAAGCACCTTAACCGGACGGTGAACGGCTACGACACCACGGGGCAGCGGTACAGCCCCTACCCCCTGCACGCCGGCGGCTACCAGGGGCTGCTGGCCATCGTCAAAGCCTCCGGCAAAAGCGTGGTGAAGAACTCGGAGGGGAAGCGGACTAAGCTCTCGCCCGCCCAGGTGGGCATCGCTCCCTACCCCGCCTCAAGCACTTTAGCTCAAGGTCCCTCCTGCGCCGGGCAGCTGAGCTACCACGGCGGCCAGAAGCAGCTGGAGGGTCCCGTGCCCCCCAACGTGACGGTGGCGGCCTCGGTGCTGCCGCTGGCGGGCAGGAGCCTGGCCCTGCCGCCCTCCAACCTGCCCTCCATCCAGAGCATCATCTACCAGATCAATCAGCAGTGCCAGGCGCAGGGTGCCCAGCCCGGCTGCCCGGCCGTCGTGGCCGCCCACCCCAGCCCGGCCAAGCATGGCGCCTTCGGCCCCGGCTACGGCGGCACCGTCCTGCCCGAGTGCCGCAAGGGCGCCGAGCTGGCGCTGGGCTCCAACCCGGCCGCCGCCCTGGGACCCAAGGCGGGCGTCTACCCCGAGGGCATGGACTACCTGGTGTGGCAGCAGAAGCAGCAGCAGCAGCACCTGCGAATGTACAGCGGGGGCAGCGGCGGCGGGGGGGCCCTCAGCAAATCCCCCGAGACGTGCGCGGGCGCCTCGCGGCCCTACGGCCTGGGCGGCGCGGCCGACAAGGTGAGCTCGTCCCCCTTGAACTGCATGCACGGCAACTTCGCGGTGGGGCAGTACTTCGCCCCGCCCTGGAACAGCATCCTGGTGACCCCCAACAGCGACTGTTACAACCCGCCGGAGCTGGGGGCCGGGCCCCGCGAGCTGGGGGTGCCCCCGGCCGAGGGGCTGCCCAGCAAGACCCTCTGCAATACCTCCATCCTCAGCAGCAGCCTCCAGTCCCTGGAGTATCTCATCAACGACATCCACCCGCCCTGCATCAAGGAGCAGATGCTGGGCAAGGGCTACGAGACCGTGTCTGTGCCAAGGCTCTTGGACCACCAGCACGCCCACATCCGCCTGCCCGTCTACAGATAAGGGACTGATGCTGCTCTTCCCAAACCCAGGGCGAGGGCTTTGGCGCGAGCCGCGGGTACCGGACGGCGGCAGCGAGGGCGGGGGGACGGGGAGGGGGACACGGGGTCGGCTGCCGAAAGGGCTCCCGGGACACTGGCGTTGCACCGGGGTCCCCAGACTGGACACACCCGCGACCCGCTGGAAGCCGAGGCCGAAGGACCGCTTGTCAATATAGCTCAGAAATCATTTTATCTCCACGAATGTGAACAGGGAATTGCTACGAGTTGCTGCTATCCAGGGAGGGGAGGCTCTGCTGCGCTGGCGGTGCCCGGAGCGGGGCAGAGCCCGGTGTCATGGCCGGCCGGGAGGCTCCATGGTGGGTCCCAGCCCCATGTGCAGCCAGGAGGCTCCGTGGTGGCCGGTGCTGGCCTGGCAGCTGTCCAGGAGGCTCCACAGTGGCCGGTCCCGGCACGGCGGTGGCCGGGAGGCTCCGTGGTGGCCAGTGCCATCCCCGTGGTGGCCGGTCCCAGCCCGGCGTGCGGCCGGTGTGTGGCCGCAGGGAGCTGGCGCCTGACCTGTAGCTGAAGTCCGTAACTTGCACTGCTTTGATTAAAGCTAATAACTGGGGACAGTCTGGAGGCTATTTAAGAAAAACACTTGAAAACTTGAACAGATTTTTTTTTTGTTTTTTAATTTTGGTTATTTTTCTTTTTAGTTGACTAGGCTGTACATCTACGTGTTGGCTGCTACAGAGTCTCCTCCCGCCCCTCTTCCTCCTCATCCTCCTCCTCACACCCGGCCCCTCAGTGGCCACTGGCTCCTATTCCCACTCAACCAGGAGGTTCGGGACCCCCTCAGCCCCTCTCTCCCAGGAACCCCCTGGCTCTCACACTTCCAGGCTATTTTATTTCCCCCCTTACTCTCAGTTCTACCTTGGTTCTGGGTCGCGGTACCGGGGCGCTCACATACCTCCTTTTTTTTCTCTTTTTTTTTTTTAATTAAAAAAAACCCCCAAACAATTCCAAAATGCTCATTATGGTCTGTTATTCACTCTGTGTAATTCTGTGTTTAATAGATTTGTTCATTTACAAAAGGCTCCTCACCAAGAAATACAAAGTGTTTTGATGTGTAAAGGTAAAAGAAGAATAATATCCCAATGAAACCCAAGGCGATTGTGCTCGGAAAAGAGGTACTGTATCCCTGAAAGCCTGTTCAAGCACTAAGTGCATTTACAAATCTCTGAGAATGTTTTTTTTTTATACTAAAATCGACCATTATATTCTACTGTGAGAAGTGCTGGCTGCACTATATTGTTTTAAAAATGAGAAAACAAAATGAAAAAAAAAGAAAAAAAAAAAAAAAAAAAAAAAAAAAAAAAACCAACACAAAACCCGCAAGCCGTGTGTCCGGATGGTGTTTTTCCCAAAGTAAAACCAGGATCTCGCTGGATGTGTCCTCTGGAGTCTCTTTGCTTTGCTGTGGCCTCCCCTGCGCTCCCCCCAGAGCCAAGAAACCTCTCCCGGCTCCCGGAGATTTTTAGGGCACGGAGCAGCACCTATAAATAACCTGTTAACGATGCTGAGCCATTAATCCGGCCTGGCACCAGCCTCCGCCTCACACCCCAGGGGTGGCATATGGGACAAATCCCTGGGATTAGGGCTGCGGCCTCACGTGCACCCTCACGCCCGTCCCTCGCAGGGCAACGGGCACCAGGGTCGGGCACCGCGTCCCCAGCCCGTCACCGGCGCAGGGGTGGCATCTCCACTGCCACCCGTCACCCGCGGCCAGTTTCCCTCTGGGTTTCCCCATGGCAGGAGCGTTCCTGGTGCCCAGGTTGGGATGGGGTCTCCTAAATTCAGCCCCCCTGCTCTGCCTGGCAGCAGCAGTGAGTTGGTTGCACCGGGATAATGGTCCTGAACCCCAAATAGCTCCGGGTTGTGGATGGATCTCCCCGGCCTCTGTGTCCCCTGGTGGGACACATGGCGTGGCCTTATCCTGGCCAGAGAGGGGACTGAGGGTGGCAGGGGCTCAGCTGCCGAGAGGGTACAGGGATGGGATGGGATGGGATGGGATGGGATGGGGACAAGTACAAGGACAGGGACGGCGATGGGGACACACCCACGTGCCTGGAGCTGCCCC
Organism: Platysteira castanea; assembly: GCA_013397175.1. NCBI lineage: Eukaryota > Metazoa > Chordata > Aves > Passeriformes > Platysteira > Platysteira castanea. The sequence goes on along the minus strand of VYXC01002160.1, from coordinate 246,663 downwards.
GTGGCTGTGGCTGCGGCCGGGGCCGGCGGCTCCATGGCTCTGGTTTGCTCACTCGCCGTGACGGCACACGTGGCTCCGCCGGCATTTGTGGCACGCCGGGAGGGCACCGCTCCGTCACCGTCACCGGCAGCGAGCGGCGTGACAGGTGATCCAGGGAACAAAGAGAAATTGGGACAAAAGGAATTTTTCACAGAGGTTAACGTTACTGATGGGGGGGTTGGGTGCCACTGCTTGCCTGCGCGTTAAAATTAGTCCGTCTGGAGGAAGATCTTTGCTCAGATCCTTGTCATTACAAAGATGCCACATCAAAGGAATGTGAGGCTGGAGCTCTGGCGGGTCCCTCTGTGCCGGCCAGCCCCTCCCTGAGAGCCCCCCCGTGCCAAAGCGGGGTCTCCACAAAGGCTGGTGTGCATGGAGCCGTGCTGGGGGCTCCAGGAGAAACTTTGCTCCCTCAGCAGTGCCCGTGGGAGGAGGATTCATTAGCGCTGCCTCCATCAGATTTCCCAGCTCGCCATAAATCAGGGCGAGCGGCTGCGAGCGACGGCGCGATCCATCTTGCAGGTCTCCAAGTCATTACATTTCATTAGGAGGTGCGCGGGGTTTTTATTATTTAGCAGGTTAATTCTCCCCTCAGATCGCTCCTCGCGAGGAGGATTTGGCTGGGCACGGGGAGGCTTCAAGCATGGAATGCAAAATAAATGGGTCCCTCCTTGGCGGGCACCTGCCTCCAGCCAGGGCCTGCTCTGTCAGCTCTGGTGGGTGCAGGTGAGCACGTGGGGACCCAAAATGTGCACGGACACTGGTGGGAGATGGGGCAGGGACCCCTGAGGTGCATCCCAGCACCTAGGACGAAGCCACCAGAAGCCCTCACCCTCCCATCCCAAGGGGTACAGCACCCTGTGAGCGCCGTGGGAACACACCGAGGGAAACGATGCTGCTCCTGGCCTACAGAAACCTTCCTATTCAAATAATACTAATAATAATACCAATGATAACACGAATTTCCAAGGCAGGTGTGCATGAGGCTGATATTAAACTTAGCGGCCGCCTTTGCTGTTTGGGAGCGAGGAGGAGAGACAGGCAGTATAAATTGCACGGCTGCAAAAGGACTTAAAAAAACCCATCTCTCATTTTGATTGATATTAGCTTCACAAATTAAGCTTTAGATTTATCTAAAAATAAATTTGCTTCCACGCTCCGCATTCTGGATGACAAGTGCTTTTCTCTTCCCTTTGTTGGGTTTGTCATCGCTGGCAGGGCGGTGCAGGGAGGGGCGGGAGGGGGCCGGGGCTGAGCACCCCCCGTTCACCGGCCCCCGGGGTGCCCCCGTCACCACAGCTGAGGGTGAAACACCTCGGGGGTTGATGGGGCAGGGGGTAAAAGGGCCAAGGTGGCAGAGGCATCCTGTGCTGGGATGTCACCATGGTGGCCATGGTGTCCCCTTCCCCACAGAGCCACTTCAGGGTGCAGAGGAATGATGCAGGGGCTTGGTGGCAGCTGCCCTTCCCATGCCCCAAATCCTTTTAAAGCCCACTCACGTGTGGCCTCTTGGCTTTGGGGCATCAAGGTTTGCACGGGAGGGGAGAAAATCGGTTTATATCTCATTTTACTGGAAAATCCCATCTCTGGTGCAGCAGCCGGGGGCAGCCACAGTGCTGAGCCTGCCACCAGCACATTGGGCGACTGAGTCCTGTTCCAGGGCTCCCCAGCCGGGACTGGCCACTGCGGACCTGTGGCCACCCAGCCAGGAGAAAGCCAAGTTTACTGTGTTCACCCAAGAACCGGCCTAGAAGCAGCAGCTCAGCTCCTCATTCGATTATGAAGCAGGAGCCGCCACCTCCGCCTCTCCCAAGGAGTGATAATGAAACATATTCATCCCTCACCCTGGGGAAATACTTAAACCACAATATAAGAGATGTATGTAAATCACATTTAAACGGAGACGGTGCCGTTAACGCTGACGGCGACTCATCGAGCTGGAAGATGGAGTGTCTCCTCTGCTGCTAAAGCGTTTGCTGAGAGAGCTGGGCTGTCCCCAGGGCCCTGGCCAGGGCCTCTGTCAGTGTCACCGTGCCACCACGCCACTGGTGCCCACCCAAAGCGCTCCTTCACACTCGCACTACGTCCAGCTGTTAAAGGACCGCTCACCGCTGCGGGTGGCTGGCAGGATGAGGAGGAAAGGAATTACAGAGGGGTGATGGACGGGGTGGGGTGAGGATGGGAACGGGATAGGGATCAGCAGGGATGGGCTAGGGACGGGAGAGGATGAGGTGCGGATGCGATGGGGATGGGATGCGGAGCACTGGTTTGCCCCCGGCTCGGTACCGTCCCCACCGCTGCGCTCGGGGTGCGGGGTCAGGCCCGGCCCGGGCTCCCCGCGCCCCGCCGGGGCCGGTCCCGCATCGCGCGGTGTGTGCTGCCCTCCAGTGGGGCTGCCTCACTCTGCCACCGCACACCGCATCGCTGCGCCGCACCTGGGCCTTGTAACCGTGCGCCGCAGCTGTGCCTCACTCACATCCCTGCACCGCACCTGTGCCTCACTCACATCCCTGCACCGCACCTGTGCATCGTATCCATGTACTGCACCTGTGCCTCACTCACATCCCTGCACCGCACCTGTGCCTCACTCATATCCCTGCACCGCACCTGTGCTCCATGTCCATGTGTTACACCTGTACCTCACATCCCTGTACTGCACCTGTACATGGTAACTGTGCACCGCACCTGTGCATTGTATCCGTGTGTTACACCTGTACCTCACATCCCTGTACTGCACCTGTACCGCACCTGTACCTCATCACATCCCTGTACCACAGCTGTACATGGTAACTGTGCACCACCCCTGTACATCATCACATCCCTGTACCACACCTGTACATCACATCCCTGTACCACACCTGTACATGGTAACTTTGCACCACCCCTGTGCATCGTATCCCTGGACCACCCCTGTACATCATCACATCCCTGTACCACACCTGCACATCGTATCCATTTACTGTACCTGCACATCACATCCCTGTACCACATCTCTGCATCACATCCCCGTGCCCCACCTGTACATTGTAACCACGCACCTCACTGATATATCACATCCATCTACTGCACCCGTGCATCACATCCCTGCACCACATCTGGGCATCATCAC
>VYXC01002160.1:200971-243133 GCA_013397175.1 Platysteira castanea | reverse complement strand
GGGGCAGCCACAGTGCTGAGCCTGCCACCAGCACATTGGGCGACTGAGTCCTGTTCCAGGGCTCCCCAGCCGGGACTGGCCACTGCGGACCTGTGGCCACCCAGCCAGGAGAAAGCCAAGTTTACTGTGTTCACCCAAGAACCGGCCTAGAAGCAGCAGCTCAGCTCCTCATTCGATTATGAAGCAGGAGCCGCCACCTCCGCCTCTCCCAAGGAGTGATAATGAAACATATTCATCCCTCACCCTGGGGAAATACTTAAACCACAATATAAGAGATGTATGTAAATCACATTTAAACGGAGACGGTGCCGTTAACGCTGACGGCGACTCATCGAGCTGGAAGATGGAGTGTCTCCTCTGCTGCTAAAGCGTTTGCTGAGAGAGCTGGGCTGTCCCCAGGGCCCTGGCCAGGGCCTCTGTCAGTGTCACCGTGCCACCACGCCACTGGTGCCCACCCAAAGCGCTCCTTCACACTCGCACTACGTCCAGCTGTTAAAGGACCGCTCACCGCTGCGGGTGGCTGGCAGGATGAGGAGGAAAGGAATTACAGAGGGGTGATGGACGGGGTGGGGTGAGGATGGGAACGGGATAGGGATCAGCAGGGATGGGCTAGGGACGGGAGAGGATGAGGTGCGGATGCGATGGGGATGGGATGCGGAGCACTGGTTTGCCCCCGGCTCGGTACCGTCCCCACCGCTGCGCTCGGGGTGCGGGGTCAGGCCCGGCCCGGGCTCCCCGCGCCCCGCCGGGGCCGGTCCCGCATCGCGCGGTGTGTGCTGCCCTCCAGTGGGGCTGCCTCGCTCTGCGGCCGCGCACCGCATCGCTGCACCGCACCTGTGCCTTGTAACCGTGCGCCGCAGCTGTGCCTCACTCACATCCCTGCACCGCACCTGTGCCTCACTCATATCCCTGCACCGCACCTGTGCCTCACTCATATCCCTGCACCGCACCTGTGCTCCATGTCCATGTGTTACACCTGTACCTCACATCCCTGTACTGCACCTGTACATGGTAACTGTGCACCGCACCTGTGCATTGTATCCGTGTGTTACACCTGTACCTCACATCCCTGTACTGCACCTGTACCGCACCTGTACCTCATCACATCCCTGTACCACAGCTGTACATGGTAACTGTGCACCACACCTGTACATCATCACATCCCTGTACCACACCTGTACATCACATCCCTGTACCACACCTGTACATGGTAACTTTGCACCACCCCTGTGCATCGTATCCCTGGACCACCCCTGTACATCATCACATCCCTGTACCACACCTGCACATCGTATCCATTTACTGTACCTGCACATCACATCCCTGTACCACATCTCTGCATCACATCCCCGTGCCCCACCTGTACATTGTAACCACGCACCTCACTGATATATCACATCCATCTACTGCACCCGTGCATCACATCCCTGCACCACATCTGGGCATCATCACGTACCTGTACCACATCTGTGCAACATCACATCCCTGTACCACACCTGTACACCACGGCCACGCACCACACCTGAGCTCAGCAGGATGGGTGACCAAACCCAAAGGCACGGCATGGCATGGCTTGGCTTGGCTTGGCACGGCCAGGGAGCATCCAGCTCCTCCACCCCTCCCCGAGCCCCGCCAGCAGCCTGGCTCTCCCATCCGGAATTACTCAGTGCCGGGAGGAGGCGGCGGTGGCGGGTCAGTCTTTATTACTAAATAAATAGTCGTATAAATCTTGTGCAAAACTCTGCGGCAAAACCATCGGCCTTGGTGTGCGGCGGGGGCCGCGCTCCCCTCCCCCGGCCCGGGCCGAGCCTCCCGGCACGGCACGGCACGGCCCCGGCACAGCAAAGCGAAGCGGTGGCACTGGAGCTGGCCGGTGAGAGCCGAGACCACCGGCACCGCTGGGGCAGGGCCGGGCCCCCCCCTCGGGGCTGGACACCCGCCGGGACAGCGGCTGCCGGAGGGACAGAGGCTGCGCGAATCCCTGAGGAGCAGACAAGCACCATCCAGCCCAGTCGCGATTCCGGAGCCGCTCCGGGGGCCCGGGCAGAGTCCATCAGCTGCCGGTGCTGCCGTGCTAGAGCGGGGAGCTCGGGGCATGGCCGTGCCGCCGCTCCCGCGGCTCCGCTGCGCCCACGGTCCCCAGGGGCACCACCACCTCCTCCGGCGGGCAGCTCTTGTTCAGCTCCACCACGCGCGGCACCACCGTGGACCACCGATCTGTGGAGAGGGTGGGAGATGGGCAGAGCCGGGAGCGCGTGGCTGCTCCCCTGGTCGCCAAATCTGCTCCTGGCGCTCATCAGAGGCTGCAAGCAACATCCTGAGGGATGCTCCCAGCCCCACAGCACGGCGCTCACCTCTCCGCAGGCGGCCCATGGTGTGGGAGAAGCCATAGTACTGGTACGTGTCGCTCTTGCCCGGGTCCTCACTGATGATGCCCAGATTCTGGTTCCAGTGGGACCAGTTCACCTCGTCCACCCTGTGGGGAAGGTCAGACTCGCAGGGGCTGCCCGGGAGCCACGGCAGGAGCTCCGGCACCCTCCAGCAATACCAGCTGCCTCCAGATCAGTACAGAGCACCCAGCAAACGAGTGCATGCTGTCAGCCCCCCAAAATGCTGCTGGCTGTGGTGGGAGAGGCTCAGCTGCTCCCCAGCCCCTGAGGGCGCCCACCCTTACCTGAAGCACCAGCGGCGGTCAGGGGTCCCGTCCGTGCCCTTGCCCACAGTGACCATCTCCCCCGAGCGGAAGGCTTTCCGCAGGAACACCGGGAAGGAGCGCTCGATGTCCAGGATGGTGGTGGCCCACTGCCAGGGACACCAGGGACTGCTTGAGCATGCAGGTACCTTGCCCATGGAGCTCGGGATGCCTCGATGCTGCAGCGCCCCAGGCACAGGATGCCCCCAGAGCCCCTAGCCCACAGCCCCAGGGTGGTACCTGCAGCTTCCAGATGTGCTTGCTCTCCTTGGAGACTTGGCCCACGGTCTCCCCCATGAGGGCGATGAGCATGTTGAGGAGGAGCACGAAGGTGAGGATGATGTAGGTGACGAGGAGGATGATGAAGACGCCGGGGTACTTGGCGCTCTCGAGCATCTCCAGGTCGCCCATGCCGATGGTGAGCTTGAAGAGGTCGAGCAGGAAGGTGCTGAAGGTCTGGCTGTCCCGGCAGGACGGGTAGGTGGGCACCGTGCAGTTGGACTTCTCGCTGCAGGACTCACTGCTGGGACACGGGTTGAGGAGGGACACCAGAGCTGGGGGAGAAGGGACAGGGACAGAGAGTCCGCAGGGGCAACAGCAAGGACGGAATCCTCAATGGGCCCCAGTGTGGCTCTGTGCTGGATGAGACCCTCTCCACCCCTGGAGGAGGCACAGGCTGAGCCCGTGGGCAGGTGGGATGGAGCAGGGGGTCTGCAGTTCCCTGCCCGGCCATGCTGAGCCACAGGGCTTGTCCTTCCCCAGCCAGGTGTTACCTGATGCGTAGCCAATCATGAAGAGCAGGTAGACCAGGAGGAAGCGGAACAGGTCTTTGAAGAGGATCTGAAAGTGATGGAGAGCAGGGTGAGGTGCGCTGGACCACGGCAGCATCACCCAGCTGTGCCACCAGCACGGCCGAGCTGGGAGTGGGGCAGTGGAGAGCCACTGGAACCCTTCAAAAAGCCTGCAGGAACCTCATCAGGCTGCACTTCCACAGGAGGATCACCCCTGGAGAAGGACAATACCCATGACCCCACCAGACCTTCTGGATCATGATGCTGTAGGTCCCGGTCAGCTTGAGCCCTCGGGTGAAGTACAGGGCGTTCATCCAGCCCAGGACCAGCGCAAAGACCATGACAGCCAGGTAGGCCTCGATGCCACCCAGGTACAGCCCCGCCGTGACAATCACCAGCACTGAGTAGATGAAGCTGGAGGAGAGTTGGGGTCAGACCCGGCAGCCACAAGCCCGGGGGTAGTGGTGGCTTGTGGTGGCCCTGGGGCTTCCCCACATACTAGAGCAGCTGGAAGGAGCCGTCTATGAAGAAGGAGTTCACACCCGGGCACTTCTTCATGAATAGGTCTTTGATCTGTGGGAGAGAGGCAGAGGTTGGAGGGTCTGGGGTGGCAGGGTCCCTGTGCCCAGGGCCACTGTGGCAGCAGTGGATGCCTCAGGACACAGGGACTGTCACCCCTGGAGACCCCAAGGGTTCAGTGGTCCCACGGGAGGACCCCCTGCCTTAGCACACTGACATTTGTGCAGAAGAAGAGGATTCCAGTGAGGAGGGTGATGATCTCCCCGGCCAGGCGCAGGTAGTCGGTGGTGCTGGTGTAGGGGTAGGGCGGCTGCGGGGAGAGGACAGAGCTGAGCTGCTCCCCATCCCCCGGGACAGAGACCTGGCAGACCCCGCTGCGGGGCAGCGCTGGCCCGTGGGGCTGTGCCAGCGTGGGGACTCACGGGGCCTTCCATGGGGCGGTAGTAGGCGACGAGGGTGAAGATGACCATGGCGCTGAGGTAGGACACCACGCTGATGTAGAAGGAGACAGCCCCAAACTTGCGCCACTTGTCCCGCAGCAGCTCGTTGATGGGCTCCACGGCCAGCATCTCGTGGCGGTTCTGGTGGGACGTGGGTGCTGACAGAGGGGACAGGGCCACCCGCTCCCCTCCAGACCCTTCCCAGTCCCCCCAGCCCCTGCACACCTCGATCTTGCTGTTGTAGACGAGGATCTCCAGCACGGACACCTCCTCCCCGCAGGTGTCCAGCGAGGAGAGGTCGTAGAGGGAGGAGTAGACGGGGCCGTATGCCCAGTCCTTGAATTTCCGGGAGAGGTGCCGGGCGTCCTCGTCCGTGATCTCCCGTCGGATGATGTGCTGGAAGATCTGCCGGACGGAGGGAGGACTGCTACCCACAGACCTGGCCCAACCTGCTCGGGGCACCCTGCCCTCCTCCCACCCCATCCTGGGTGCATCCCCCAATCCACCCTGCACCCCAGTGGGCTCAGGATGCTCCCAGGTGCTCCTCGGGTGATGCAAAGACACTGCTGCAGCCCCCAGGATGCTGCAGTTCCACATTTTTGATGACCTGCCCCACCAGAGGCCAAGGGCAGGTTAGGGGAGAGGATGGGCTGTGCGAGGGTCTGGAGTTAATTAGGAAAGGGCCAGAATGCAAAAGGGCTTTAATTAGCCGGGTTAATAGGCTGCACATCCAGGTGTCCACCAGCACCTGCAGAGAGAAGCCGTGCAGGGACATGCACTGAGTGTGACAGGGCTCAGCGGGGACGGCAGGGAGACGTCCCCCAATACGGGGGGGGTCTCCGTACCCCGATCTTGCCGGTCTTGGCTGCCATCATGAGCGGCGAGAGCCCGTCGTTGTTGAGCAGGGCCTCCAGGTTGGTGTCGGGGAAGAGCTTGGCGCACTTGACGAGGAGCAGGTCGTACATCTTGGTGACAAACTTGGTGTTCTCGCGGGTGTTGTCGGCGATGGCCACCAGGGCGTGCAGCACGGTGTTGCCGCGGGAGTCCTGGCGCCGCAGGTCCGCCTGCTTGTGCCCGTTCTCCGTCAGGTAGTGCACGATGTGCGGCTGGTTGGTGCAGGCGGCCAGCGAGAGGGGCAGCTCACCTGCGGGGACAGCACCGGGGCTCCTGTCACCCCTTCCCTGCGTGCGGGGGCATCTTGGGGTGCAGCCCCCTGGGCTCCGTCCCTGCTCACCGAAGTAGAAATAGCCGCCCTCGCCCTTGGGCTGGAAGAAGCGGCCGCGGGCCTGGGCGTGGACGTCTGCTCCTTTCTCCACCAGCAGCTCCACGTAGTGCTTGCAGCGGCGCTCGATGGCGATGTGCAGGGCTGTCTGACCTGTGACACCACCGCCCGTCAGCCACTGCCTTGCCCCGTGACATCCCCCGAGTCCCAGCCTTCTAAACTCCCCGCTTCTCCGGTCCCTGAACCACCCCAGTGTCCCCCATGGCCAGGCGGGGCCAGCAGTGGCCCCACGCCCCCCACCTCGGTAGTAGACGTCCCTGAAGGGCGAGTTGATGAACTCCCGCATGTTTCCCGTCTTCTCGGCGATGTCCAGGAGGACGGGGATGGTGTCGTTCTTGCCCCCGCTCAGGTTGAGCAGGGCCTTGGGCAGGCAGGTCTTTCCCGTGGAGGGCTCTGCAAGTGGAGGGTGCTGAGGGGGTCCAGGGCAAGCCCCTCAGGTCCCTGGCTTCCCATGCCAGAGCTGTGCATCCCCATCCCCGCAGGAATACCGGGATCGCCAGCGGTCACGGCGCAGCCCCAGCACCAGGGCAGGGAACACGCAGGTCCTCACCTCGGAACTCCTCGTCTGTGAGGCGCTTCTTGTGGGTGAGCAGGAAGGAGAGGAGCCCATCTAGGCCGGCCGGGGACCCCCGGGAGACGATGTCGAAGAGGATGGGTCTGTTGAAGACCTTGAGGACGGGGGGCGGGTCGGGAGCCGGCCCCTTTGCAGCCGGCGGCTGCTTCCTGCGGGAGAAACGCCAGGGGGGAACGGGAGCCGCTGCCTCGGCTTCCCACCTGTGCAACGAGCCTGAGGGTGCTCAGGCTCTGGGGACAGGCACGTGGGGACACCTCCCGACTGGGGTCACCTGTGAGGCCGGCGCAGCCTCCCCACCCACGGCAGCCCAGTGCTCCCAGTACCTCACCAGCTCCCACCCAGGTACCGCAGCGCTTTGGGCCCCCAGCTGTGCCCCTCGGGCTCGGTCACGCTCCGGCACCACGGCTGAAGCCAGACCGGTCGGAGCAGTCGGCAGCAGGGGGGCGGACCGGGGACAACCGGTCAGCTCCGGGCACCGGGAATGGGGGCAGGACGGGCGGCGGCTGCCCCAGCCGGGGGCTTCCAGTCTGCGGGCTCATGGGGCATCCTGGCCCCCTCCACCCACCTCCGCCGGGGAACATCCCGCTCTCCTGAGCCGGTTGCACCCCTGGGTGGGGACACTGGCGGGGGGCCACGGTGGCCGCCCCAGGTGCCCGGCACAGAGGGGCATTGTGCGTCCGCCCGGGGGCTGCCCCCCCGGCTCCGGTTTCCTGGCGCGGGCAGGGCGGAGGCCTCCTGAAAAGCCCTTTCATGCCTCAGACAGACTGCCTCACCGGCCAGGGGAGCGGCCGGGCGCACAGAGCCTCTTTCATGGCGCCCGTAAGGGGGAAGGGGAGCGCGCTCCCGGCCCCGCGGCACCGGGGGCTGCGGACCCCCACCACGGCATGGCACAGCCCAGCGCTGCCGCTGGCACTCACTGGCAGCTGCTCCCCGTGCGCGGCATCTCTGCCCACAGCACCCCAAAGTGCCACTCGAAGGTCTGCCCACGTCCCCAGCTGCTGAACATCCCCATCCTCACCGGGGTGCCCCTACCCCAGCACCGCCCGCCGCACCGGGGGTCCCGTACTCACTCCGCGACCCTCCTGCGCCAGCGCTTGTTCTCGCTGGGGTGGTGGCGGTAGGTGCCGTAGTCGAAGAGGGAGTCCATGGGGGCTTTCTTGGGCGCGGGGACCACGGGGGACTCGTAGATGGTGGCCTCCAGCAGCTCCATGGGCTTCGGGGCGCCTTTCCGAAAGGCCCCGTGAAATTTCATGCGGAGGTTTTGCTTTCCATCCCCGGCGCCGGGGGGACCCCGGGCTGCCTCGGCGGGGCTCAGGGTGTCCTCGCTCTCGAACAGGTTGGCCAGAGAGGAGAGCGGGAAGGAATCGTTCTGGAGGGTGCCGTCCTCCCCCGCGCCCTCCCCGGCATCGCGCGGCGCGTCTTCGGCGTCTGCCATGGTCCCTGCCCGGAGGGACGGGCACGACTGACCTGCCTGGGTGGCTGTGACCCCCGGCTCCTTCCACGAGAGCAAGAGACCTGGCAGAGGAAAACCCGGTGTCACCCCCAAAAGACCGTCCCCGTCCTCTCCCCGGGGCACCGAGCCCCGCTCCGGGACAGGTCCCTCACCCACCCTGGCAGCGGCTGGGGCCGGCGGGATCCCCTGTAGTTCAGAGTCTCCCGGACGATCCTGCCTTGTCCCGGCTCTCTGGGCACCCACCTACCCGCTGCGGGGACCCCTCACGTCTGCGGGGGCCCCTCCGGCTGCGGCGCTGCCGTGCTGGGCGAGGGCGAGCCCGGCCCCGCTGTGGTCAGCTGGGGTGCAGCCCAGGACAGGGCACAGAGCAGACCCTGTTCGCTTCGATCTGCCGCCCGCAAGGAAAGAAAACATTCCTTGGGATACTCCCTACATCCCAGGAAGCGTCCAGGGAAGCGCCCAGAGGCAGCAGGAGCTGTCACCGCAGCAGGGCTGGGAGCGGGGCCAGGGCTGCTCCTGATGCTCCGCAGCCCAGGGGGGCTCGGTGGGATCCGGATCTGGGCACCGGGAGGGGACGGGCGCGGCACGGGGGGGCTGCAGCCCGCGGGAGGGCAGGAGCAGCGGCTGGGACAAGAAATTACGGGTTTAGGTTGCCCAAGAGGGAGGTGGAGATGAAGGAGAGACGTGCTACCAGCGCGGCCAGCAGAGCACTGTACCGTGTAACCATGTCCTGCCCGCCACGTCCCTCCGGACACGGACAGGTGACCCCGGGCACTCCCTCAGCCCCGCTTTCCACCAAAACCCTCCGGCGAAACCCAGCAGCCTTAGGGGTCAGCACAGCTCTCGCCGGCGGGGAGCTCAGCTCTCCCGGGTTAGAAAAAACAGCGGGAAGCCTGTCATTTTGTGCTGGGCTGCAGCTCTGCGCGACAAGCCACAGTGGCAGGCTGGGCCCTGTCGGGAGGGCAGCCCAGCCGGGGAAAGGGCTCGAAAGAGGCAGCGCGTCCTGGCAGCCACGTGGTGCACCCGTGGGCACGGGGGGTGAAAGTGGCAAACGTCCCCAAAACCCTGCAGGGACAGGGAGGGCGTTCGCGTTGAAGTGTCCCCCCTTCTCCCTGCCGCCCTGGGGGATGCCCAGCGGGGCTGGTGCAGCCTTGGGGGGCACCAAGTGGGGATGGTGCAGCCTCGGGGGGCAACCAGAAGGGCCAGTGCAGCCGTGGGGTACACTCAGTGGGGACAGTGCAACCCCGGGGGACAGGGCAGCCCTAGGGGACACAGCAGGGATGGTGCAGCCCTGAGGGACGCCAAGAAAGGACAGTGCAGCCTTGGGGCACACAGAGCTGACAGTTTCTCCTCTTGGCTGACTTCCCTGCCGTCCCCGTCTCTGCAAGAAATTCCACAAGCACCTGCCAAAGCCCGCAGGTCCCACATTCCGACCCCATGCAAACAGGGGCCCTCGCACGGCCGGTTTGACCTTGGACAACGGAGAAGAGGGAATTGCCCAAGCGCACAAGGGATGCTGCGGGCTGGGAACGGGGCGGAGCACCTGACCTGTCCAAACTGTGCTGGGACCTGGAAAAGTGCAGCTTTAGGGAAAACCCGGTCACGGCCCGGGCTGTCACACACCTGCTGTCACCAGCCAGGACTGAAGTTTGTGTGAGAAATGAGGGATTCAGGGCTGGTGCCGTCAGCCCGGGCGCTGCCAGGAAAGGTGCTGTCACAGGGGTTTGATTTGGCCCGTTAGGTTATTTGGGTTTGGAATTTTCAGACTTCCTCACCTCATGGAATAACTGAGTCAAGGCACAGATCTTGCATCCAACACAAACCCCACCTGTGCTCCCACCTCTTCCCAGCTTCCCATCCAGGTACCTCCCAGTCGGACCAGTGTCCCCAGTCCCCACTCCAGCCCACCACGGGAGCATGGATGCTGTCACTGACCCCGGGGTGTGCGGGGACATCTATGGGTGGGCAGCAGGGAGGGTGTCCCATGACATTAAAGGGTGATCTGGTGGGAGTGAATCACTGAAACCACAGTGGGTTCTTGTCGGAAATGCTCATCCGGAGTGATGCAGCTGCCTCCCAAAACCATCCTCACCGCTGAGGCCGTGCTCACCTCGGCAAGAGCCAGGAGCTCGGTGTGGGCAGCACGGGGGGTTCGGAGCCGGTGGGAGCCCCCTCCTCAAAGCTCCCCCTGGGAACCCACCTGGCACCTCAGTCTCAAAGTCTGAGTCCCCAAACTGTCCAGAGAGGTCAGGACCCCACAGTGCCAGGGGCATCCATAAGGGTGCACCTGGCCCTGCCCAGCTCAGCCCTCGGCCCCGGCCTCACCTGGGGTCTCCATCCTGCCCCGGTCCCCGTGTGCTGCCCGGAGAGCTCCATCCTGCCCCAGTTTCCATGTCCCTCACCGGAGACTCCATCCAGCCCCGGTCCCCGCGCCCCGGCTCTCCCCACTCCCGGTCGTGCCCCACATCGACCGCTCCCCCGGCTCCGTACCGCGAAAGGTCCCGTGGAAAGTCCCGTAGACTCCGGCGCCGCCGAGTCGCCTGGGGCCGGTTCCCAGAGCGGCCCCTCCCTGCCCCGGCCCCGGCTCCAGCGACGGAGGCGGCACCGGGACCCGCCCTCGGGATCGGCCCCCGCCCGCCCCCGCGGCCCCGGGAACACCCGCCACAAAACAGCCCACCAGGAACAGCCCCAAAATACCCTCCAAAAAGTAAACCCCAAAGGAACAACGTCTACTGACACAGCTCTCCCAAGAAACAGCTCAAAAAACTCTCCCCAAACCAGCCCCCCCCTCCAGGACACAGCTCCAAAACAGCCTCCCAGGAACAGCTCCAAAACATCCGCCTTGAAACCCTCCTGAAAAGAGCTCCCCCAGGAAAAAAACCCAAATCTCCCTACCCAAAAGAGCCCTGCCAGGAACAGCCCCAAAACACCTTCCCTAAAACGGTCTCCCCAAACACCCTTCGTGACACAGCCCCCATGAACAGCCCCAAAGGAGGCTCCCAGGCCACGGGTACTGTCAGTTTTTATTAATTGCTGCTCCCGGGGCTCGGGAGGCGAGGGGGGCTCATAAGGCACCGCAAACACCACGGGGACAGTCCCTGGTTTCCCAGTCCTGGCGGAGGGGCTCGCTCCCACGCCGGCACTGGAGGAGTTGGGGTCACCCGGGAAAGTCATCAGCTCCTCCACCACGGGCACCATTCCGGACAATCCAGCGCCAATCTAAACGAGGTGCCCGTTGGTGAGTTCCAGGCATGGTCCAAATGCCACTTCATTCACCAGCAGGACGCTTCATTCCCTGCCCCACTGAAGACAGGAATCTGAGAGTTGGGACTAGAAACATTTGTTCTTCCTCTTGGGAAATCCGAGGGTGACACCCACAATTGTTTTATTGCCGTGTTCTCAATAGAAAGTTAATTACTAATATTTTTTGGTTAGAAAAGACATTATCCACTGCAGATCCAAACAGGAATCGAAGTCACCGGAGAGCCGGGAGCCGCCCCAGCTGCCTCAGTGATGAAGACATAGGTAACACCCATCACACGTTATTTAATCTGTGCCAATCCTGTGCCAGCTTTACGCTTTGTAGCTCAGCTCCGCGTTCATCTTCGTGTACATCTCATAAATTGCATCCAGAATTGGAGTGACCCTCGTGACAAACTGGTGGATTTTTTCTATGCTTTCCTCTTCCTTGACTTCTTTACCCTTCTCCAAGGCCTTCAGCAAATCGGATTTGTAGGGGAGAGCGTAGACTGAGCCCTATAAAACAGGAAGAGGGCGTTTGACTCCCACAAACCCAGCAGAGAGCATGGGTTGGGTTGTTCCCATGCACCAATGCTGTGGGGTCTCTGGACACTTGTCAGTGCACAGGAACAGCCTTAGGGATGATGGATAGATGCTTGGAGAGGGAGGGAATGCTCACCGTGAAGAGCTTCTGCAGCATCCAGCCGTGGTATTTCTTCAGCGCGATCTCGTAAGCCTTCATGGCGTTCACTCGGATGAGGTTGGGATGCTCCTCATCCCTCTCGCCGTCGGAGATGCTCTGCAGCAACACCAGAATGAATTTCAGACCCCTGGGAGAAGAGCAGAGATATCAGGCTCAGGGAAGTGGGTGCTGCTTCCCAGCTTCCTGCCTGGTGTGTCCAAGCATCCCAAAAACCCACAGTCCCAGCAGCACATCCCCCTTGCAGAGCTGGTGCCTTTCCCCGTGTGTGCATCCAGGGAAGAGAGAGAGAAGGGCTGGATGGAGCCCCCAGGGCAGGACATGGGGCCCAGAGCAGCATGGAACCTCCAGGTGAGGGTTTGAGGGCGGAGCTGGGCAGGGCCAGGTGCAGCCCCACGGATCCTCCAGGCACTGCAGGGTCCTGACCTGCCCAGACAATTTGTGGGCTCACGCTCTGAGGCTGAATTTCCGTGTGCATTCCCAGGGGGAGATTTGAGGAGGGGGTTCCCAGCAGCTCTGCTCCCCAAACACAGTACCCCACACTGCCCAGCTCCAGCCCGCAGGGACCAGCTCAGCCCACACAGCCTCCACCTGGCGTTCTCCAGCTCCCCACAGGCCGGGACAAAGCCGGAGCAGCTCCCGACGCCGTGAGTCACCTTTTCAACCACATCAGTGCCAGCGTCGCGCCCGTCTTGGGCCAGGCCGAGCCATGCAGCTCCTTCTCCACCTCCAGGATATTCTGCAGGGTTTTGAACTTGGCAGGGTTGGAGTCATAAACCGCCCGGATTTTCTGAGGGCAGAGAAGGGGGTTGGCTCCTGGGAGCAGGGACGCACAGCGGCTTCTAACGGGGCTTTGGGGAGGAGCCCCGGGAATAAACATGTGACCCGATGAGCCACGGCTGAGCCCAAAGCCCCCGTGGGAAGAAATGCCTTTTGAAACCCCGCCAGCCCCACAGCATCTCTCCCCAGGGATTCCCCCCTCTGAGCCCTCCTAAGTCCCTTCCTACCTTGATATTTCCAGTCAGGTCTGCTTTGACGGGCGAGTAGACGATGGGAGTCCCCAGGCAATCTGTGGAGACAGGGAGGGAGGGCAGTTAGTCACTGGTGACACAGGGGACACCACAGACTAACTTTAAGCATAGCCTGGGCACTGAGACACACCAGCGAGACTAGAAAAGGATCTCTGAGCTTCGTACACGGATGCCGGCCCTTGGGGACAGCCCTGCCACCTACTGCGACCCCATCTTCAACCCCCCTGGCTCCGGGACACAGCCCCGGCAGAACGTCCTGGAACAGCCTGACAGGCACCGGACACTGCCCGTCTGCAGGCAGGCAGGCAGCCCCATGTCCTGCCCTTCCGGGGCTGCCACCGAGCCGCCACACAATAGCTGACATTGTGGAGGGCAGCGGCCACACTGTGACACGAGGGAGGCCACGCCGGCACCCACCCATGTCCCGACACGGGGTGGGATCCGTGGGTGGGATGGCAGCTCCTGCCCCGAGACATGCCTCTGGATGCTCCAGAAGGCGGCAGGACGCTTCCCAACGGGGCTGCTCGGCGGGTTTGACAGGGTCGTGATGCAACCCTGGCCCTGGCAGAGCAGCCAAGCCCGGCGTGAGCCCTGGATCAGGCAGGAGGGTCACCACCCAGCAGTGGGGAGGGGGCACCCCGGAGCGGCTCAGCCCGCAGCAGGCCTGGTCCCAGCCCGCATCTCCCAGCTCCGGCCACCCCGGTCTCACCGAAGAACGGCGGCAGGTGCGCCACGGCCTCCAGGAAGGGCAAAGTCTCGATCTGCTTATCAGCCGGCAGCGGCTTGAACTCGTGTTCCAGCAGCAGCGCCATGACCGGCACAGCCTCCCCGTATTCCCCCTCACCGCTCCCCGGCTGAGGGGGCTCTGAGGGCAGCGGGGGCCGACCCGGCAGCGCGCCCACGCCACGCTCCGCCCCTCGCCGCTCTGGCCAATGGCTGCGCNGCGCAGCCATTGGCCAGCGCGGCGGGGGGCGGGACTTGCTGCCTCAGGAGAAGGCCACGCCCCCATCGCCCCCTCAGAGTCGGGGCCTGGCGGTACCCGGGGCTCCGCGCTGCCCCGGCCGCGTTCCGAGCGTTAGGCGGGCCGGCGTTAATTATTCACGGAGATAAATATTTTATAGGGAACAGATGGAAAACAAACCTCAACGCGCGGGAGCGATGAAACACCTCAGTGAGGGGTTGGGTGGGAAAACGATACCTAGCGGGGACACGGAGAGGTGAAGAAGGGGTGGGAGCGGAGGGAGGCTCAGCCCGTCCGCTGCGTGGGGAGCTGATTTGCCGGTGGCAGGGCTCCAGATACGATGTTTTTACCGGTTATTCTGGAAAAACAGGTCGTGGGGCGATAGCGATCTGTGGCTGGCAGGGAGGGTGCGGGTACAAGGCGGGTGCAGGGAGCTGTGGGTCGCCAGCGGTGGCATCTGCGGGGGCTGCCGGGTGCTGCCACCTCCCTTCCCGCTGCCAGACTCCCGTGGTGCCCGGAACCCGTCCTGAGAGATGCCCGGCCCCCCTCTCGGGATGCCTGAAGTCCCTCCCGCGGTGCCAGGAGCCAACTCCGTGGTGCCTGCGGTGCCCTGAGCCCACCCCTGGGTGCTCGGAGCCCGTCCTGGGATGTCCGGAGCTCACTTCGGGATGCCCGGAGCCCGTTCCGGGATGCCGAGTCCCTCCATGTTGCCCACCCTTTACTGGGATGCCCTGAGCCCTTCTCGAGACGCCTCGCAGCCCGCCCGGCGGTGCCCGGCCTGTCCCGGGTCACGCAGCAGCCGGTCCGGTTGGGTTCGCTGCGGGCGGCGCCGCGCTGGTGCCCTGCCAAGGCGGGCAGAAACAGAAACCTTTAACCCCTGAAATCTTTACAGCGCCATAAACCCCGCGGTGCTGCGCGCTCCGAGCCGGCACAGCGGCACGGCGCCCGCCTCGGGCCGCATCCGCGCGTCCTGCGAGCGCTCGGGGCGCGGCGGTACCGCCGGGCCGGGTCGGGGCAAACCGAACCCCCTCCGCGCCTCCATCTCCCCGTCCCAGCCTCTTCGCCTCCCTCTCTCCCCGCCTCCCTCCGTGGGTCCCCGCCTCCCTCCGTGCTCGCGGAGCCCGCCTCGCCGTGTCCCTCGGCGGGAGCCGTCGCGGCCGGGCCCGTTGCGATGTCGCTGTGGCTGCGGTGGGGCCGCGGCCCGGAGCGCAGGGCGGCCGAGCGGCGGGAGCTGGAGGCGCGCAGCCGGCAGCAGTGGGAAAGCACCAGCCGCGCCTTCGCCCGCNATGCGGAGCCAGCAGCTGCGGGACGGCCCCGGAGAGTGCAGGAGGAAGGTGAGGGAGCGGCCCGGCCGTGCTCGTCCCGCATCCCGGGGCTCGTCCGGTGAAGGGCCGCTCCCGTGCTTCGGCTGTGCCAGCGGGACTTGCTGGGGGCTCCCCAGGAACTGCCAGCACTTGGTGCCCTGAACCCCTGTCAGGCTTGGCGGGGTTTGGGANTGTTCAGGCTCTGAGCAAATTTTCAATGCTCACAGTGTAAATATCTCAGGTGCATAAAATATAAATAATATAAAAAATATAAATCTAAATATCTCAGCTGTACCTGCCATGCTGTGGTGCTTCCTCATTCTTTATTCCACCCACATGCTGCTCCAGTGCTGCAGCCCTGTGTCACTGTCACTGTGGTGTCTCCCGTGTGACAGTGACCCTCAGCTCAGGACCTGGTGGGCACCTCAGACACTCAGACGAGCCCACCTCTGCAGAGGCAGATCCAGCTGGGATTTCAGGGCCAGGTGGTGCTCCAGAGAGTCCAGAAGATCCTGGGGGACAGAACCTCTGGCACTGATGGCCCTGCTGCATCTGTTGTGTCTCCAGGTGGAGTCAGAGCTGCACAGGAAGCATGTGAAAGAGGCTTGGGGTGATCAGCTAACGCAAAAAAACAAGGTATGGGGGGTGTTCTGGTCTCTGGGAGAACTCTGAAACGTGTGTGCAGGTGGAGGGGTGACACTTGTGCCACGGGAGCTGCTGCCAGGAAGGGCACTGTTAACAAAGCTGTCCATCTTGCAGCGGTCTCCTCTGTGGATTTTCTGAGCCAGAAGCTGTTTNTTGTATTTATTAAACCAGTTTTTAACTTGAAAGTCATCATATTTCTACTGTTGTCACTCATCCTGCAACACAGCAACAACCCCAAGTTCTGATAAACAAAAGGCAAAGAAATGAAAGGGTTTAAGATTAAATAACTTTAAGAAGCCTCCTTAAAGCTGTATTTTTAAATGTCAGAAACCTGTTCAGGCTCTGAGCAAATTTTCAATGCTCACAGTGTAAATATCTCAGGTGCATAAAATATAAATAATATAAAAAATATAAATCTAAATATCTCAGCTGTACCTGCCATGCTGTGGTGCTTCCTCATTCTTTATTCCACCCACATGCTGCTCCAGTGCTGCAGCCCTGTGTCACTGTCACTGTGGTGTCTCCCGTGTGACAGTGACCCTCAGCTCAGGACCTGGTGGGCACCTCAGACACTCAGACGAGCCCACCTCTGCAGAGGCAGATCCAGCTGGGATTTCAGGGCCAGGTGGTGCTCCAGAGAGTCCAGAAGATCCTGGGGGACAGAACCTCTGGCACTGATGGCCCTGCTGCATCTGTTGTGTCTCCAGGTGGAGTCAGAGCTGCACAGGAAGCATGTGAAAGAGGCTTGGGGTGATCAGCTAACGCAAAAAAACAAGGTATGGGGGGTGTTCTGGTCTCTGGGAGAACTCTGAAACGTGTGTGCAGGTGGAGGGGTGACACTTGTGCCACGGGAGCTGCTGCCAGGAAGGGCACTGTTAACAAAGCTGTCCATCTTGCAGCGGTCTCCTCTGTGGATTTTCTGAGCCAGAAGCTGTTTCTTTGTGTCAGGCTAACCTGAAATGCTGTTTTCTTTTGTCTGGGAAAGGAAGAGGTGACTGAACTCGAAGAGAAGAAACGTTATGAAAACGAGTACGAAACGGCGCGAGGGGAAGCGCCAGAGAGAACGAGACAGGAGGAAGAAAAGCATCAGCTGGAGGAGAAGCAGCAAGCAGAGACATTGCTTCAGCAGATAGAAGAACTGAAATTACAGGAGACAAAGGTAATCTTGACTTTCTCCTCATTTGAGAAGGGAATTGCTTGCTTCACTTGGAAATACAGCAAGGCTGACCTGACCTCTTCTCTCCGTGTTTGCACTGCAGGTAGGGTTTTCCCTGCCTGCAGAGGAGCAGAACAGGGTACAAACTCCGGTCAAGTGTCCTCTCTGGGATGTTGTAGCTCTCTGATGTACTCTCTCTTCCTGCTTATTTTTTCCTTTTTAGGCAACAAAGCTGAAGAAGGAACAAGAGAATTTATTAAAGCAGCAGTGGGAGCTGGAGAACTTGGAAGAAGAAAGGAAACAAATGGAAGAGCACCGGAGGAAGAAAGAGCTCAGGTAGGACACCAAGTGGAGCTTGTTTTAGATTGAATCTGTTCCTGTGTCCACAACGGTACTTGGGGCTCAAGGAGATACTCCAGATAGCAATGCTAGGATGTAAATATTTCGGTTTTGGTGGACTTGCCCACAGCAGCCAAGGAGCAGAGGCACTGGTGCTGTTGCTGCTTTTTGTTCCTGGTAGCAGGTTCCTCATTGTCACAGATGTACCTCCCTAAGTGCTGCTGTACAATGATGTGGTGCTTTAGAGTCAGTGTGATATTGGCTTTTTTTAAATTTTGCTTTTTTTTTCCTCCTTCAGTCGCTTTTTGAGGCATCACTGTGACATCCAGTTAAGGAGACGAGCGCAGCAGATACAGGAGGAGCTGGTAAGAGATTCATTTATACTTTATAGATGCCGTGTGGTGAAAAAACTTGTTCTCTGTGTGTTTTGTGTCTGCCTCTGATTCCTACAGATCAGGAGGCCCCTTCCAGCTTGTGCACAGGAGCACAAAGCTCACAGGGAAGCAGCAGATGGAGCATCTTGCTGAGCACACCCTTGACACTGTCACCAGTAATGCCCAGAGGAGCCCTGCGCACAGGCTGGAAGGCTGGTGGATGGTTGTTAATCTTGTGGTTTTTCTCCAGGAAACAGACAGGCAAATCTTATCAGCCCTCCTGGAGAAAGAGGATGAGGATCAGCGCGGGCAGATCGCGCGGAGGGAACGGGCGGTGGCAGACGTGGCCTGGATGAAGAGGGTCATTGAGGAACAGCTCCAGCTGGAAAAGGAGAGGGAAGCAGAGCTCGAGACTCTCTTTAGGTGAGTCTGCCCACCTCTGAACCTCACCTGAAGAGTCCACGTGTGCTGAATGTTCCAGGTCAGAGGGTCACTGAGAGGCAGAGGTGGGGTGGACACACCAACTGCCAGGGAAGAAACCTGAAGAGAAACCCAAGTGTTCCTCTAAAGCACAGGACAGCTCATCTGTGCCTGTGGAGTATACAGGGCTTTAAACCCCAGAGATAATTCTTCCTCTCTCCTTTAGGGAAGAAGCTAAAAAAATGTGGGAGAAGAGGGAAGAAGAATGGGCAAGAGAGAAGGCAGCCAGAGATCACCTGATGAATGAGGTGATGATGACACCTCTGTTGATGATGTGTCTCCCTTGGCTCAATGAAACCATCATTCCACTTGTAACCCACCACCCCCTGGGGAGTCAGAGCCTTCCATTCCATGGTGGAATTCTTCTGCTTGTCTGGTGTGTATTCTGGGACCTGTTTAAACATCTTCTCCCTCCATCCCCTCCCTTCACACAGGTCCTCGCAGGCAGACAGCGGCAGATCCAAGAGAAGATGGAGTTAAACAGACGGGCCCAAGCAGAGTCCATAAAGTATCGAGAGCAGCTGATCAAAGAACTCGAGGAGGCGAAGGAAGGGACTCGCAGGGAAAAGGAGCAGGAGGAGGAACTGCAGAGAGCCTGCAGGAGGGAGCTGCAGGCAGAGGTAGGCTGAGCTCCCCAGTACACACCTGGCTGGTGAGGCTGCCCCATCTCACCCGATCTCCTGTGCCCAGGGGACAGAGCACAGCTTGAGAGGGGAGGAGGAAGAGCAGGAGGGATGGGCCCAGCAGCACCGTGAGGAGCTGGAGCGTCGGGAGGGCGAGCAGGGCTGGCACAGCAGGGTAAGGTCACACCTGGGTCATCCTGGCACAGGGGTCACTCTGACACACGAGCCCATCACAGAGGGTGACAGCATCAGTTGTCTCTGATCTTAACTTCAGTTGTCACAGTGCCAGGGGCACAACACTGGGCTGTTCCTTCCCCTCCCAGAGCTCTGCAGTTCTCTCTTTTTTCTTTTGCTGATATTGACATATTAGGCCCTATCTTTTAAAGAATTTTTGAGGCAGAGGTGTTGCTAATGCCTCAAAGGTTGCTCAGTGCTGAAAGGGATTTATTTGCTCCATTAATGCAGTTGGTACAGTGCAGCTCCCCTGCTCAGTGTCTTTGTTGTCTGTCCTGCTTTGCCTGGCTCTAAAATCAGATTTGAGTAACCCTACCTAAAGCCCTTGCCCAGCACATCACCTCCTGTGCGTGCTGAACAGCATGTGAGGATTAATTCCAGAGCCCATAAACCAGTGCTGGTCTTTGTTTTGACCCCATTAGTTCTACAGTTACCCAAGAGCAGCTTGGACCTGAGGAACGAGCACGAGATGCAGCTCCAGACTACAGAAAGAAAACGCCAAAACTTCAAGGAACTCCTGAAATAATGGTGCCTTTGGACTAGCCTACAGTGAGACCAAGACTTGACTCAGTAGATTTCTGAGAACACTTAGCTGTGGCCCAGCTGAAGAGGAGCAGATTTCTACTGTCTTCAAGAATGCGGAGGTGTGAGCACCTTCAGAGAAGTGAACTGCTTCACTTTGCATTCTGGAGTTGTGCTCATGTACTTAAGGATGTGAGAGGCTGAGGCAGCCCAGCAGCTAAAAGGCCCCTGTGGACTTGAGCCATGAGAGAATCTGTGCCTGCCCAGGAACAGGAGCTGGGAAACACCACGGGCTGTGTCAGACTCTCACCTCGGAGAATCAGGCTGTGCCTGGGTGCCCACTGGACTTTGAGGAGTTAATTCATAATGCACACTGCAAATCAGTCAGATGAGTGCTGTGACAGCAGTGCTTGTCCAGTTCCTCTCCAGAAGGTGCTGGAGACTTCATGAAATGTTGTTTTTCACTTGTTTCATAAATAATGAATAATTGAAACCTGAACAAGGATTTGTTTTTTTTACATGAGCAGACTACTGCAACAGGAGGAGAGGAGATTGAGTTGATGATTGCACTTCATTCCTTGCTGTTACCATCAGCTACAGCAGCTTGACATCAATCCTGTCACAGTGCACAAGGAGCTGTAACAGGGCTGTGACAAAGACTGGAGCCACCTCAGCACTTTACTCAAGTGCAGAAGCCTTTCCAAAGATCTTTAGAGAACCAGCAGTCAAATAACCCCACATTATTTCACACACTGAAAGGGTTTTAGCATTTTATAGTAATACTGTAAACAAAAGATTAAAAGTCAAAATATTGTACAGACAGAATGACACTGATAAATACAAGGTTTGGAAAAAGGCAAAAAAGCTTTTCCTTTCCTCTGCAGCATTTTGTAAAGGAAGAGCAAGTTTGTTTACAGGGGAACAAGAGGAGATCTAGTCCTAAAAGAAAAACACACCTTTGTTATTTGAGGTGCTACAAACTGTGACTGCAGTGCTGTGAGTGGAGGGTTCATGAACTTGCTGCTAGGGGTTCCTGTGGGGTGTGAACCACTCTGATTTCAGTGTAGCTGGAGCAGGGGCTGGCAGTTCCTAAAATGTCCCTTGGTTTTGGATCAAAGGCAGGTTTAATTAAGTGATAAATTACACCTTAGCTCAGTGTCACTCTGCTTTGGAAAGCAGGTAAGATATGTTAAAGAACAGCACACAGAGGTGTCCTGAGAGACTGAAAAATACCATCTGCTGCCTTTCAGTCATGCTAATTTAAGGAAAAGTTCCTAAAAGATTCTCAAGGTATTTAATTAATTGCCAGTGAAGTAGGTTTCACGAAGGTCATTTGCAGTTTTAATCCCAGCCTGCCTGTGTTGTCAGGCTAGAGCTGCTTCTGGGGTTCAGAAGGACAGAGAGCAAATAAAACCCCACAACGATGAACATTAATTTACTGGGCTGTCAACTCCTCTCTCCATTCCTTGCCTCCCTCAGACTGTGGGAGCCAGACACAGCACCAGGAATCCAGCAGTGCTATGGCACTTGTGCTTGGATATATCCACACAAGCACACCCTGGCTGGCTCCTGTGCATAACAACACACTTCCACATGGGACACAGGCAGAGGCAAAAATCAGTGATTTCCTGCACCACCTGAAATTCAGACTCCCAAAAAATTTCTCATTTTTGAAATTATGGACTGACACGCTTTTGTGAGCTGTTATGGATGAAGAAACCTGGAGTACACGTGGCCTCTGGGGCCAGGCAGCCTGGCAGGGGTTACGCAGCAAGTTGTCAAATTTTGAAAGATTTGCATAAAAAACTTAGGAGATACAAGAAATGCTTTCACATTTGGATATGTTGAGGTACAGAGGTTACGTGCTGTGGCAGACACAGCTGCTTTTGCACTGGCACTCTTCTAACTTCCTTTTTTTGTTAACGAGCACAGAAATCTTTACTGAAATTGCATCTGGAGTTACTGAGAAATGCTGCCACAAACAAGACTGTGCCTCACAGATGACAGGAAAATTCTGCAGGAAACTTAACAATGAATTACTAACTCAGAAACAAAGGATAGTATTTTAACCACTAATGCCCTAAAGTAACATCAAACATATATATTAATGGCATAGTGACAACTAAAAGAAATAACTATTAAGTTTCAAATTCCTTCCAAAACAGATAAAGTGACAAAGACCTTGTAGAGTTACACGTAACAAGCTTGGATGCCCACAGCTACTACTGGTTTAGCAGACTAAAAACATATTGCACAACAGTTGATATGGGAACAGAGAACGCTGGGCTTGTACCCCGTTACCAGGACAAACCTTCTTCCTGCTGGGAGCGGTCCCGGAGCCTGGGGAGCCTCAGCCAGCGGGATCCCGGCAGGGGAGGCTCCGGAGGGACGGAGATGCTGCCCTCCCATCCGTGCAGTGGTGTCAGAGCAGTTCCACCAGCAGGATCTGAAAGCAGAACGTGGCCCCAAGGAAACATCTACAAGAGCTCGGTACAGCGCTGGGACAGGAGAGTGGCTCGACAGCTACTTGCAACATGCTATTATCCATAACTACACTGGCAACACAGGCACAAAATAAGGCAGTGGGTTAAATTAATCATAAAATTGTTAGAAAACATGCAAAAATAATACTGAGTTTAAAAAAAAAATGTTCCTTGCCCCTTTAAGTTTTTTCCTCATAAAAATGCGCATAGTTCCACACCTATATGTTGAAATCCAACCTTTAAAAAACCCCAGAGTAAAAAGCCCCGAGTGCCTCAGTTGTTGTTCTCTTTGGTTGTGATGGTGACCAGCTGCTTGGCAGCCTTGGCGATGTCGTAGGCGCACTGGATGACCTGCTGTGTCACCAGCTGGATGTCGGGCGCGGGGCTGGGCTCGGCGGGCAGCGCTTTCCTGCACTCCGACTGCAGTCTGTAAGCGCTGGATGTCAGCAGGCGCAGGGAAGTCCTCACCAGCTCCGACTTGGGCTTCTGGGAAGGGAAAACAGAAGCTGAACCAAGCAGAACAACGCAACCTTTTAATTAGCCGGGAGCACTCACAAGGGTTCTTTGATGCGGGGCGGCTGCGGCCGGGCCCTGCCTTCCCCTCGTGGCAGCAGGCGGAATTTCTCCTCTCGGAGCTTCCAAAGGGAATACTGCTCCATGCCCTCCCGTAGGAAGTTACTCATGCACATTTCTGGTGCCTGTTTACTGTCCCAGCCCACGTCCTGGCTGGCAGGAGGGGACGGCGTGTCCGGGACGAGCGGTGCAGGCGGGACAACAGCCTCAGCTCTTCCCTCGCGGTTTTGGAGAGGTGGTGAGACTTCACAAGAACTCAGCCACGGGGATTTCACTCCCTAAATTTGCTGAGAGCAAACAGATCGCTTTGGTGGATGGATAACAGATCTAAACGTGGCTGCAGGAAAGAAATCCAGGCAATGGCACTCAGGTGGAAAAGGGGGTGATGAGTCTGGTGAAATTCCCGTATGACCACACAACTCTTCATGCCTGATCCAAGTACCTCCAGTTTTGTGCAATTCTTAAGAGTTTTAAGTTCAAGAGTAAAATTAAAGGCCTGGACTCAGACTTTAGCCCTTTCCAGCTGCCGTGCTAATAAACACAAAGGTGCATCATAACCCCATCATTTCTAGAACCCTAACATTTTCATTTAAGGAAAATAATTTTTGATTTTCATTCTGAAAGGAAATTACACATGAAGAACGAGGCCAACACCATTCTGATGGTGGCAGGTACTTACTTTTGGGAACAAGGCTGCCATTTCTGTCACTGCCACATGTATTCTCTCGGAGCACGGTATATAGCTGCAAAAAGATGCCCTGGGTTATTTATTGTGTAGAGACTCCCTTCCCTCTTCCAGTTCACTGCTCAGTGATTGTTATTCTAAAAACAACAACGTGGCTTCAGAAGAAGCAAGAATTTAACCAATAGTGCAAAATTATTTCTTAGATTTTCATTGTTCTTCAGAGTTGGTTTGAAGGAATAACTGTCCATATTTTTTATATAAAATGTTCTCAGGAAAGTCTCCATTTGTGTGCAACTTCAGAACACCAAGATGCCTTCTTGGATTAATTAATACCCAGTAAACAGACAAGGCAGAGTTCTCACACACATGCATCCTCAAACTACCAACTACATTCACAGTCTGTGAGTTCTAGGCTAAACATTCACTAATTCTCATGAGTTAGTTAATAAAGGCAGATTCCATGAATCCTCATAGATTTCACTTCTGATTTATATAACAAATGAAAATTGGTCTGTTCAAAATAGATCTCGCCATAAACTGCTGTGAACAGTGAAGTGTTAGTGTGCTCTCTCACAAGTCTCATTTCACAAGATTTGTTTTTATGCTCCAAAGACTCAACATTAGCTTAAGTTAGTTCACATGATCCGATCTTAAGCAAGAGAATCTCAAAAATCACAAAGCATTCAAGGAAACTATTCAGCTTGTGTGGGTTATGGTAGGTCAGTGCCCTTTCAAGCAAAAAGTGCCCCCGAGCCCACCCCCCCCAGTCATTATTTATTTGATCTTCTTGCAACACCAAAGGTGCAAAAAAGTCAGTCACTTGCAAATGCACTGAGAGAGAAGCAACACACTGGGGTCATTTTGGCAATGCAGGAAAATTGCATGAGAAGGAGTATTTCCATGTGTCTCAAGTCACATGAGTTCTTCCAAATAAACTAAAAGTGGAGAGAGGTCTTCCAAGTTCACCACAATTCCCATTCTGTTGTTAAGCTAATGATTAATCTGCTCCCTGCAGCCACACTGACCACCCTACTGGTTAAAAAGTCAATTTACTGATTAAACCCTTCACTAATAAGCCAGAGAAAGCCCTGAGAATAACCTGAATGAGACACCCAGGTGAACAACACGTGTTTCATTGCATGCTCTCTAGGTCAGCTGCAAAGTTTCCAGCGTGGCCTGGAGGAATGGCTTTAGTTTAATGTCTAAACACTCACTGTGAGCTTGTGAAATGCTCTGACACTGTGTTGGGTTTACACATATTCCAGTGAGACATCAGGAAGATATTCAAGTAGTGACAGCTTGGAAAAGGAATCCCTCATTAGCAGTAAATAGTGTTAATCTCTTCCTCCAATCCTGACATTTGTTGGCCGGGGTTTGAACCTGGGCAGTTCTGTTTTAAAGAGCCTCTCACTTAAATTTCACTTCTATTTTAGGCATTAACAAACAATATTTTGGTCAGGTTGGAAGACACCATATAACCACACATCTCTTTTCATGGATTTGGGATACAAATGATCTCATTTGACCCCCAGCTGTAGAAACACTTGAGGGACCTCAGCTCTCAGGTGCAAATGTTCCACCTTGGGAATGTGAAACTCCTGCTACTTTTGTAATGGTGCAAAGAAGCAGCAACCACGTTTTGTTCATAAAACCACAGAATGCTTTGGCTTGGAAGGGACCTTCAAACCCCAAAGATTTCTTTCTAAAGGAAGAAATTCTTCCCTGTGAAAGTGCTGAGGCCCTGGCACAAGCTGTCACTGTCCCATCCCTGAAAGAGTCCAAGGCCAGGCTGGAGCAACCTGGGGTAGTGGAAGGTGTCCCTGCCCATGGCAAGGGAGGGGATGGAACAAGACGGGCTCTAAGGTCCCTTCGAACCCAAATTATTCTGTGATTCCATGATCCAACCAAATTGTTGTAATTTAATTTATCTCGACAGACAATAAACAAAACAGAGACAGGAGAATCCTTTACGCCAGAGCCAGCTGCAACTCCAGGCTGTGGTTCTGTTCCCCACTGATCACTACTGGGAGCTGAAGGGGCTGTGCCACACCCCTGGCCTGGAGGGGCTGCCTGCATTTCCCTCATCCCCTGGAGCATTTCCTGCATCGCCTTCCACGACCCCCGCGTGGCCGGAGTGGGAGGGAAAGGGGCGGCAGAGAGAAGGAGAAAGGACACTGTGCCTGGGAGGCAGGGACAGAGGCCAGAGTACCAGGAGGCAGGGCCGGGCTGCTGGCTGGTCAGAGGCTGCAGCGGGGCTCGCTCAGCCCCGGGGACCCGCGTGCCGAGGCTGTGTCTGGGCTGGGATGTGCCCCCACGCTCCAAGGGCCTGCTCAGCCCACGGAGCACAGGAAAAGGGATGGGAGAGAGTGAGAAACAAAAGGAAGAAGGGGTTTCATTAATAGATGATATTCTTGCAGCACTTTTTTTACTCTCCAGTTATCTAGGCAGCGCATGATTTTTCTCTACAACATTCCCAGCATGAGCTTGGAGGACGTGTTATTACATCTTCAAGTATCTCATTTTGATAAGGAAGCATTCCCCTGTGTTAAGGAAGCCAGGGAAAAGGAAAACAAAGAACAGCAGCTTCCTAGTTCAGTGTTTTGCAAGATAACACTCATCTAAGCATAGGCAAACACCCCACTCCACGTGTGGTACAGAAACCAAAAATGCAGCATAACAGGTTTTTTAAAAACCTGATCAATTGAACAGTGAAAGCCAGGTATGCTGCACTGTTTCCTTCAATGACTTAGAAAAAATTCACATACTGTATAGTGTGATACACATAAAAATTAAACTCATTTAAAGCTTCTCAGTGAGAAACAAGCAACAAGAGGTTGCACTGGAAAAGGTTACACCAAGGGCAATGAGCTCAGCACAAACATGGCAGAAACGGTCACTTGGCATGAGAAGGAGAGGCCACGCCGGCCCTGCTAAAAATAGCACAGTACAAGAAGGAAAAAACACAGAACAAAAGTGGCCCCATTGTTGTGCACTCCTCCGAGTGAGGCAGGAAGTGAGGGCTCAACACAAACCGCTGCTGCTTCTCCCAGGCACAGAGGGCACCGAGCTGGGCCCACAGCAGAGCCAGACCCACCAGCCTGCAGGGCCAGGTTTGCTGGAGCCCCCAGTGTTCCAGCCCCAAAATGTGCCCACACCTGGGAATATTTAACTCTGATTTACAGCCTTCTGAAAGAGCTGTGTGGGGAGCAGCACCTGATGATCAGCAAAGGCAGTATCACTTTTAGTCACCCACAGCTATTCTGGAAATTGGGTGGGCCAGAAGTTCTCCGAGGGAGCCTGGTGTGCTCAGTCAGTGTTCTGCTTATTCAGCTGGGTCTGTGTCTAAACTCAAAATACTTTTGCTGGTACATAATCTGTACTAATACCTCAGTAGGAAAGCTGAATTCTCCCCCTTTAACAATTTTCTCCTGAAGCAAGACCTGGTGTTACTATCATATTCTGTGGGGTGTGATCACCTATGGACACAGAGGGGTGAAGACCCAAGAAACACCTGCAGTGAGTTCTCTACAACACATTTGATTTGTGTCTTGTTCAACACTCGTTTTGCAGCAGGACTCACAAGTTAAGGGCAGGGCAGGCAGCACTGCAGCCAGAACCCACTCACAAGGGGCTGGTCACTTGTCCCCAACTCGCCCTGTGGCACTAACGACACCAGGGAACACCACAGACCTACACATTTTACAGGTGTGAAACAGTGGGGCTGTATTTCACTTTCACCTGTACTACAGGTGAAAACACCTGAAGAATTTTCTTTGTTTTCTCAGCAGCTGCAGAGCTTTTCCAGCACTCCCTCCTTACCTGTCATGTTTGTTCTCCTGTGCCGCTCGCAGCAGCTCCTGGATGTTCTTGGTGATCTGCTCAGTTTTCCGAATCACATCTTCTGTACTGGGCAAACTGGAGCTGGGGGTGGAGTCTGTGTCTTCGGGGATGGACCCCTCCCCCTGCCAAATGACGCTGCGCTGCCGGCCCTTCCTGCCCGACCTGCAGGGGAGCAAAGCAGGGGTTGGCCCGGGGACAGAACAGTCTCCTGGCACCCCCAAGCTGTGTCAGCTCTGTCACAGCACCTACCCTGGCTCCTCCAGCTCCACGGGGGTGGTGGGGTTGTCATAATCACTCTCGGACACGCTGCTCTGCTTCTCCAGCTTCGAGGCCTGCGAGGAACAGATTGACTTCAGCCTGTGCAGGAAAGAGCAGCCCTGGGCTGTGCCAGAGCCATGTCCTGTGCACGTGGATTTGCTCTTTGCACAACAGCTCCTGCAGCAGCTGCCACCCCGGAGCTGCTGTGCCCCTCTCCCCATGCCAGGCTCCTGCTCAGATTGTACCCAAGGCCTTGGGCACTGCCAGCACAGCACAGCCCCACCAGTCCCTGAGCAGCCAGCATGGCAGGACAGACAGACAGACACGGCACAGCGTCCTTCCGTGCCACTGAAACTGCCCCAGGGGCACACAGTGAGAAGCCCCCCAGGAGCAGAGGCCAAACAGAGAAGCAGCACCGTGAAACAGGAGCCTCAAGAATGAGCAAGAACCACTGGATAGGGGGAGAACCCCAGAGAAAAAGAGGCCAGACCAAGACAGCAGAACACAGGCCAGAGACCACGGGGGAGAGGCTGAATGCAGAGTGGAAACCAACTGGTGGGAGGCTGGCCCTGGGAAGGCCACTGCAAAATGGGAGCCCAAAACAAGGGCTGAAGACTGTGGCAATGGGAAAGCCAAAATAAAGACAGGAGACAGAGATGGGGGAGTCCAAACTGCAGGTGGAAGACCAAGGTACAGAGCCGATGAGACTTGGAGCTCATTACAATTTGAGGGCCAACACGAGAGTGGTTAAAGCCCATTGCAAACTGGAGTCCAAAACAGGGTGGAAGGCCAAAGTGTGAGGAATTGAAGCCCACTGAATGCTTAATACTGGTACAGAGTTGAAGACCAAAGAAGTGAGAGTTGTTCCCCAGAGCACAGGATGCAACAAGGGCAGGAGGCCCAACCATCAGAGTAGAGGGCCACGGAAGAATAGTGTCAAAAGGAGGGCAGGGGCCAGTTCCAAAGTGGAAGCTGAAATGAGAGCAGGAAGAATGCAGGGAAGCAGAGGGTGGACTGGGCTCTGCAGGCCCACTGCAAAGTGGGAGGCTGATCCAGCTGGGAGGCTGATCCCAGAGCAAAGGCCGAATGAAGAAAGGGATACCAAACTGAGCTTGGAGGCCAAATCCTCAGCCAGGCTCCAGGACCACCCACACATCTGCCTCCTCAAGTCTCCTAAAAACTGCAAAACTTCACCCAGGTGCCCAGCACAGTGTGTCTGGTGTCAAATACACCATGCTGGTGTCACTCTGATCACGGAGCAGCAGCTCAGGGTCCTTCACAGCCCCAATAACCAGCCCTGGGGCTCTTACAGAAATCCTAGAGTCACTGTGAGGGTATCTCAAGGGTTAAGCTGTAAGGGACACCTCCAATGTGCATCCCTGACCCGAACACTTTGGAATCTGCTTACCAAATAATACTTCTAGCTGGAGGACAGACCAAAAATGTGACCAGGAACTGGTTTTCACTGGCTGAGATTCAGTACATTTGTTAAGCACTCATCTGATGTTAAACCCATCAATTCTTAAATGAAGCACCTGGAGTTATGAAACCTCCTCAAATTCAAAGTTACTTTGCACAGAAGGAAAAACCAGCATTGTTTGAAAACTCCTCTCTCAGGACAGCTGGTAAAGATCAGCTGTAGAAGTGGCATGTATTTTGAAGATAAGAAACTATTACGTGTAGAGCCTGACCTTTCCCCTCTCCCAGGTGTACAGAGACAACACCAAGAGTGGCAAAGCTCTACCACCTGGTCGGAAATACAAACAACAGTGATGGATTACCAGAAGCAGACACTATGGAATCACTAATATAGAATCAGTGTAGAATAAAAGCAAGTAACCAAACCCTGTGCAAGTTTCCAGTACCAGCCAAACCAGCACTGCAGCCAAACCCAGATTTCCATTTGGCCAAGCAGGATATTCCCTTCAAAGTTTTATCATCTATCCCTACTTGCTAATCTAATATTTTCTGGACGGGTATGTCCAAACACTGTACAGTCAAAATAAAACGGGGACAGAAGGAATGAAAAAGCAGGTTCTGTGTCCTGGCAAGGAAGCCAGAATAAACATTTAAAACTCAAAATTTGGTATCTGTAAGGCAAACAGTCAGTCAGGACCACCTGGATTGGTGCAAGCCACTGGCCCCCAAGGAAAGCAGCTTTGAAGCTGGGCCTCATGCAGTGCTTTTAGTCAGCAGGAGAGTTGTACATTGGCTTAGAAATATCAGTGAGAGCCTGGAAAAATCACTGTCCAAACAGCAGCCAGCTTGTCTTGGGGCTGTTGTGCAGCTGAACGAGAGAGCTGGAGAACTGTGCATGGTGTTAAAGGCTGAAGATGTGAAGTTAGAGAGAGGCAAGTGCCCAGAGCTAGTGGCAGCAGGAGTGGAAGGGAGGAAGTTCTGCTCCATGCAGGCTGGACGGCCAGGCAGTGAGAGGGGGAAGAGAGAGGATGTGGTTCTGGGGAGATTGGCACCTCCTCCAGGGAGAAGACCGATTGGGAAGGTACTTAACCCTTCGTGTGCTCTCATCCCTCGACCAGGAAAGCGTGGAGGGGAAGGAAGGTAGAGATGAAGAGGAGGTCACAAACGCACTCCTCCCGATCTAAAAATGGGAAAGAGAAAAACACTCGGGAAAAACCAAAACCAAAACACAAACAAACTCTTAACTGAAATTAAAGGAACATTCTTAAAACCATGGAGATGACATAAAGGAAGAAGGATGTTGAGAATCTGGCTTAGGCTGAGTGGACTTAATTCTTTCAAAATACAATTGAATTCATGCTCATTCTAATACGGAGATTCCAGAGGTGCCAAATTCCACAGAGAATGAAAAAAATTCACCACACACCAAATTAACTAACTCCACATAACAAATCAATGCTTCAGAACAGCTCCTCCTACCCAAATTTCCACTCAAATGACCAAAGGACCTATACAAAGCACTGTCACATTCTGCAAACACTGTCACACACAAATGAATTCTGACATTTCCTGCTGCCAGAACTGCCTTCATATCAACATGACAATATAATTTAAAATGATCCAGATTTCATAGTTTAAATTAATTTAATTGAAGGTGATCCCCTTGGTGCATTCAACTGTCTTCTGTGGAATGTGCATAGAATATCTGCCCTCCCTCATGCCAAAGATAACTTCAAAATATATTTTAAAGGTCTTAATGATTTAACTGGAAGGAAAGATAGGACACTGCTACCAAGAGGGAAAGATATTGTCAAAAATCCACACATTTTAAAGGTGTATCTAAAAGATACTGCCCTGTACTCCTGCCCACAGGGCAATCTAAGAAAGTGAAACAAAAAATTAATTGTACTAGTTAATTAAAGGCGTTTGTTAATTAAATGCACTAGCCTGTGTTGGGTCACTTCTGTAAAGTGTGAACACCTCAGTGAAAAATCCCTCTGGCTAACAGAGAACTCCCTCTCCACATCACACAGGAAAATACTAAACCAGAGGAATCTGCTTGACTGGCAGATCTAAACCACCTCCAGTTCCAAACTCAGAATAAGAAACTGGTGATCTGGGGAAAATTTTTCAATTTTATTTTATTTTTGCAAGGTGGTTATGAAGTTCCACAAATTCGTACCTGTCTGTAGATCTCCAGAAATACATGAACTTTACCTACCTTCTTGGAATACTATTTTCCCCCCCCTTCCTGGTTTTCAGACAATCGCATATTGATATTTGANTATACACACACAGTGTGGTTAAAAAACCAGCTGAGCAGAAGCCAAAAGCTCCAGAACTGCTTTTCAAATCATCAGGCTCCTGCAGACATGTTAATACAGCAAACATGAACAACTCTCACAGTTCTTATTCCCTCTTGGTTTTTTTTCCCTCTGAGGCAGAAGCTGGGTGAACGAGCAGAGTTGGAAGAGACAGGAAAGCTGAACATGAGAGGCAATGCAGAAGCAGCAGCAGTTTTACTCACGTGTGGAGGGAAGGGCTGCAGCCTGGTGATGTTTTCTTCTGGGTAGGTGACCTCCCCCATGGGCAGGTAGGGCTTCTGGCCCGAGCCAGTCTCGTACATGGACATGGGCCTGCTGCCCCGGGCCGACGGGCGCCGCTTTAGGGAGGAATTGCTGCTGGGGTCTGGGTACTCAGAACCACTTTGCACCTGATAGATATTGGTTGTGGCCTGTCTTCTGAGGTTGGTATTTTCACTCTGCAGCGTTTGGAGCTGAAAGAAATGTTTAGCAGTGGGACTTGGTTTCCTAAGAGCAAGTGCCAAAAGCGAAGTGACCACGCGACACTCGCTCGGCAGCTGTGCTAGGAAATCCAGGTACTGCTAGCTGGGGTTTGTTTCTGTTTCATAATCTACTTGACTTGCTTGGTATAAGCATAAAAACACCTTTGTTCCAGATCTGAAAATATTTAGGTGCTGATTTCCAGCAGCTGCTGGGCTGTAAACTAAGTTAGATGTTAAAATTGGCTGTCGTAGTCCAAAACACACGACCCATTCCCTCCAGCCTGCTCTACTGGCACAGGAATCCTGGGATAGCGTGAGGCTGTGGGGGAAGGACTGCCAACACAACAGTTTTCCAAGCAAAGGAATCCATTTCTGCAGCCAGTACAAGGACTTAGAAGACTTTAACATAAGGCCCATGAAATCTGACAATGCCAGAACTGCAGCACAGACACCAGAGGCAGCACAAAGGAACTCGAGCTTGCTCTGCAAAGCAAGGAGAGAGTTTAGCTTGTGAAAATTAGGCATCAGCTACTGCTATCTAAGAAGCCAACAAGAAAGCATTTTAAAGCTTTTTATTATTATGTATTTATTTGATAGTAAAAATTCACCAATTCTGATTATTCTGTGGACTTGGAGTAAGTTTGCTATATTAACACATCGGAAAGAAAAGATGCAGTGAAGAAAAACTGCAGCACAGCAACGATCTCCCTTCTACTACACCATATAAAATATCCCAAAGCCTCATTAATTCATAGGCCCCTAAGGCTTTTTTTTTACCCTAAATAGACTATATCTGTTTAAAGAAACTCAATATAAGTGAAAAGTTGATTCAGTTGATGCAAGAGGAATGTTCAACCAGTAAGTACAAGCTGTTGAAAGACCAAGGAAACACCCTGAGATGTCCCAGTGTTCACCATCCCAACAGAAGAGAATGCTGGCACTTAACAGACAAGGATATTCCAATCTGCTGAATTAGCTAGGCCTCAGGTGCAAACAGTCTCACCACTCTCCAAAAGCCCTGCTCTGCCCCAAAACAGCAGCTCCAGCCTGAACAACTTCCTCTACACATCACTCTTGCAGGATTGTAATTATTTGCAAAACAGGATTTTAAACACTAGATTTTAAACAGGATTTTTAACACTAGTTATAGGGATTAATCTGAGGGTAAGCGGCCAGCCCTTTCTATCCAGTGTGGCAGACAGGATAGTGAACTCAGATATAAATTGTCCTTTACCGCACAAAAATAAGGATAAGTGCACACACATAAAGATGCGTGATGGCACTTGCTTCCTCATTGTTTAAAGCTGCTTATACTGAAGCAAGACAGCAAAAACACACAAGACTTGCAACAACTGCCTCGTCACTTGGAAAACTGATGTCAAAGTTTTGACATAAGTCAAATCACCCTCATGACTTGCTGGGTCAGATCACCACCAGCACCACGAAAAAACAACATTCAAAGCATGTGTTGCACATAAATATTTATAGTCTCAGATCTGATTCCAAAGCAGCTCTGGTTTAAAATGAGTTTTCTCACTATCCTAATACTGGATTATTTCATCCTCAGTTCCAGCAGTTTTATTCTGACAGTTTCAGACACCTCAAGAGCTGGAGGGGTTCCCTCTGCTGTGGCTGTTACCTTTTTCTGCATAATCCTCAGCTCATCACTCAGGTTGATGTTCACTTTCATTAACTGCTGAATCTTCACCTCAGAAGCCACCAAGGCATTTTTAACCTGCATATATTCCTGGGCTGTCACCGGTCCATCTGACAAGTCTGAATCCAAGCTCTAGGAAAAGGAAGAGAAAAATACTTACACCATTAAGAAAGAAGAAAACAAGACCATGAGATCTCAACAGCTTTTCATGTACTTACTTTAAAGGCATCACAGTTCAAATGGAGTTTAAATTAAAAAGATCCATTAACCAGAATCATTTGAAGTCCTCTATAAAAGCAGTCTGATGTCTATTAGCTCTTAGCCCCTCTAAAAACATTTGCGTCAGCATTTCAGTGACAAAACACAGTTTTATAAGGATTTTTTAAAAATATGCAATAAAGAACTGCAAAGTTATAAAAGACAGACTGCTAAATATCCAGTGTGCACATCCCAGGGAAGATTAAAGTAGAACCACGAGATTTACTGCCCTTGGATATCATTTTGGATTACTCCAGGAATGGTTTAACTCACTTGGACACTGCTGGTCTGCTGTGAGTATTTCTTCAGTAGGAAGCAGTAAATGTTTGTGAAATACCATGGAATCACTGATTCAGAGCTTTTTGGCAGATCCAATTATTTCATCTGTGCAATTAAATCTACATCTTATCTCCAGACATACACATTACTTTTCTAGAGAGGTATTTTTTTTTTACAACAAAAATTCCTTAAGCAACAACACTTAATTTTAGAGAGTTCATAGACCGAGGCATGATTATGAAATTAATATATTAATTTTCTGATAATTAATGTGGATTCCCTTCATGAATAACACTTGGGGGTGTAGCACTATTTCAAGCCTACCTTCTGCCTGTTTGATTTAGCTGCATTTGTTTCCAGATCTATATCTTCATCTGAAGCAACACTGTCGTAATCAGGCTGGTCATTGTCCTGACTTTCACTGCTGTGCTGATTGCTGATCGATTTGAGTATCAGCTCCACATTTTCTGCAGATCAACACATAAAACACATACCAGTAAGCCTGGAGAAGGAATTGAAGTTCATACTTGGAAAAAAATTAATTTAGATCCACCTAAAAGGTATGAATGATTACTGTCCCAAACTTCAAAGTTTTATGGTTCTGTCTCTTTGTTTCTTCTAAGTGTTTGGGCAAGTTAAAATAGGTGGTGAGAATCGTTTAGCAGCTTAATAAAATTCATGCAAATTTAAAAATCCCAACAGACTACATTGGACAAATGGGTGGCAGCATTCAAATGAAAAATACAGGGAAAAATTAAAAGTTAGAGAAGATTCTTTTGTATTTTGTCTCCAGAAAAAAACAATATATAAAAACAATAGATCTCTCTCTTAATTCAGCACTGCTGAGGGGCTCTGGGAGTGATTAAACTACTGAAGAGGGGCCTGCAAAGGAGCTGACAACAAAAGCTCACTCACCTTTGGAACCAGTGAGAGAATTCCCCTGTTGTCTTCGTTTGGCATCACTTAAAATATCTATAACCAGTGTAGCAAACTCGTGGGCATTAAATCGAGCCAGTTTCTGCCTTCCCTAAATACAGAATAACGCAAGGGCAAGAAAAGTACATCCTGTATCAGATGAAGAGCAGAGTTCCCAGGAAAAACCAAGACTATACACTTGGAGCTGACCGTTCAACTACATTTATTGCAAAAACTGTGATTTAAAGGGGAAATGTGAAATTATTTTAACCTCTTTCCAAGTAGATGCAACTCTTCTACAATAATGAATGCAGTAAAGCAATATTACTTAGGCCTATTTAATTAGCTGGCCTATTAAATTATTTTTACAGAATTATGATTTCATACCTGATTCCTGGTTGAGGAATATTCAGGATTTACAGGAAGAAAAGGGACCACTGTGGTCTCTGTCACGAGAGTGCTGTGGTTCTGAGTAGCAAGCCAAACTGCTCCAGAGAAAACACAAAAAAGAGGGAATAACCTTCCTGTACTGCTTGACAGTGTTTCTTTGCCAAATAAAAGACTGCAATTTCAAACACAAACACAATCAATTCAGAGGAAAGCTTTTTCCCCAGAGGGCTCTCCATTTTGTGAAAAACACAGGATTTTTTCCATTAACATCCCCTTCAGGCAATGCAAGACAAAGCAACTCCCCTCAGCAGTAATTGCTGAATACAGAAGCACTTGAACGGAACATGTGCTTGGATTGGCATCTTGTATGTAAAGTAACAATCCAGATTTGTTTTATTTCATTCCAGAAAGTCTCACTCACCTGCATCTGTTTCCCTTCTGTCAACTTCATCATACACATCCATGGCAAGTTCTTCAAATAAGTGGTTGCTTAGCTAAGGGTAGAAGAGAAAACTTACAGTTTGAAAAGAAATGAAACCCAGAAAGATCTCTGATAACAGAGAATAACAGAGAAAATGTAAGAGCACAGCTTTGCTCTTTTCTTCAGCCTCTCTAATCCATGGAAACGCTCCTTTCTCAGCCTGCACAGGGAGCAGACATGTACGACCACCCTATTTCTAGGTACAGAGACAACCATTCTGTTCTTCTTTCCTGGCTAATGGATTTTTTTTCTCTCCCATCTGACCACAAAGAGACCTTTTGTGTTTGGAGTGAGGCAGAGGCACTGTGGGAATGAGGTACCAAATGCCACTGGAGATGTGGACTTCAATGAACAGTGAAGGCTCACAAAATATTTGTGTGTTTCAAGCTGTTCCTACAGCAGATGGGTCAAGAGATACTTGTGCTAGGAAGCCTGAAAGATGAAGTGCAGAGTTTGCCACGTCCAGAAAAGGAGTTTTACTTACAGACTGAAGCTTCTTCTTGGCTGCTTTTGCCAGTTCTGACACATCCAGACTGCTATGAAAACAAGAAGTGATCATTACATCTACAGCATTTCATGGCTTCTGCATATCAAAATTCTACATTTTGGTAACTCAGTGATTAAAATGTCACTTTTATCTTAACCCCCCTAATATTTTAGTATCTTTAGCATTATTTTTAACACACTGATGTAACTAACATTGCTACTATAATATCACAATTAGTACATTTTAATGCTGTCTTACACAACAATCTTTAAATTTAAAACAATACCAAAAACTCTTTGGACTATGAATACCCACAGTTTTTTACCCACACAATTTTTATGCTATTCCAGTTTTTCACAGCAATTTTGCAAGCAGGAGGTTGGGCAGTGGTTTACTTACAGCCGTCTTATTTCCAATGGCACAGCAATAAAAGAGGAACAGGGACTTAAAATTAGTACTTGATGCTTCTTATGCAAATACGATTTCATTGATCTCAACCAAAAGTTAAAAGCATAAGTATTACACAAATGAGGAAAATATTCAATTGGTCCTTAAATTATTTCCACAGTCTGTTTCCTGGGAACACCCCATGCGTGTTCCCTTCATAGAAATGTCTCACCTTCTCCCCATATTTTAACAAATACAGTCAACTTCTATAATTTTCTGATTTGTTGATATCCCATTATTTTTTCTAGGAAAAAAAGCTTTCAAGACTAATAAAGGCACACATAAAAAAGATAGAATGGCGACAAGCTTAAAAGGTGTTTCAGAAAGGAAAGAAATCTTAATCATTAGGGTTTTTTTTACTCTGATGTTTTCAGACATGTGATGGAATCAGCAACTTACCTGTCTGCCATCTGAGGTATAACAAAGTGCTGCCCGTTTTTGTGCTCTAGAATTGAAAACAAATTGCACTTTAATAGGTTGGTACTGGCCTACAGTTTTCAATAATATAAGCATCAGGCAACATTAAATAATTTATCTTGCATGTAATTACTCCATTTTCAATTACAGGCAACTAGCAAGTTATAAAACAAGGCTCTTGCCACGATTTCCAGGTATTATCAAAGATTCCAATTAAGGCTTATTAGTTATATTGCAATTCCATTAAAAAAAAGAAAATTAAGTTTAACACAGGTACCTTTATGGTTAAAAATCTCTAAGTGTCCTTGTGTTCAAAAGGCACACACTTAATAGAACACTCCTCTGCTGTTGCATTTCAATTAGAGGAAACTACTTGGAAGAGCTTTTACAGTATATAAAAAACATGTATTTGTGGAATATCAGGAAGGAATTTTGTTTTTAATTTATGCCTATTTAAAACCCTGCAGTTTCATCCGAATTTTAAAAGCATCAACCCTAATCTTGCATCTTATCCTTTCTTTGGTTCTTTCTGTGTAATTTATATAAGATTAGAGTATTTGGAAGAGGTGCAAAAAGTGCAGTGCCACTGACACAAATACGAGGCAGCACAGTCTGAACTGTGCTGTAGCTGACAGTAACAGATGTGAGAGTGCAGGTGTTGTGCTCACCTGGTTTCCTGCCACAGAGGTAGAAAGCCAACCTGTCTGTGAGCTCGTACTGGATCTCCACCAGCCGCTCTGCCAGCTCGTGGTGCCCCCCTTGCCTGTTCACACGCAGGGGACAGGGGTCAGTCAGTGACACACAGAAATGGTCAGAGAAACTGTTTACAAGCCAACACTGCATGTGTTTGAGCGACTCCATCAACCCATCACAGACTCACAGCCTGGTTCTGCCCCGTGTGCCCCAACCCAGACCTCTCCTACAGCAATTCCCGAGTCAACCCCCACTCCTGAAGCCTGAAATTGCAGAAACTCTTCTCTGATTAATTTCCCGTAAGCTGCTAGAACGGCACAGCCTGTGTGATTGGGATCACAGCTGATGTCTCAAGCACCCAGAACACAGGCTGTGATCTGATGAAAATACTTATTCCTTATTTTCATTCATTCACTCTTTCTGGAAAAAGTATTATTAGCATTTCAGGACAGAAATGTATCTCAGCAGGTCCATCATGTGATTTATGGACATCAGAGACTCCTACCTTGCATAGTCAACTGGAGTTTTCCCATTGGAATCTTGTGTGCCAGGATCAGCACCATAAACTGCCAATAATTCTGCTTGCAAAGTCTGTCCTGCCTTAGCAGCAACGTGGAGCGGGGTGTTTCCTTTCTCCTGCAAGAGATTAAGGAAAATATCTACTTAACCAACAGGTCTGAGTAGGAGATTGAAATATAACATGAATCAGCTGAAATGAGTATAAATAATATAAACTGTAATTGATTGTATATCAAAATGATGAAAAAAAAAAGTGTTCCTACAGGATGAAAGAAGTTGGCTTGAGCTCCTAAGGAGAGCAGTCGCAAACAGGTCTCCAGATTCCCTGTCCTCACACTGGAATGGAGTTGCTGAAAAAGAAGGAGAATTATATTTCATACAGCAGCAACAACTGTGATTCAGCAGTTGTTTTTCAGCCATGCTTTGAGAAACAAGAGTTTGCAGAGTTCTCACTACAGCTCTTTTGTGTAAAGGGTTTTCTCCAAGTTCACCTCAATTAATCTCTCTTACCCATCACCTCCAGCATCCACATAGATAACCACAAAAAAGGGGCTTCAAGCTGAAGTCAAGCTTTATTTATTCATGTAATAGTGCAGAAAACCAGAAACAGTTAAGCCAAAAGGAAGTAAGGGAAGTCAGTGAGATTTGCCTGTGCTGTCCCAGGAGCCACTGACCTTGCTGAGATCCTTGGCAGTGACGCTGTCGTCCTCCCGGCACGGCAGGCGATGCACAAATGCTAACATTTGATATTTAGCTCTGATGAACTCTGCTTTGTTGGGACTGCAAAGAGAAATCCAGGCGACAAGAAGGGAAAGGAAAGAAATATCAGCATTTTCATAAGTAATACAGATGGTCCAGAAAAAAGAAAAATTCACAAGTAAAGACTGAATCAGAGCTTTGTGTGTTGCTGGTGGCAAAGTGAGGCATGGAAAAATATTTTCATTAAAAAGCAACCCAGTACAGATTGTCTGACCATACAGAGAAAACGTCTGTTACAACCATCAAATATCTGCAGACTGTAGCATGTGGTGTCTGTTTCTTAAAAGAAATACGGACTTTAAAACCATGCCAACTTAAGATCTATACTTACTCTATGCAGTTATTTACATTTTAAAATGAAGCACCGTAGTCATGGACAAAAATCTCTCAAATTTTATTTAATTCTTCAAAGTCCATTTTGTTGGCAGCTTTCAGTTAACTGAAGCACATGGCAAAGAAAAGTCCTTTGACTAAAGTGCAAGCAAAGGTTCCTCACTATTCAAGAGGAATCAATAATTCAATAAAGAGAATTAGATAATCAATAAGGACAATTAAAGCATTGTATTCCCATTTTTGCAACAAATTTTTTAAAAATTTAATACTTGGAAATGAAAGGAAAAAATAACTACTTTAGCCTTGTTCTCTTCCAGCAACCCAACACACAGAGGTTCCTATGGATTCCTTGTTGCCCTGTCACTGCTCAGTAAAATAACCCCACTTCTCTAACACAACAATTCTGCATTCCCCACTTACTGCACTTTATCCTGTGGGCTGGCCTTGCGCCGCCCGCTCATCACGGAGGCAGGGTCCAGCAGGGAGTGTTCCCAGATGGAATTAGCACCATTGTTGTACAGAGTTTCCACCATCTGAAAGCCAGAATACACAGACATTTTGCTGCTAGCTGCACTAATCGAATATCTGTAATTATTTTCAAGCAGGTATCAAGCCAACAGATTCCTGCTCTGTGTGCCAGCATCCCCAACCTACTGGGATATCAGAACTGGGCACGTGCTTAGGAGGTTATGATGTGGAATGCAGTGTGAACCCCCTTAAAAATTCTCTGCTCTTCCCAACAGCAGTTCCAGAGAAAATGAAATCTTGCATTACACTGAAAATTCAGGTTGAAGCAGATGCACTGCAGAATTGTGAAAGAAAACTTGAGGTGACCTTCCAAAGCAAAGGCATCAAATTCAAAAGGCAAAGACAATTCTGATTTTAGTGGTCCGGCCCAACAACACAAGAGAAACAAAACGAGAATGACTTAGAAAAACAAAGCTTAAAAGGACCAGCCCCTCTCAAACAAAAGTTTAGTGATTTAAACTACATTTTAAAAAATCACTGTATCTGGTTTTAATGGAGGAAAACAGTTTTCCTCTCTACCTGCAGCAGTGTTGGAGGCCACGGGGTGTGTTTGAGATGCCTCACTTGGGAGATGTGACGGCCCAGGCTCCTGTGCACACTGCAGCACTCGTCACAGATCAGGATCCCCCTGTTTATGGATGCCCAGCAAGGATCTGCAAAAGAAGCCATTCATTATAACACAGGAAGCAACATGACCTTGGATTGCAAAAGCAGAGTCTAAAATGAGCAGCTCTGCCTTTTAACCTTCCCTTCTCAGCCACTGTGTGAGCCTGTAAATGTTACAGCCTTGCTGGGGCTCTGGATGCTGGAAAACTGGGAAACACCAGTCCTTGCACTCCGGGGGGATGTGGGATTCCAAGGACAGCGAGGAGATCTGCAGGGGAAACTCGGGGAAAAGCCCCACTGCTTGCAGTTCTTCCTGTGAAAATAC
The DNA here is from genome assembly GCA_013397175.1 of Platysteira castanea. Taxonomy (NCBI): domain Eukaryota; kingdom Metazoa; phylum Chordata; class Aves; order Passeriformes; genus Platysteira; species Platysteira castanea. Next base: position 202,636 of record VYXC01002160.1, on the reverse strand, counting down.
TTTCCTTTCTAAACGTAACAAGACACTGAATTTATCACCACTTTGAAGTGCTTTCCTTGTTATTTTGTGGACTCTCCCAAAAGTATTCCTAACAACAGTGCCTACCTGCTCTTTGAAAAAACACTGGGGTTTTGGGGTTTTTGTTGTTTTGTTTTTTTTTTTTTAACTTGTCAAAAAATCTTTTTTAAAAACAAATCTATACACATAAAGTTGCCACAGCACTCAGGCTTCTTCACCTGCTACTCAGTCTTAAGTTTTATATATAACAATGTATTTTAAATTTCCACTTTAAATACTAAAAACACTCGAGTGTGTCATAATAAAAAAGGATACTTATGTGTCAAGTGAAAGGCTCAATAAAATCCTAAATCCTCAAGCAAAATAACTTCATCTCTCACCCGATCCGAACTGAACCATCTTATAAGCAGCCCAGAAAGAAAACTGATGGGAAGTGAAGCAGTAAATAATATATATGAGCTATTATATAGCTTCAAACATCAAAAGGCATAAAATCAAGTAGGAATGGCACATTAGGTTGAAACAATAAATGCCCACAGGACATCAAACAGGTCCCTCGGCTGCTCAGAGCTCAGTCTCCAGAAGAAACTCCAATTTCTGTCAGTGACACGTGAAACTCATCATCCCAGATCCCTGAAGGAACAGGCAACTGAGCAGCCAGACAGAGCTTCAGACCTAGCACATCCCAGGAGAACAAAAAAGGAAATCAAGATCTTTTATTTTGGAAAAATCTCAATTTCAAATGCAGAGATGAGTCTGAGGCCAAATAAGAGAGTACAAGGCAAGCCTGGTATCTGATGAGAGAACTTCTGAGTCCTGTCAGAACACATCTGAGCAGCGGTACATCATGGAAAAGTCTCCTCTGACCCATGCAACAAATGGACTGAATCCTTGCAAATGAGATGTGATCACAGCTGTGGTTTCTGAGCAGAGTTGATGATCTGGGTGTGCTGCAGGCAAACCTGTCCGAGCCACAAGGGACGGGAGCATCTCCTGACCCACCAGAACCAGCCCAGCCCAGAGCCAAATTAAAGCAGGTGTTTTAGAGAAGAAAAACTAATTATAAAAAACAAATTAACAACAAGCACATAAACTACTTTTAAAATCATTCCATTATTTAATAAGTTTATTATTTAATAAGTTTCACTTCCAAGAAGAAAAGGAATAGCAATGGAGTGAGATGCATTCACAGCAACCTAATGACCCAAACTGAGGCAGCCTTCCAGATTAATGAGCCTGGTCCCTTCTTGTTAGAGACAACCTCATCACACATGGATGGGATCCTTAGGGATCCTTCCCCTTGCCCATTCCCAGGCTGTTTGTGAGCACTGCTCTGCATTATCAACAGTCAGCACTGGGGGTTTTCTTTACCTCCACCTCAATGCCCAATGCCCCAGGATATTTCAGGTTTAAATTTAATGCAATGAAGTGTCTGTCCTGGAATTTGAGTAATTTTTAAGTGAGACCTAATTATGGACTCAATCAGAATATGCTTAAGCCAGTACCAAAATACACAGAATCCCAGAATCACTGAGGTTGGAAAAGACCTCCAGGATCATTGAGTCCAACCTGTGCCCGATCCCCATCTTGTCACCAACCCAGAGCACTGAATCCCATGTCCAGTCCTTCTTTGGATACCTCTAGGGA
>VYXC01002160.1:178678-200966 GCA_013397175.1 Platysteira castanea | reverse complement strand
TTCTCCAGGCTGAGCCCCTTTCCCACCTCCCTCAGCCACTCCTAGTCCTTCCCTTCTCTGGACACGCTCCAGCCCCTCAATGTCTGTCTTGGAGAGAGGGGCACAGAGCTGGACAGAGCACTCAGGGGGCCTCAGTGCCCAGCACAGGGGTGGTCACTGCCTGGCCCTGCTGCCCACGCTGGTTTTGATGCAAAAGACAAGCAGGGAGAAGCTGCAGGGCCGGGCGGGCGCTTTCAGGAACCTGCAGGGTGGTTCAAAACAGGAAGCGTGAGATGAAGACAAGCCCGGCCGTGGGTTTGAGAAGTGAGCTCCTGCCTCAGGATAGGAAGTGCAGCACAAGAGCTCCTGTAAGATCACCTCGTGTCAAAGGAAACCCTCCGTACTCTGCCACAGAGACAAAGGGGGCATTGCTGAGGTTCCAGGGGAAGCACTAATTAATGCAGGTGCCAGGCACATCCACAGTGATGCAAAGGCTGCAGCCCCCAGGTCTCCTGACACAGACCCTCTCCACCCACTGGCAACCCCTGTGGTTTAGGTAAAGGAAGGGGTTGATTCATTTTATTTACAAAAGGATTAAATTAAAATCTCCTCATATACATGGATAAGCCAGTGGATTTCTCGTAAATAAGTAAAGACCTGGCAGTGCTCTAATGTCACGATAAAAGACCGGGTTACAGGATTACCCCGACAGTGATTCCAATACCCCGAGGAGCTTAAGAAACACAAACACTCACACAGCTTTATCTCAGAGTCAGAACACCCCTGATGTGTGAAAGCATAGATAGGCTTACTTGTGCGATAGGGACAACTGCCTGCCTGAGAGATGCCAGCTCCATCTATTGTAAAACCAAAATTCTACAAAGATACAAGTAGAATCCCAGAATCCCAGACTGGTTCGGGTTGGAGGGAGCTTAAAGCTCAACCCCGTTCCACTCCCTGCCATGGGCAGGGACACCTTTCAGTAGCCCAGGTTGCTCCAAGCCCCGTCCAACCTGGCCGCGGGCATTTCCAGGGATGGGGCAACCTTCTCTGGGCACCCTGTGCCAGGGCCTCGCCACCCTCACAGGGAAGAGTTCCTTCCGTAAAAAGATGAAAGTAACTTCCTGGAAGTCAATTTGGAATTTTTATCATTTTTTAAACATAAGTCAGATTTAATAAAAGTTGTTCTCCCCTCTCCCACATCCTATTTTCTGCCAGTTCAAGTGTTATCTACATTACACTTCTTTAATTCATTTCAGTAAGTGCATAATTAATTATATCGGAAGAACCTGCCCAGAACACACTCAGCAAAAACTAGAGAGACAGAAAAGATGCAGACAGAACAAACACACAGAGCTGATGAAATAAAGCAGGGCAAGATACAAAAGCAGCAGAACTACAGATGGGCAGGAGACGCAACAGCCTTTCTAAAGACAAGATCTGCTGCCATAAGCTCCCAAACAGATCTGCAGTGGGAGACGTGCCAGCACAGAGCAAACGCTGCTCCCCGAGCGTGTCCCCGTCTCCAGACACCTCAGCACAACTTTCCTTGGAAGCCTGGGACACCTACACACAACCTCGGCCGTGGGACAAGTCCTACTTTCATTCCCCCCTGACCCTGGGAATACGGGAATGGATGCACGGCTCCGAACCCAGCCCCGCTCTCGCCTTCACAACTCCCCCAAAACAGCCACCAGTGACACATTCCCAACCTACGCCCTCCTCCCACCTTTCAGCCCCGTGACTGGAAGGTGGATTTCTGTCAGCTTTCTTCCTTCCTAAACTGGGGAGCTCCACATTTCCTTTCTCGCCGTTGCGTGTCCACAGGATGTTCCCCGGAGCTCTGCCCCCCTCAGCCTTCCCCGGGCCCGGGAGGGGCGGCGGTGCCAGCGGGACCCGGACACTCGGACACTGAGTTATATCCCAGCCCTGGAAGTGTCCCAGGCCAGGCTGGACGGGGCTTGGAGCAACCTGGACTCCTGGAAGGTGTCCTGCCCATGGCAGGGGGTAGACGGGAGAGGCTTTAAGGTCCCTTTCCCCCAAACCATCCCGGGCCCTTCACAGGTGCAGCGGCGGCCACTCCGGGGCGGTGACACCTCCGGGCCAGCGGCGTCCCCGCGGCCCCCGGCCCGAGAGGTGTCCGCGGGACGAGCCCAGGCGGTGCCGGTGGTGGTGCCGTGCCTACCCTGAGCGCTGCAGTCGGCGCAGACCTCGCTGCTCCTCAGACGCTTCGCCATCGCGGGACCGGCGGCAGCGGCGGCAGCGGGGCCGGTAACGGGCCCCGCCAGCCCCGGGCCGGCCCCGCGCATGCGCGCCGAGCCACCCAGTGCCGCTCCACATGTTGCCCGCGCCGCCATTTTTACTCCTGGCACGGGCTTGCCTTAGCCTGAGCTCTGGTTCAGCGGTGCAGCACCGAGCGCTCCCGCCCGGGACCGCGCTCGCCCGCCCGCTGCGCCCTCTCGGCAGGGTGCTGGGAGAGACGGGGCTTCGGAAGCCTGGTGGAAGAGGCCACTTTGCAGCAAACCCTGCCCTCACCCGCCATGGCGGGCGGGCGAGCGAAACCAAGGCCGGGCGAAGGTGGGGTGAGAGCAGCCAACGCTGAGCGTCCTCCCCCGCGCGGAAGGCAATGGGACAGCTGCGGGCGGGACGTTCCATCTGTCCGCCCGCAGAGGGGGAGGGGAGGCAGCTTCCGCTTTCCGTGCGGTTGACCGTGGCGGTGGAGTGCGGGGGACCGCGAGGAGCCCCCCTGCTCCGGCCGCGCTGTGGTTCGTCCCAGCCGTCCCTGGAGGGACAGGGAAGAGGGACGGGGACGGCTGAGGGGGCGAGATCGGGGAGGCCCCCGGGAGTGGGGCTGAGGGGGCGCCGGGGGGAGACCCTCGGGAGCGGGGGCCTGCGAGGGCCACCAGGAGCAGGGGAGACCCCCGCGGTGGGGTTTTGCATGGGGCTCCCCTTGGAGCGGGGTGACGGTTTCACAGGGGATTGTGGCCCGGGCTCGCACACACACACCTGGGTCAGGTGGGTGCCAGCAGAGACGAGAAGCTGAAGGGGTCAGGGCTTGAGTAACTTGGGGTCTCCAGAATCCAGAGCGGGAAGAGTGAGGGGCCCTGGCTCCCCCTCCCCAGGTGTGTGGCGGGATGAGCTCCCCTGGCGGGGCCAGCAGCGCGTTCCCCCTCCACGTCCTGGTCTGGAATAACGACTACAGGCGGCTGGACGAGGAGCTGCACGACCAGGTAACGGGGGGCCCGGGCCCTGAGGGGGCTGCTGGGGGGGCTGGTGGCCCCAAAAGAGCTTGTGCCACAGTGCGGAGCTTGGTGCCCCTCGCTCACTGCTGTACCAGGGAGAAGCACCCTGGTGGTACTGCCAGGAGCGTTCGCTGGGCTTGGGGGATCCCTGCACTTCGTTAGCTGTTTATTTGTGGTGTGGCAGTGATGGAAGAAGGTGTAGGAATGTATTTTTATGTCAGATACTAAACGCTGGCTTCCCATCTGTAAAGCTTTGCTCTAAGTATTCCGGTGCAGCTGCAGAGGAGCTCTTTGGGAGAGTTAGGAGTCGCTTAAGAAGAGCAGCTGTGATGGACATTAATTTATTTATTAAAGCAATAAATTGTGTTTATCTTAATGGGAAGTCAACGTGCACCAAAGGTGGCTGCTGCTGCCAGAGAACACACCAGCCCCTACCTTGCTGAGCACCATCAGTTCTCCTAGATTTGTTGCTGTCCAAGACTGGGGGCAGAGTTTTTATATTGGTTGGAATGTTTTCAGCATCTCTGGTAAAAAAAAATGGATCATTGTTCCATGCTGGAGAGTAGAAAACACAAAGCTGTCCCCTCTCTGGGACATGATGACGTAAGGGAACGGCCTGAAAGCTGCAGCAGAGCTTGAGCAGCAAAAATCTTTCTGGCTGAGCTGCTGTGGAAAAAGCTCTGACACGGGCTAGAGTGAGGTACAGTTAATAAACAGAGCTGATTAATTAATTATACCTGACACCACAAGTACATGAGCCCAAGACCAGCTGTGCCACCTCCTGACTGTCACCTGCAGCTCTAACGGTGCACCTGACTTACTAATTCCTGCTTAGAGCATGTTCCTGCCCTGGTTTGGGAGAATCTTTGGAATGCAGTCACTTTTTATCTAATTTATGTCATCTTCTGCATTAACAAACTCTTTAACCTCACTGGCACGTTGCTCCTGTGTGTTTATTTCTGACACCTGTGAGAGTTTGTCCTTAAATAGGGATCACTCAGCAGCTCCCACCTGTGGAATGCTGCTTCCTCCTTCCGTTCCCTGTGGAAACCAGCAGTGTGTGGAGATGGACTGTGTCTGTTTCTTACTTCCTTTACCTGCTTTTAAACACCGTTTTTTTGTGGGGTTTTTTTAAAGTATTCCAAAGATAGATTTCCTCCTGCTTCTTTGGGATGAGCTTCCTGCTGCCGGAGGGATGCGTGAAGGGATCGAAGCCACTTCCCAGCTGCAGCTGGAGTGGCAAACTGGGTCTGGTGTGTGGGGACCAGGGAACAGCAGCAAAGACAGTGGGGAGGGACCCTTGGAGCCCTTTACTTGTTGATGCTGCAGTGTTGGAGCTGCAGGAGGTGGGGAAGCAAATTAATTAATGTTCCACCCCAGAAATGAAGATGCAGTAAACCGACGCTTTCCCCACTCTGTGTGAGATATTCTGACTTGATGCTGGCAGATAACGCTGTTAACGTGCATAATAACCTTCCTTTCTCATTCTGCTATTGACTTTCCCCTTTTCCTTTAGTTATAGATGCTCTTCTGTTTCAAATCTCTAAGCTAATAGTGAAAAATGTGTAAGGTATGAGTATGTTGTGCTTGCATGTTTTGGATATTTGTGCCTGTGTAGTTTACTTTTTATTTTAGTGACTTGTAGAGAATGCCCTCACTCCTCATTGTGCTGTGTGTGCTTTGTGAAACACCATCTGCTTCTGTCCTTTCCAAAAGTGCTGTCCAAAATCTGTGTTGTATACCCTGTTGCCTTTTTTTCCCCTTTTCCCCCCATTTTGTTGGACAGTTTAAGCCCTCTGTGGGGTCTCAGGCTCTCGGTTGTACGTGGGGTGATGCACACGGAGGAGAGCTCCCATCTCCTCCTGACCCTTCTGGAGGGAGACAGAGGGGAAAGACAGAAAAGGAAATGAGAAGCATCAGCAAGAACTCCTGTCCTACAGTTTTTGGGTCATTTCATAGGCCCTGTTCTGCTTCTCCTTTTATTCACGTGGGGAAGCGAGACAGCCCCGCAGATGGGCGGTGCAGTAAGAGTTTGGGAGCGGATCCGTGGGAATGGCAGGGAATATTGACTCCTGGATTAGCCCTTTGTTTGTGTAAGCTCTGATGAGCTGCGTTATTTCTCTCTCGGACTGACAGGATGTTGACCAGCGGGATCCACGGGGCCGGACCTTGCTGCACTTGGCTGTTTCTTTGGGTTACATAGAATCTGCCAAGGTGCTCCTGCAGCACAAGGCGGATGTGACCAAGGAGAACGCGCAGGGATGGACGGGTAAGGACAACCTGGGGTGTGATACTTTCGGTAGCAGATGTTCTTTGTTTTTACATGGATTTTTGGTCAGCAAGCAAAGTGACACGAGGCTGTGGCTGGGTTTCTTTCAGTTTTGCACGAGGCTGTCAGCACAGGGGATCCAGAGATGGTCCAGTTGATCCTGCAGCATCGGGACTACCAGCAGACCTCCATGACCCTCGGAGGAGTTCCTGAGTTACTGCAGAAAATTAACGAAGTAATTGTTTATTGAAATGTAAACTCTCACTCCAGACTGAAATCACTGCTCGAATTCTCATTCGAGTGGTTCAGTTAAGTGAACTACTGCAGTCAGCTGGGCAATTGTGTTTTGTTCCAACCTGCATGTTCCAGAGTGCTGAGGGACATGGAGGTTTTTCCTCGACTTTATTTAAATCCTTTGTCATGAACTCCAACACTGAAGGGTAAATCTTGAAGGCATTACTGCCTCTTCAGTAAAACAAGGAAGAACAGCTCCCCAGATAGCAGCAGGAGCAAGGCAGTGGCTGTTGCGTTTGCTACTTTCAATTTCAATTTTAGCATTCACTCCTCATTTATTTCTCCAGTTCTACTCCCCTTTTTTAATTCCCTTATGTAAAATGTTCATGGGAAATGCTGCACTGAATATCGGAGTAAAACTATTTCATGAGGTATTCATCAAATGTTTTTCTTCTGCAGACTCCTGACTTTTATGTGGAAATGAAATGGGAGTTCACTAGCTGGGGTAAGAATCCTGCTCCTTGTTACCAATTCCAGGCTGCAAAAATGAGTTACAAATGTCCCACAACACAGGCAGGGGGCAGGGAAATATCCGCTCCCCGGAGTCGTCCTCTCTTCCCTCTCAAAATGACCTCTTGTGTTTTTGTTGCACAATTATTCTTTGTTTCCTGTTCATTTGGTTGGTTGGTTTTTAGTACTGGAGAATTTAGCTGTTGCAATTACTGAAGACTTTTCTGGAGGTTTTTTTACCTGTCCCTGGCCATCCACGACTGAAGTGATTTTGTGTCATCTTTGGATGCCCTGGCTATTTGGGAAGTACCTGCTTTTCCCTGAAAGAAATGAACACTAGGCCTCACAGATGACTAAATATTTCAAATATCAAACTATTAGTCTGCCAGGCATGGGGTTTCTGCCATTTCACATCTTTCAGTCTGAACAAATACAGTCTTCCTTTCCATATTCATCTTCAAATATGGCGGGTTTTGCCCCAAGCTGGTTGTTCTGAAGGCTAAAGAGGATCAATATCTCACCTCCTCTGGAATGACATTCCCAGGAGTGAGCAGTCCCTGTGCCTGAGTTCATTTCCTCTGTGCTGCACCTCTTGCACATTTTCCCTCTCCATTTCTCCCATTTCTCCCAGTGCCCCTGGTTTCCAGGGTGTGCCCGAGCGACGTGTGCCGCATCTGGAAGAGCCGGGCCAAGCTGCGTGTTGACATCACCTTGCTGGGCTTCGAGAACATGAGCTGGGAGAGGGGCAGGAGGACTGTCATCTTCAAGGGAGAAGGTAAAGAGTTCACCTGCCTGTGCTGCTGATCCCCAAATACTGTGTGAGCATGGTGAGAAATCCTGATTTTACACAAAAAGGCCTCTTGTGTTATTCGAAGGTGTTATGCTTATATTCATGTCTTATAGAGATACGGTTTTGCGATGGCTTAACTTCTTTGCTTTGAGCAAATCTGAGGTAAAAATTCGGTGATAGGGCTAAAATTTCAGTATTTTACTCAGTTTTCCTCCTGTTCTGCTGCCCCACATACAAAAGATAATTTTAGTTCCATCTCCGAGTTTGATCCCAGCTGAGTGCAAAAACACCCAGATTTGATACACGATATACCCCCAGCTTTTCACCCTGGAACACTTGCTGAGTTTTTCAACTTGAACTGTGCCTTTTCCACCAGACACTGGTGGCTGGGCAGAGCTCATTGAGATCAACCACGACGACAAGTTTGTCACGACAGAGAGGTTTGAGATCTCCCAGCACATGAAGCGTTTGACGTTGGGATCCATGACGCCCAAGAGGAAAGATGTGGAGAGACGCCTCACATCTCCAATCATCAGCACGTGCCTTGATACCAAAAACATTGCTTTTGAAAGGTGAGACAGAGAGTTTCTCTTGGCAAATAGATATTTTGATGTTATGTTTGAAAAAAGCTTTAATGACGAGCTCTCAAAAGCTTTGCTAATCAAAACTTTGAGGGCTAGGTCTGAAATTATTTTAAGCTTCATAAACCACTAGATAAAGAAATTTGGGTTGGTCAGCTTGCCACTATTGCTTGGCAAAAAGCTCCCAGTTGAAGAAATCATTGGCAGAAAACTTGCAGTTTCTCATATCAGTGGGATAGAATCATTAAGGTTGGAAAAGGCCTCTAAGATTGAGTCAATTGCTCATTGCAAATTTGCATTTCACTCAAATCCACGTGCTGGAGCTAATGGACAAGAACTTGGATTTGGTAACAAGTCAACTCTCACATGAATACTTAAAATAAATGTGTGGATTGTGTCTTCCTTCATTACTAAACTATTTATCCAGGTATCTGGGGTTAATAATCTGTCAAATGATGTTTAAAATCAGATTTAGAAGAACCAGGTGGGGGCTGTGTAGAAATGCAGCTGTGTAGACACTTGTGGTGTTCCCTTTTTTTCAGAACCACATCTGGATTCTGGGTATGGAGGACAGAAAAATCAGAAGGTGTCAATGGTTATGAAGCCAAGGTAAAGCCTGTTCTCTTCTTCTGACAGGTCCTGCAGCAAACTGAAGTCTGGTTGTGCTTTGCCTGTGTTTCCTGACTATTTCAGGTCTTAAAATTCCTACTGGGACATTTATAGTGCTGCCAGCAGAATTGGGCTGGGGTGAGGAACTTCCAGGCTTGTGGGAGGGATGGAGCCTGTGTGCAGGAATGTCACCAAGGGATATAGGGGAAAAGGGGGCTTAAAGAGGGGAGAAGAAGATTCAGCAAAGCTGCCAGCAGTCCTTCCCTTCCAAAGACTCACACTTAACTCGTACTTGAACACTGCCATTGTTTCAGTGAGTGAAAGTTGAGGAACCTGAAGTGCCCTGAGCACTCTGTGATAACAGCATTGCAAGGGACCAGCAGCCTGGAGTGGCATCATGAATTCATTAACTGGACTCTGCCCTGCTCCTGAGTCACAGCTGCTTAGAATGGTTCCACCTGACACTGGTTTTGACCTCCATTTCACCCCAGTGAAATATTTTTGAAGGTGGCTTTACATTCTTACTGTGGTAGGAATTTAAGTTCAGAATCACAAGATTTCATTTCCCTGATTCTGTGTTTACGCCAGGTTTGGGAATTGGTGCAATAAATTACATTTTGTAATTACATTCAGCAGAAGAGTAAGTGCTGAGCAGCTTTTACATTATCTGAAGGTTTTTCCTGGTGAGACTGCAGGGCTGTTCAGCTGGACAGGGGGTTCATTAGTGTTGCTGCAGAACCAAACTGTCACTAAATTTCATTTCTGAGGTCGTATAACTAATCTCTGTTTAGAAATGGTGTTCCCTGACTTTCCTTTTCCATTCCCTCCTAAAATCTCTTGGAAATGCCTGTCTGCTGTTGAGGTTGGTTCAGTTAGTTTTGTGTACATGATGGTGATGCTTCTTGGGTTTTGTCCCTGTATTTTTTGTAAGGTCTACATGGCAAACAACGTGAACGTGATCACACGAATCAGAACAGAACACTTAACAGAAGAGGAGAAGAGGAGATATAAAGGTATCTTCCCCATAGAAAAATTAGAAATAAATAGATCCCTTTGGCTCTCTGTCATCTCCTCTGTGTGACTGAAGAACTGAGCAGACAAACAGGAAATTCTCTTCTTGCTGACTTTGCCCTGCTTTACTTTGACGTGTTCTGTGTCTGAGGCAGCTCATTATTTCACTCTTAGCCTACAAATGAACCTGGTTTTATCCCAGCTGGATTTAGAGGAAAGAAAAGCCCTCCAAACCTGTTGAAAGTTTAGTGACAGTTTTAAAAGGCTGCACTTTTCTGCTCTGAAATGTATTCCTGCCCTTACTTCACTTTGGCTGTGGATACAAGATTCACAGAGGCTTTGTTTGCATGGAATTTTTGTTTGCTTTGGTCCACTAATTTCTTCTGGTATTTGAGTTAGAGTAAAGGGTGACCAGCCAGTAACTTTATATGGAAATTCTCCTACCCTGGGGCCACTGAGGCTCTGGGGCTCAGAAAGGTGTCTGCTAATCAAAAAAAACCCTGAAAATCTTTGCTCTATTCTGTGTTGTACCTGTTTTATACCGTCAGCTTTTGGTCCTGGGCTTGCCTGGTAAAGCTCACAGGAGATCTGAACACCTTCCCTTTGGGTTGGAAGCCTGGCCTGAGTGCCAGTTTTATTGCTAATTAATGCTAATGGCTATTTTTGTTCTCCCTCCTGTTACTTGAAGCTGACAGGAGCCCTCTGGAATCATTCCTGGGGACGGTGGAGCATGAATGTGGTGCTCAGGTGAGTGTCTGGTGTCAGCACAGCTCACTGTGCCAGGAGGAATTCCTGGTGTGTGGAATCATCTCTTGTTTCCTTAGTTTGGCAGCAATTTTGATGATGAGGTTTTCATTTCCCCTGAGGATGTTTTTGTTTGGTTGGAAATAGGTGAAATTTAAGATCCCTTCCAACTCCAACCGTTCCATGATTCCACGTGGCTTTAGAAACTCCCTTGCTTCTGTCCATACTAAAGAGCAGTGGATAATTGATTTGCTGGCTCTCTGTCAGGATGGCATTGCACATTTACAGGGGTTTAGAGATTTTGGGTTCAAATACTCCGTCAGAGGTTTGACTTCAGCAAAGGATTTGGAACCTGGAAATGCTGTGGCTCATGTGTGCATTTCTGGTTGGTTTCCAGCTTCAAAGTATCCTAAGTAGATTTCTCCTGTCTCTAAAAAGTGTGGAGATTTTTAACCTCAGTGAAACCAGTCTAATAACAGCTGGTATTTATGGCTGTGTGTCACTGTGTCTGAAATAGGGAATGAGTTACTTCACAAAGGGTAACTTAAAAGTTTCTTGTAGTAGCCACTGTCTGTTCAGTACTTTTTGGGTTGTTTTTTTCCTCTTTCCTTCTAGAGTACATCCAGGACAACAGAGTATGCTGCAACCAACAATCCCACTGCTATTACTCTGGAGGAATATTTCAACCCAGACTTTGATTTGAAAGGCAGAGACATAGGAAGACCAAAGGAAGTCACTACTAGAACACAGAAGTGAGAAATACCATTTTAACTGTTCCTGGTCTGTCTCTTCCCAGTTTTCTAATCCCTGGGAACCATTTTTACAAATATCCAGTGTGGTTTTTCCCCCAGCTTTCACAATTAATCAAAAGAGAGATCTTGAAGTGTTTAGCTATAATCTATTTTTAATTCCACTGAGTCAAAGCAAACATTTGGGCTGGTGCTGTAACTTGTTAGTAACCTCCTGTCACTGCCCAACTGCCTGTTTTGCTTTGCATCTGTTCCTAAACTGTGAATTTAGGATGTGTTTATCCTGTTCTGTCTTTAAGATTTAAAGCAACCTTGTGGATGAGTGAAGAGTTCCCCTTGTCTCTGATGGAACAAGTCACTCCAATCATCGACCTGATGGCCAGAACCAGTGCTCATTTTGCCAGACTTAGGGATTTCATCACTCTGGAATTTCCACCAGGATTTCCTGTCAAAATTGGTAATATTTAGCAATTTTTATTGTAGCATCTTGTCCATTTTTCCTTTGGTTTTGCAATATATTATTTACAAAAACCACATTAGCCTTTTACTCATCTTTTACTATCTCTAAATGATACCTAAAACATGGTCTTGTACATCTGGAATCCACAGAATCCATATTCTGAATGAACAATTCAGAAATAGCATTTTAAAGACAGTGTCATTTCAGTCAGAATGAGCTGTTGTCAGCCCCTTTCCTCTTACCTTCAGTGCCTTAAATTTGGCAAATCTTACTTTAAAATAAGAGATTTAGAGAGAGGTTGAGAATAACTACAGCCACCTTCTTGGTGAAGTGAGTTACTCTGTGCTTTGTCATTATAGGAAGCTATTGTGGAATGTATCCCATAAACATGTAAGGCTTTGATGTGGAAGTGAATAAGAGTTCTCATTTTGACAGAAATCTTGTACTCTTACAGAAATTCCCCTGTTTCACGTCCTGAATGCCCGAATTACTTTTGAAAATGTCAACAGCTGCAGGACAGCTGAGAGAACCTCTCCTGGAGGAGCACAGAGTGATGCAGGTAAGGGGTGGAAAGGTGCAGGGATCCCACCTTTTTACATCCCTGTCTGTGGAATGCACAGAGGAGAGAGAAGCTGGACTGCAGGGAGTGGGACAGGGGGAGCTGCCGTGTTCATCAGAATCTTTGGAGTTACACCTTGTTACAAACAGGGCACGGTGTATTTTTAACTTCATTTGGCTTCTGTAGGTGCTAATTTTGAGGTCGACCAGTCGGTGTTTGAGATCCCCAAATCCTACCACGTCCAGGATGATGGCAGGAACATCCACGTGCTGGATGAGGATAATGAGATCATGCAGTTTGCCATCCAGCAGAGCTTGTTGGAATCTGGTGGAAATAAAGTAAGTGCTGGGATCCGTGCAGTGGCAGCAAGAGCTGAAGGAAACCAGTGTAGGATGAGTTTTCCTAAGACCTCAGAAGATAAAAATCCTGTATTTCAAAGAAGAATTAAGGGTGGTTTAAGGGTTGCCTTCAGTGAGTGACTCTGCAGACGTGGTAACTGCTGTGGAATTGTCTGTCTTTGCCCATCTCTAGGAATTGGGGGTGCATTCCAACGGAGCAGTTGCGTATTCCCAGGACTTCAATATCCAGTATCAGAAGTAAGTGCCTTTTGTCACATCAAACCATGCAGTGACACAGCAAAAATACCCCCAGCAGTAGCATGAAGCAATTTGGCAGGGTTTTTTTTGTGTATGTGAGTAGCAGATGCACAAAATTCAACGCCTCTTCTTGTGCTTCTTCCAACTTTTCCAAGAAACAAGAACTCCAAACTGGATCTCCCTGGTTTATGTAGTGTAGTTCTTCCCAGCTGTGGGGCTGGTCTGTGCACATAACAGATTCTTTACCCAAAACCAAACTTCTCTTCTGCTCTTAAAACTCTGAATTTGATCCCTCTGGGTTGAATGTTTGGTTATTAGAGACTGTGCACTTCAAGGCAGCTCTTCTTTCTTTTCAAAATCCTTATGTAATCCCTAAAAACATAGATTTAATGGGCACTTAAAAATGGGCTCTGGTGTCTGTGGAGTCATTTTGCAGTTAAATGCAAAAAAACCAAAACTGAATCCTCTGGGTTCTTCTGTAAATGGAAAAACCTTTAAACTAGGTGAGGATGCTCTTAGAGGCCCACTGAAAATATAACTGTTGGTATCTATGAAAGATTCAAAGGAATCCAGGTTTGACGTTGGGAATTTTACAGGTGTTGGAACAGCTGCTCTCACATCCTCAAACTGTTTTCTCCCCCCTGGGAGAGATTTTCAGGTTTATGAGTCTAAAGCAGTTGCCAGGAAGGATCATTGCAAGGAATATGAGACAGGCTCTGTCTCTTTGACTTCTCAAAGTTGTTCTTTTCCATCAGGGCACTGCAGGAGAGCTTTCTGACGAGAGCAGGGAACTCCCACAGCAGCAGCTCCAGTGAAGCTTCCAGCTTTGAGAAGGACTTGCAGCTTGCCATGGAATTGTCTGTGCGGGAGCAGGAGGAACAGGAGAAGCAGCGTCAGGAAAAGGAAGATGCAGAGCTTCAGCAAGTTCTACAGCTCTCTCTTGTGGAAAAATAGCTCCTAAGTGACCTCCTGAAGCAGGGATGACCAAATCTGTGTAAAACTGGAGGTTTTCGGAGCTGTCAGTCTGAAGACCACTCCTGGATTGCTTAAGGAAACATTTCACCTGCCTTCTAAGTTGGCATCAGCTGCAAAAACCTGATTTTATTTTTGTTTGGGGGAGTTCAGATCACAGGACTCCACGTTTGGCTCCCCAACCATGCAGTCTTAGCTTTGAAGGAAATGTTTTTATCTAAACTTATTTATTGAAGAGCAGATGGAATTTTTGCTTTGCATCAGGATGTAGGATTGCAGTAAAGCTTGAAAGTCTGATTTATGAGGAGTTCAGGAGGGAAACTTCATTACTTACCAAAGAAATACTCATCTGCTTCATTATTTCTCAATAATTCAAAGCCATTGCCTGTTTTTCCAGCTGTTTCGTGGGAGAGCATCTCCCTGCCTATACACACACGGTAGTTCTTCGTGCTGACAGATGTTCTCTGTCAGTTTTGTTTAGATATGGTTATCTCTCCTCTAGTTACTGAGATTTTTGGCTTAAGAGGGATAATTTTATACTTGAACAGCTCATCCAAGCTCCAGATTAAACCAGTGCTTTCTGAAAAAGGACAAAACAAGTAGCCAGTACCATTTTAGATGCTGAAATGGGACCATCTGTCCAGTACAGCAGCAGATTCTGCAGAGATTCCAAACCAGCTCCTTCCCGTGGTCAGAGGGCAGCAAGGAATTAAGGGATAGATACAGGTGCTTCTTTGGGGTCTCTTGATGTGCATGGCTGAGTGTGGGTGCTAAATGCAACCAGGAAAAGAGTTCAGGAGAGATTTTAATGTATCCTTGTTGGAAGAGAAGTTTTAATTCTGCAAGGGAAACGTGTGTTGCTTTTTAAAACCCCAACAGCGCTTGTCCTTCATGTGAATACATCTATTTTTTTACCTGAATATTTTTATTGATTTTAAACCAAACCACTAGGCCTACACTCATCAAACTGGTCTTGTAACGATTCCTAGGTGTGTTTTAACCAGCTTTCCTCAGGTTTTTTGGCCATATAGGATCTTTGTAGCTCTTTTATCTGCACCTCTGTCAGCGTTTACAGTACTCACACTGTGACTCTCGAGTGCACTCCACAAGTACATGCTGAACAGCCACGGGAAAGCCTTTCAGCTGTTAAATGTGAGCAATATCCCTCTGCTCTGGCAGGCAGGAGTGGAGGAGCCTTTGGTACAGCTGCTCTGAGCTTGCTCCTAACACTGCTCCTGTTCCTCAGGCTAAACAGGGTGGTTCTGGGTGACCAACTATTAATTAACCAATGTAAAATCACTATAAAATGGACTCGACCATAACCAGTGGGGCAGTTGGTAACTTGGAACCCTATTTTAAATGAATAATCCATTGTTTTACATAGGAAATGATTACAGTTCCTTCAGCGTGCACTAGGACTGGCCTCTCCACACTGGTTTTGTTCCCTGGGGCAGCTTGCACCCCTAAAAACATCTTCCTGGGTGCTGCAGGAATGGGGACTGTCCTGCACGGGGGCAGGGGGCTGGGTTGGGATTTCTTTCTTTGCAAAGGGGATTACTGTGACTGTCACAGTTGGAAAAAGGGAATAGGCCTCGTGTTGAGCTCCTGACAGGGTGGGAGGCAGGAGATGGAGCCGTGGGCATTCCTCCAGTGGGAATAAAGAGTGCTGTTGCCTTTACAAACCCGTCTGCCTGGCATTGCCTGTCTTGTGCTAAGCATTTCAAAGGTCACAAGAGGGGTAAAAATAGCATTTTTCAAGCTGACTTGTTCTGGTTTTATATTTAAACTAAAGAACATTGAGCACTTTCAGTTGAAGTTTTGTTACGCTCCTGCTTCTTAGTCTGGGACTGTAAAATAAATCGGATTTGCTTTTGGTTTTTGTTTTTTTTTTTTGCTTTCTTTGACATTGGTACCATTGCAGCTAAAACTAGAAGGCCCTGCTTCCCTCAGGCAGGTGCTGCTTCTCTTAAAGCCTGACTTTTAACCCATTCAGTGTAAGATGGATGTGCTCTGTGGGCTGGAAGAAAAACCACAGGTACTGCATACTACACCACACACAGTTATTTTTTTCTAGCACTGTATTTGGAGTATTTTTTTTTTTTTTACTAATTATCTGCCTTCTTGTTGTATTTTGGTACATTAAAGTGACATTATCATCTATGAAATTCTCAGTAGTAGTTCTGGTTTAGTGTGAATCAGACACATAACCCTTCTAGGACATTCTCAGCCAAGTTTTGAGTCTCCCTGTCATGAAAAGCGGGAATCAGTACAACACAGATGTAAGGCAGTGAAAGGCAGGAGGGTAACTTCATTAATTTCTCTCTGCACCTTCTTGTAAGAGAGGAGCAGAGGGTTCTGAGTATGTTTAATAATTATTTAAGGCCAAGACTCTTACGTAATAAGAGTCCAACCTCTCTGAGGCAGCTTAAGACTGATGTAGGAAAGAAGCTCAGAGTACAAACACTTGTAGCTGCTTCTAAAACTATAACCAGCTTTAAGAGTTCTCTAAGTTCATGCTGCTGGTTCCTAAAAGCAAGACTATGTGCTTTTTTTTTTTGTGCTGCTGACCCCATTTCAAGGCTTTTTACAGCAGCACTTCATGATTTTCTTTATTTGGAAGCCCTCCTTACACTGCTTTGGCTGAGTTTTGACTCGTAGCTGAGCTGCTGGTGACTGCACAACCCTTGTAGGATGCGCTTCCATCGTGCTGTTAACTTCTCCCTGCTGACAAACTTCCCTGGGAACATTCTCCCAGCGCTGCCATCCCACTGAAAACAAGGCAGGAGCTGTGAGGGAACCAGAGGTGGGAATCGGGACAGCCTCACCCCTCTGTGGAGCTGCAGAGCCCAGTTAATAACAAACAGCACAGCCGTGAATAAATAAGAGCCTGGATTGTTTACTGAGCGTTTTTATTTGTACAAAGAGGCATAGCAGGGAGTGAGGAATGAGAGCAAACAGGAATTCTGCTCCCGGGAATGCAGAGCTGGGGCTCTCAGCTTCGCCACCCACCCCCACGAGCAGCGCAGGCTGCAGGCCAGGCTTCACAGCGGTGAAGGACTGAGAAAAATCGGGGACACAGGAATCAGTGAGCAAAAGGAGGAGCAGAAAGCAATAGAACAGTGCTGCCTTGCTGCCTCGCTCTCAGATTAATAACTCCATCTGTTCGAGGCCAGGCTCACTCTGTCATTTCACTAACAAAACAGAAAGAAAATCCCTGTTCAATGCCAGCATTCGGTGTCCTTCAAACAGAAAACACCTCAGATGCAGCTCAAGGGCTTAGAGAGCAGGTCAACAACAATTGTTCTGGAAGTTACATTTAAAAACGAAATAAATTACTAATCAAAACACCCCTATGTTAAATATCATAGTAATAATTAGTAAAATCCAGTTACTACTTGTAGCAGTGCAAAACAAAATAGCAGCATTCGTATGGAAGTGGGATTCAGTGTAAACACTTGTTACTGAAACTGCAGAAAATGGGTCTGGCTGGAGCTCAAACACTTCCAGAGCATCTGCCTGGCTTGCAGACCTTTGGAGGCTCCTGCTTCCAGGAGGACAGTGACCAGCACATGCTGGAATCCCTCACCTGCACCCCAGTTCCCAACAGGCTCAGCAGGGCTGGTTTGACGTGAGGCTGTTCGGGGCGTTGTAGCCAGGAATTAAAGCAAATAATGTTGGGAATGAGAAGCCTGGCCCGGGAAAACTACACCAGGATCAGGTTCTGCATCAGAGTTTCTGCTCAGAGGCAAGAACGGACCAGACCCCCTGCCCACCCCTGGCTGCGTCACTGAGCTTTTGCCTTTGGACTGTTTTGAAAGGGACGTTAAAGCTCATCCTGTTCTACCCCCTGCCCCGACAGGGACACCCCCCACTAGCCCAGGTTGCTCCAAGCCCCTTCCAACCCCCAGCGTTCAAACAAGGAACTGAATTAATCAGAAAGCAAAAAGTAGACGTGGTGTGACTGAGCACGTGAAGCTGCTCCTCGGACAATGTCCCCAGCCCGGCTCTATTCTTGTGACATCCCAGGCCCCGGGTGCCTGCACGCCCCGGGGATGCTCTCCAGCCCGCGGTGTCGGATCAGCCTCCCCAAAACGCTGCGATTTGGGAGGAAGGCGCGTTGCTCACACCCCGCTCCAAGCCAGACGGGTTTGCTGCGGACACGCCCCCAGCAGCTCCAGGAGTCTGCTGGCTGAGGGAGGGGGCGATTTCCAGCACCCGGCCAGACCATTGTTGGAAAGCACACCACGATGGAGCCATGTGATACAGCACGGGCAGAGACGGGTGAAAAGCCACACTCGCATCCTCAGGGCATCCCAGCAGCTGACGGGAGCGGCGGCAGGACGGCGGGGACCGCAGGGGAGAACCGGGCGGGACCGGAGCAGCGCTGGGAGGGTGGGCACCGGACGGGAGAACCCGGTGGGTCCGGGGCAGTGGCGGCACAGTGGGTGCCAGATGGGAGAACCTGATGGGTCCGGAGCAGTGCCGGGATGGTGGGTGCCGGATGGGAGACCCGGCAGGACAGAAGCGGTGCTGGGATGGCGGATGCCGGGTGGAAGAACCAGGTGGGATGCAGCATTCCCTCGATGCCCCGGCGGGTCCCGCTCCGCTACCGCCGCCGGACGGGCCGGTAGACACAGATGGCCATGAGGATGATGGTGAGCAGGAGCGCGCTGAGGATGCTGCCCAGCAGCACTGCGGTGGGAAAAGAAAAGAACATTCATTAAACACTGCCTGACCAACTCGCGAGCCCCCGGCCGGGTCGTGGCGGGGCTGTGCCCGGTGCCCCCCGCTCCTCACCCAGGTTCTGGTGCTGCAGCACCGCGTAGGGCCGGCTGCGCTCCGCCGGGCCCGGGGACAGCGGGGACAGCGCCCAGCCCCGCGNCCCGGCCCCGTGTGTCCCCCCAAGCCCTGTGTGTTCCCCGCTGTCACGGGTTCTTTAAAGTGTTTAATGGGCCCCGAACACCGAGGAGCGGTGGTGCTGCGCTGGGAGTGGGGCGGGACTGGGAAGCCACAGCAGGTGGCTGGTTCACACCAGCCCAGGGATGCCTCACCCCGACCCGGAATTTGGTTTTAAAGTAAGATATATTAGGGTCTTTCCTTCTGCAAATGCCTGTTCCCTGGATCCCCCAGGATGGGGCCGCAGGAAGCACCGACCTGCCCGGCTTCAGCAGCATCTGGGACCCAGCCCTGGGCTCGGGCAGCTCCTCCGCCGGACTCTGGATCTTTGTAGCAGGACAAGCCATGTCCGGACAGCGACAGCCCCTCCGTGCCCTCCAGCCCAGCCCGAGCTCTGAGGCACGCACGGCGCTCCATGACCACAGCACGGCGAGCCTCGGCTCCTCTCCCTGCCCTCATCTCCGAGCATCGACATCAGCTTTATTTTCCAAACACTCACGGCACAGCTACAGACATGCACTGCTCGCACCCGCGGGGCTGCACGGGGTGGCGGGGGACAATTCCTCCGTCCGCTCCGGGGAGTTGGGGTTCTCCTCCAGCGCCGGGCGTTTCCCCCTTGGCGTGCAGCCCGCGGGCCGCAGCGCTGGGCGCCGTTCTCCCTGCCGTGGGTCGCAGGTTCTGCTGCCAGCAGCGAGAACGGGCTCTGCTGCGCCGGGACGAGCCGGCGGTGCCGCTCCCGTGGAGATGCCAGAGCCAGTTCGTGGTGAGGAGGGCGCTGCCCCATCGCCGTGCCGAGCAGGCACAGAGCCGTCCCCGTGTCCCCCGGCCGCGCTACAGGACGGGGGCCATGCCCAGCCCCTCTGCCTGCGGGGCTCGCGTGGTCTTCTCGGGCCGAATGCAGACGGCGAGGCGCTGAGGGAGAGACAAACACCGGGGATTTCCTTCCCGCCGTGGAGCCGCGCTCCTCAGAGCCCTTCCCAGGCAGCTCTCCCCGTGGGGTTTAATTGCCACGCCAGCAAAGATGCTGAGGATGCAACAACCCCCTGCCCCGTTCCCCAGCCCCAGGCTCGGGCTGACCCCTGCCCACCCCGGAGCCGTGGGGTTGTCCGTCCTGCTCCTGACCTGCTTGAGGGAGCCCGGTGTCCAGACGAGCTTGTACACCATGTAGAGGGGGATGCAGACGAAGGACGATGCTCCGATGAGGAATCCCACCGAGGTGCTCCACTCAGGGTACTGGTAGTCAAAGAGGGCCAGGGGCGGCTGGTCCAGGAGGGAGCTGATGACGATGAACTGTAACGAGCAGAGCCATCAGCGGCCTCAGGTCCTGTGAGAGGTTTGGGCCCCTCACACCAGGACAGACATGGAGGGGCTGGATCGTGTCCAGAGAATGGAGCAGAGCTGGGAAAGGGTCTGGAGCAGCAGGAGCGGCTGAGGGAGCTGGGAAAGGGGCTCAGCCTGGAGAAAAGGAGGCTCAGGGGGGACCTTCTGGCTCTGCACAAGTCCCTGACAGGAGGGGGAAGCTGGGGGAGGTCGGGCTCTGCTCCCAGGGAAGAGGGACAGGATGAGAGGAAATGGCCTCAAGCTGTGCCAGGTTAGGTTGGACATCAGGGACAATTTCCTCACCAAAAGGGCTGTCCAGCCCTGGCACAGCTGCCCAGGGCAGCAGTGGAGTCCCCATCCCCAGAGGGATTTAACAGAGGTGTGGATGTGGCCCTTGGGGACATGGGTTTTAGTGATGGCAATGGCAGTGCTGGGTAATGCTTGAACTCTTTGATCTTAGAAGCCTTTTCCAACCCAAATAATTCTCTGATCTCCCCAGTGCTGGCTCATCCCACAGGTTATCAGGGTACGGGGATGGAACAAGAGGATCTTTAAGGCCCCTTTCCAACCCAAACCATGCTGTGATTCCGTGACTTTATGACCACCATCCAAGTCCCGCTGCTCCCCCTGTTCTCCCAAATCCCAGCCACCATGGATGTCACAGGGACATCTCCCAGGGTGCCACCCCTGGCTGGGTGAGGGCTGGGGGCCTCTGTCTCATGAGCCCCGTGAGCTGGTGGCCTGTGAGGGCTGAGCAGCCCCGTGCTGAAACAAAACCGTTTGCTTTGATGATAATACTCCTCTCTTTAATAACCAGGGCAAAGCGCTTAGAGCCATAATTAATCCTCACAAGGCCTCTTCTCCTGCAGATCCGGCGAGATTAGACCCCTCTGCCGACGGCAGCCTTTGAAGTGCCCTGGGAGCTGGCATTTCAAAGGGATGGATCCAGCCCAGCACACGGGAGATGGACCCGTGGCCGGCCCTGCCAGGGATGCTGTGTGCTGGGAGGATGAGACAAAGCTGCACTTGCACCGCCATGAGCTCCCAGCTTTGCCCTGGAGTTGTGGAAAAGGTTGGAAAATGTACTTCCAGCTCCCTTTCTCGGTGAGGTCCTGGGGCTGTGGGCAGTGTGGCAGTGCCCGTGGCTGGAGCAGCAGCACGGGGAGGGCTGGCATGAGGTTCCCACAGCCCTGTCCACTCTACGGGCAGCTTGGTCACCTCGTGTGAGTGAGAGGGGAGTGGCTGTGGCACAGGGGGCTGGGCAGCAGAGGGGAGTGGCTGTCCTGCGGCGTTTCCAGAGGGACAGCGATGTCCCTAACTCGGCCGTGGATACTCACTGCCAGCAAGGCCGGGCTGATGGCGACCCAGCACAGCTTCCAGAAGAGCCCCGGGGTGAAGCCCAGCATGGCTTTGACATCGTGGGAGAACCTCTGGATCCCTGCCGGAGGAGAGAGCCCTCACAGCCCCGGGATCCCGCAGGGGAGGTGGGCACAGGGATCTCCACACGGACACAGCTCCCTCCACTCCACCCCAGCCCGGCCAGGAGCCACACATGGGCTTGTGCCCCTCAGTGCCTGGCATTTACTCACCTGTGCAGGGTCACACGCCCCTGTAGGTGCCCGCGGGATGTTTTCCATGCCAGAGGCAGTTTCTTACCATAAAACCAGGAGACAGCGATGGTTTCCAGGAGTACCACTGCCAGGATGGAGCAGCCGGCACCGAACTCCTCCAGCAGCTTCACCACGTAGGCTCCCCCCTGGAGCAGCACGAGGAGGGGGCGGCTGCAGAGCCCACAGGGGGGAAGGAGGGCGGCGTGGGGGACAGGGTGGGGCAGTGCCAGTGGAACTCACGTAGGTGAGGGTGCTGAGGGAGCCCAGGAAACAGACTGTGATGAGGCCGAGGACAAAGAGCTCCCGTCGCCCTGCCAGGACCTGGGGGTACTCGTCCATCACGGCTGTGATCACGGCCTCCAAGCCCCCAAACTGCAAAGGAAATGCTGGTGTGGGGGGGAAATGGGATGTGGGGACAGTCCTGCTCTCCAAGAAAATCCACTCCCTGCATGGCAGAGCGGGGATGTCCCATCCCATCCCATCCCATCCCATCCCATCCCATCCCATCCCTTCCCCTCCTTCCCAAGGCCGTCACTCCCTTGTCACCCCACGATCAGCCATGGGACACGGCCACCCCCGGTCCCTGCTGGGGACACAGCTGGGCTGTCCTGCTCCTACCGTGCTGTCCAGCCCCAGGGTGATCATCATCAGGAAGAAAATGATGGCAAAGAAGGTGGATCCCACCATGTTGGCGATGGCTTCAGGGTAGGTGATGAAGAGGAGGCTGGGCCCTAGGAGGGGACACTGGCTTGGTCGGCTGTTCCCTGGCACAGCCCCGGGGCAGGAATTCACTCGGGGAAGAGGCTGCTGGAGGGAGGAGAACCTTTATCTCTGGCGACATCCTCCACCTCCACGTCCCTCATCTCGGCCATGTAGCCCAGCACGGTGAAGATGACGAAGCCCGAGAGGAAGCTGGTGAGGCAGTTCACAGCACTGGTGACGAGTGCATCCCTGGAAGGCAGAAAAGAGGGAGAGACCCCCTCCAGGTCAGCCCTCACTCCGCTTCTGCTGCCCTGGCCTTCCCTTACTCCAGTTCCCTCTCCTGGCCCCTCACACCAAAACCATCAGTGAAATGGGGAAAGATGCTCAGCCTGCAGCCACGGGGACCAGGAGCTGTTGGGATGTGGCTGTGGGGACGAGGGGCTGTTGGGATGTGG
>VYXC01002160.1:123606-170059 GCA_013397175.1 Platysteira castanea | reverse complement strand
GGCTGCTGCGCACCGTCAAGAAGGAGGTGGGTGCGGGACCCCCGGGAGCAGCCCCGGCCCGGGGCCCGCGGGGAGCGGCGGCTGCGGCGGCTCCTGCCCGGGGAGAGCCCCGAGCCCGCCCGCCCGCGGCATCCGCTGGCTCCGGCTGCTGCTTCCGCGGGTTTAAGAGCCCCCCAAAAAAGCAGCCCGGAGCGGGGCCGAGAGCCCACCCAGGCGCGGTTGCGGGTCCCGGGGGGCGGAGGAGCATCCCTGCAGCGCCAGTGCCCGGCATCCCAGCGCCCCGCATCCTTGGAAAATCGCCTCTGGCTGGGGGCAGAGCACACCACAACTCGGGATTTTCCGCAGGGAAAAAGGGGCGACTCCCGGTGCTGCATCCTTCCCTTGGGAGCGGGGATGGGACGAGCCCTCCCGCAGCACGGCGCTCCGTGGCAGGGCGGGGGGCCAGGAAAACGGGGAGCCCAAATGTGTGTGCCCAGCGCAGGGTGATGGCGTTCTCGCTCTGCTCCCTCTTCTCAGGCATCTCTAACTCCATTAG
Organism: Platysteira castanea; assembly: GCA_013397175.1. Lineage (NCBI taxonomy): Eukaryota > Metazoa > Chordata > Aves > Passeriformes > Platysteira > Platysteira castanea. Next base: position 169,524 of record VYXC01002160.1, on the reverse strand, counting down.
TTTGTGCGGTGTTTTACGCCGAGCTGCCTCGAGCTCCGTGTTTATCCCGTGTGTAACACCTGAGCCCACGGCCCATCGAGTCGCAGAGCCGAGTCCTGCCCGGTGGTGAAGCGCTGGGTCACCGGGAGCTGCTGTCATGTCCTGCCCACGCTCTGTCCCTGCAGGTCACCTCTCAGGATGCCGGAGGTGGGGGGGATGTGTGGTGTTTTGTTTCTGGTTTTACGAGCACCTCGCTATCCGGTTTACAGGCTCCCGGGGAGTGGAAGACGCTGCTTGGAGCCGGGAGGAGCAGACCCGTGGGTGGTGGGTCTGGGGAGGGTGACAGCGCTGCCCATCCAGACCACTTCCCACCTTTAATCCTGTGCCGGGTGTGGTGCTAAGGAATACCGCTGGTTGCCTCAGCAACAGCTATTAAACCAGGAAAAGGGTATGACATTTATTTAGCGTTGTGGATAGCGCTGCCATCTCATTATTACTGTCTGTGGCAGCTCCTGAGTGCAGAGACAGCTGCTGCAGGGTGGGAGCCGGGGCTGCACCCGGCCCGGAGCTTCCCCCAGAGCCTCTGCCGTGCTGGCCTTTAGTGCCCGGCTTCGCTCCCTCCCGGGGCTGTGCGCTGGGGGAACGTGGAGCTGGTACCTCCGGGAGCAGAGCTGGGCTTGTGCCGTGCCCTTCTGCCGGCTTTTGGGGAGATAACGTGGCCTTGGTGAATGCGAGTAAAGCCTGAGGGAGGAAAGGGGTGCATGGGGGAAGCCCGTGCCAGGGCCTCAGCACCCTCACAGGTGCTGTGACCTGGTGAAGTGCCACCGTGGTGCTGTGACCTGGGTGTTTGGCATGCTCCAGGCTCTCTCCAGCAGCCCCTTAGTGCTGACACAGAGCAGAGGTTTTTTCCTGGGGGTCCCGTTGTTCGGGATGTTGGTGTGGATGTGGGTTCCCTGCCTGTGCAGGTACTGGGTCGTTGCCATTCCCTTGGGATTTGCCTTCCAGTTCCACTCCCACTGGAAGCTGTGAGCCTGGACAGGGGCTGGGTCCAGCGAGGGGGCTGGGGGTGCACAGCCACACAGGTGGGGGAATTCCACAAAGGATCTGTGCTCTCCACCTGGGCTTTGCTCTGGTGGGAATTAAAAACCTAGGGAAACATGAGCCTGTAGGTTGTGGAGTTAAATATTTAGCACCATCCCTGAAACTGGAGGCAGGTGGGCATCCTTGTGCCTGTTGCTCCTTGCTCTTTAGGCCCCTTTTGCTCATGCATTTGGTTTTTCTTCCCCTTCTAGGCTGACCTCAGGTTGAGTCAGGAGCTTGTGCAGACTCCAAGGAGCAGTAGAAAGGGCCAGCTGCAGAAATCTCCTGGGTTTTTTTCCCCACTCCCAGATTTTTAACCTTTCTCAAAGCTGCATTATTCTCATTTCACGAGACCACGCCTGGCTTTGCTCCAGCCAGGGCTCTGTGTGAGACCAGGGACAGCCAGGGCTGTCCTTGGGGAGCTGTGCCACGTCTGCCACCCAGGGCCATAACCGAGCGAGGCAAACACTGGGAGGGAGGTCGGATCCGAGCAGGGACAGGAACAGTAAACTGGAATTAGCCAGGGCACTGAGCAGCCCTCAGTATTTGGCTGTTGCCCTGGTTAAGGTGCTGGATTCTGGAGAAGTCCTGTGCTGCCGTGGATGTGCAGGGTGAGATGAGTTGTGCTTTCTGCCACCATCTTCTTCCTCCCCCCCACCCCGCCCCATATGGTCGTAATAAATCAAACCAGCCCTGGAAGCTGCAAAATTGACTGTTTGTCAGCAGGCTGCAAGGGAAGGAGTGAAGCCTGACTTTGTGAGGCATCCTGTGTCCTGTTGTGCGGGATAAGCAGCAGGACCAACACTCTCTGATTTTTTCTGGAGCTCTTATCAGATGGAATGAGGCTTCTTTACAAAGCCAGAGCCTGAAAAAACTGGGTTTGGAGGGGTGTGGGCTTTCAACTAGAAGTACTCCCCTTGCAACCTGTGCTCCTCCCCTTCTTTTACAAGTTTTGTTTTTAATAGAGGAGAATCCTGAGGTGTTTTTTAGCTCCCTCCAGGCAGCTGCACAGCACGGAGGAAGGGAAGCAGGTGTTACCTGTGCAATCCACCTGCACACGTGTCCCTGGAGTGTGAGCTGAGTGAAAAGCTGAGTGGTGAATGAGAGCAAACAGTCATCTTGGTCGTTCTTCTGCAAAAACTTAGTTTATGTTTAACTTGCCACTCAGGAAGCAGCTCTGAGTCTTTACTCCTCAGCAACTGTTGAACCTGGGTTGAACATTTTGCTGCCTGTTCTTCTAAAAACTCTTTTAAAAACTGGGGTTGACCACAGCCTGCTTGTCTTCTACTGGTTATATTGTTTATTTTTCAGTAGCTGGCATGGTTGTCACTGTGTGGCTGTTGACTAATTCCTTCATCATGTGTCATGGGAACAACAGTCAGTCTCTTCCTCCCACCCTTTCAGAGAAGCCCCTGCCTTGCAGCCGTGTTGCCTGGTTTGTGGCTAAATAACACGAATGACTGGTAAGAGCAATGTTTTTGCAGCTCGGGTTTGTTTTCCTGCGCGCCTGCCGTTCCGAAATGTCAGATTGCAGGCGTCAGTGCCAGCTATTTCATTCTGGATGGGCAGAAAATTGTAAATTAATTTAACGTTACTAGGATTTGAAAAATTAATGTTGAGAGCTTTAAGTGTTCTCAAGGCCAGTTTATTAAAAAAAAAAAGAAAAAAAGGGAAAAGGCCTTTGTGTAGCTGTCAGAAGTGTTCAGGCAAGATAAGGATGAGGATGATGAGCTGCAGGTTGGTAATGAAAGCTGCTGCTGGCAGAGGGGCCCTCTGATGTCTCTCGAGCACCCAGGGCAGCCTTTTTCAGATGTTTCTGTACCAAGAGAGAACAGAGGGCCCTTAATGCAGCATTTCTCGATTGCCTGCATCGATCTGCTCTGAAGAGCAGCCCTGATCACTGGGGACCATTTCCTCTCCTTTTCAAGATAAAAGCAGGGCTTTGCACAAGAGCTCTCGTGCTCCAGAAACCCCTGGCTTGAGCCTTCATCCCCAGAGCAGGTTTTGTGCTGCTTTCCCCCTTCCTCACACCTTCCCTGTGCTGGGGGGGCTCTCTCCCCTCTGCTGCCAAAATATCCCCCCCTCCTCCCTCCTGGCATCCTGGCGGTTGCCATGGAAATACCTGGCTTTGCAGAGATTCAGGACTTCGGGGCAATTTGGAGCTGGAAGTTGGTCTCAGGATCATGCTTTGCCACTTTTCAGTGGATCCAGGTGACATCACTACCTGGGAAAAACAGGGGCTTTGGGATGTGGTGAGAACAGAACCCAGCTCCGAGGTCGGGTGCTGGAAACACAGAAATGACTGAAGTTTTCCTCAAACGTTCCCTTGAATGTCTGTATTGAGCATTTACAGCGAGCAGTGCCCACAGATGGCGTGGAAATGTGCGTTTGACAAGCACAACAGGAATAGAACCAGCTATAACGTGATCTTAGGCAGCTTAAATTAGTGTTGCAAGCACGGATTTTTTGGCCAAAAGTCGATGCCCTGTGAAGAAAGTCTGGTGCAAAGCCCCATCAGCATGGCTGGGATCACCCCTGTGTCCCCCAGGGTGTGATGTTGCATTATGGAGCCTTCCATTAATATATTTGAAATTCATTTTCCGGCAAACTGCGCAAATATTCGGAGTTCTCCTCCTCCCTTATCCCCCGAGGAGCCTCATCCCAGTCCCCAGCTGTGAGCACACGTGGTTCCTGGGGAAGGGCTAGCCTGGAAATCCCTCCTGTGTGTCACGTGGAGGATCCCTCAGCTGCAGGAGGTGCCATGTTTTATTCAGCAAGTGGTGATAAATAATTAAGTAAGACTTTTAGAAAAGCCAAAGGTCTCCGTGGGCAGGAGTGTGATCGATGTTTCTGTGGCAGCAAGAGTGGGGAGCTGCCAAATGGCTTTCAAGGCAAGTGTCTGGTGCCATCAGAGCTGTCCCTGTGCTGTCCCCTCGTGCCAGGGGCCACCAGAACATCTGGTGAGAGCCCTGAAGTCTCTGGGTGTAAATGGTGCCTGTGCTCTGTGTTTTAACTGACCTGAGCACAATTAATTGGGATGTTTTTTTAGTGGTCAGGCAGGGAACTCTTGCAGAAGTGTCAGAGCGTGGCTGCAGCTCGTGGTGGTGCTGAGCAGTGAGTCTGGCACCTGCCTCTGGGATCATCGGGGTGTTTGCTGCTGGAAGGGTGAGGAACGTGGTAACGCAGCAGAAACAGCGAGTCCTGCAGCGCCGAGCTGGAAAATGTGAATTTTGCCAACAAGTCTGCTAAAAAAGGTTGTTGTAGCAACAAGACAGGCATCAGGCAGGGATTTCATTTTCGAATGAGAAGATAAATCTGTCTGGTGAGAGGTTGCAGTCTGAGAAGTTCTGCTTTAGCTGATGAAGTGGCTTTAGCTCCAGCATGGGCGGTGTGATCGAGTATCCCAGGATGTCCATCCACCATCCCCTGCACACAGAGGTTCCTGTGGGCTCCAGGAGGACTTGGGGTTTGGAATAATGTCCTGGAGCTGAGCAGAGATTCTGCACTTGCTTTGCCTTGGACACCTTTGGTACCTCCAGCCAAACCAGGCTCATTTTCCCGCTGGGAAATATTCCCCTGCAGAGCAGGGGAGTCTGTCTGTCCTTGCAAACACAGCCGTGCCTGGGAATGTCCTAATATTGCATCTCAGTGATCCTTCAGCATTTTAAAACACTTGGGAAGTGCCAGTGCTGCAGTGCTCCATGGACACGGCTCCAGAGCATGGAGCTGCTTCCTGAGGAGTTTTCTCCTGGAAAGAGACCTTGGTTGGGAGAAGCAATTACAGGAGAGCTCAGACTACAGCAAGGAATGCCCCCGTGCACTCATTGCACCAAAGCTGACACGGAAAATGGGATTTTTTAAGTGCAAGAATTAACTTCAAACACGTAATCAAAGCAGCACTCAAAGACTGTGATGAGAACAAGAAAACTGCACCTTGGAAAAGAATATGAAAAGCAAATGTACAAAAGCAAACCAAGTTTAAAGCCTCTTTCATCAATGGCTTGGGTTTTTTTTAAAGGTTTATTTTTTGTTGTTTGTTTGTTTGAGGGCTTGATGGTTGTCCTGGGCCAGGTGGATCCAACAGGAACAGTGAACCTGGAAGTGCCAGGTGACTGGTTGGGCTCAGTGATTTTGGAGGTCTTTTCCAACCTGAACAATTCCATGATTCTGTGATGAATTCTGTGATTCTGAGGGGGTTCAGGCCGTGCAGCTTCCTGGCTCTGGTCTTGCAGCATCTCCTCCACCCAGTCTGACAGCCCGTGTAGAAGTGGATATTCAGAGGAGCAGGAGACATCATCTTCACTTCTGTTTTTTGCTCTAAATCCTTTGGGGTTGGGATGAGGTGCTCTCCCATGGCTTTAGCTCCAGTGTGTGGCTGCTGTGCCACAGTTTTTGCTCATCCAGGCGTTTTTTGGTGCTGGATCTGGTGCCCAGGCCCATTCCTGGATCTGGTGACCAAACCTCTTCCTGGGAGCATCCCCACAGCTGCCCTCAGCCTGTGGCAACGTGAGTGAGCTCGACCCTGGAACAGGACTGGGAAAAGGATCTCCCTGGGGACTCTGTTTGCATCTGGCTTGCTGTAAACAATTTCACAGAGTTATGAACGTGGCCAGATAGACAGGAGGTGCTGTGCTTCCACAGAAATGCCTTAATAACCTGTGAAAGGCTTTGCAAGCGGCCTGGCAGGAAAATAGAGACTGAAAACATCTCTGAACAGGAGGATGGCAGGAAAAGAGACCGCAAACATCCCTGAATAATCCAGAGTACATGTTCTATAGGGGAAAATCTGGCCAGGTAAACAGCTGTGAGCCAATATTGCCTTGGACTAACTAAACCTGGAGTTCTTGGCTTGCTCTTGGTCCCCGCACCTCGGTGGTGGCTGTGGCTGTGATAATATTTGGCTTGTTCCAGCAGTGTAAATGACAGCAGGGCTGGGTGACAGGAAGGCTGGGCTTTGGATGATGCATAACCCTGGGAATTTTGCAGCAGAGAGGTCTAAGCCTTCATCCCTCCCTGGGGCCTGGGCTTGTTGGAGAGGTGGGGGTTTGATTCCACTTCCCAGGGGGATCTGTCCTGTGCTCACAGCTAGAGCCAGGGCGTGTTGTTTGTGCTGTTGTGGAATTCTTGGTGATATTCCCCTCGAGTTTACCTACAGCTAAATTATTAGTTGCTGTTTTAATTTCCTTTCTAATAAAAGAAGAGCAAACATCTCATTTCCCTAGGCTGGCATGAGATCCAGAGTGGGCAGCTTCATCTGCTGGGATTGTTCTGGCTACAATCTGAGAAATTAGCATTAAAATGCTGGAATGCAGCACATGCAGAGGCTGTTCAAGTCTTCTCTGTGGAGGGAGCCGAGCGTGGCTGAGCCGATGTTCCCGTCCCCATCCCCGCGGTGTCACAGGCTCCCGGCGGATCCGGGAGCACGTGGCACATCCCAGCTGTGGTGGTGGTGATCCCAGCTGGCTGTGGAGGGGCTGCTCCGAGTGGGAGAGTCCTCTGGGGTCTGCAGACAACAGCACGCGAGGTCTGTCAGGAGTTCTGGAGTTCTCTGGCTCGGAGCTGTCCTACAGATGCCAACTGTGTTTGTTTGGGCAAACGTTAAGATGGTTTTGTTGGAAAATTTTCTTGGTACTTAGAGAAAGTTGGGATCTCTTGGCTGTATTCACTGAAAGTGTTGGTTCTGTTCCCTGGAAGTGCCCAAGGCCAGGTTGGACAGGGCTTGGGGCAACCTGGGCTAGTGGAAGGTGTCCCTGCCCACGGCAGGGGTGGGACTGGATGAGCTTTAAGGTCCCTTCCAACCCAAACCATTCCAGGATTCCAAGATTTCCCTTGTTTTCTGTTACAAGGCCATGTCTGTCTGTCTGTCCTCTCCCTCCTGGGCTGGTGTTTGTGTTTGTCACACGCCAGGTGAGTGCCCTCGTTGCAGTCCCCTTTCCACTTCCACTCCTTTAGACTTCCTTGATTTATTTTTAGCGTTACAACCTCAGTCAACGCAGTGCATTTTTTGACTTTTAATGAGTAATTTTCCACTAAACCGTGTCTCCTGGAAGGTGTTCTGTTTGTGCCTCGAGCCTGCAGGTGGTTTGTGCAGTGTTGGCACTGAAATGCCCGGTCAGAGCCGGGTCCTGCTGTCCTGGATGTTCCCCAGGCCCTGGACAGGCAGATGGTCACTGCCCTGTGGCCGGAGTCACTGCAGGCATCGTGTCAATATACTGAAATTTCAAACAGATATTTGAATATGCTGCTTACGTTGGAATATTTCCTGATTGAATCAGAAGCTGGTAAAGACAAAACTCTGCACGTTGATTCTCAGGTGTATTTGGTGGGGGGAGCGTTAAAATCGTGATATCACCAGTGCTGCCACGAGTGTGCATTTAATATCCATGTGTTATCATTTCCTGGGAGGTCAGCTGGATGTGTGAGAGAGGAGTGCTGTGCCCTGCTGACAGAGTAAGCTCAGCCTGCCTGAGTGAGGGCCAGGAGCCATCTGGACAAGGGTGGCTCAGCCGGCTGGGAGAGCCAAATTTCAGGGAATCCCTGAGGGCCCCAAGATGTGAACCTCCCCTCCAGGGGTGGTCAGGGATGGCTCCTGGGCTGGGCAGGCTTCCAGGATGTCCTTGGTGGACACGTGGAATTCCAGGTGGAGGGAAAGGGGCGGCTCTGGGGATCACCTGGGCACCTGAGGTGTGTGGTGCTTCCCACCCTGATCCACCCCTGCAGCCAAGGCCGAGGGATGTGTGGGAGACAGAGGCTCCTCTCCTCTTGCTGGGACTTGCTCTGTGCCCGTTTCTGTTGCTGAAGTGTTAAATAAATCGCTGCTGGAGCAGGGAGCCCTGAGTGAGGATTGCAGCTGCCCCTTCCCTGGTGCCCAGCGTGGGGCACGGGGATGAGGGGAAAGCTGTGGGTGGGAGGGAAGGAGTGAAGGAGCACCTGAAGGAGCCCTGACCAGGGACAGCTGCAGTTTTGGGACACAGCAAAGCACCGAGGTGGAAGATGGAGCTTCTCCCTGGTCCCCGGGGTGTTCCTGTGCTCTGAGCACAGGGCTGGGGTGTGGGAGCTGGATCACGCCGTGCCAAGAGGAATTTCCCAGCGCTCTGAGCCACCTCCAGTCCCGAGTCCCACACCTCGGTGACATTCCTTGCTGCCACTTCCTGACTCAGTACCAGCTCATCCGAGCTGCTGGCATCCAGGGAAGGCGCAGAGCCCCGTCACCCACCGAGCAGGGAGCAGGGCTGGGGTCTCAGCTGAGGGCTCTGACACCGAGCAGCTCTTGGCTCACAGAGGCCTCTTCTCTTCATCCACACTCAGGGTTCCCTTTGTTGAGCTGTCAGCCGTGCATAACTCTGATTATACCTTGCAAAGGAGATTAACACCCCAAATGATGCCGTTAAAGGTCTCTCATTCGTGCCAGGTTTGCTTGGCCAAGTCTTGGCCTGCTGTGTTTCCCTCCTCCCTGTGCCCTCAGGGAGAACACCTTGCTAGGCAGAGCTTCCCTCACACCCTCAGCTCTGCACTGGGCACGCTTTCCCTGTGTTTTCCAAAACCAAGGTGTTGTAGAGGCACTGGAAGGTGAGATCCAGCCATGCTGGCAGAAAGGAAAAGTGGCTGGGAGCTGCATATTTAAGGAGCAAAGATTCAGCTGGACTTTGGCCAGTTGTAGCAGGGTTAAGGAGAGTGACAGCTGGGGATGGAAGTCACCACTCTGCTGCCAGACCCGACCCAGCAGGTCTGACCTCCCGTCTGCTCCCTGCAAAAATTACCCTCCTAATTTATGTGGCGCCCTGTTTGTTTTTGTCCCCTAATCGTGCCCCTGATGAGCACTGAGCGACGGCTTCTTCTGGATCGGCCGAGTGCCAGTCGTCAGTCAGAGAGGGCAGAGCTGCTGGCACTGCTGTGCAGATGGAATTCCTGGGCACAGCTGGTGCCAGGTGATCACTGAATTGGGCACTGATGGATAGTCGCAGGCATTTGGGACAGCTGTGTCACGGGAAATTTGTCAAACAAAATGAGAGAACAGAACGATGCTGTAACAGCCTTAAATATGAGATTTGGGTACCTTTATGAGATGACTTTTATCTAAATGATGCTCTGTTCCCTCAGGTAATTCTCGGCTCATCGTTTTCCTACTGCGAAGTTTCTCAAAAATGAAGCATCTCTTTTTTTATGTCTGAGTTTTTGAAATAGCTGGTGATGCTCAGCAGGCAGAGCTGCACCAACCTTCCACGAGAGCTCCTGTGCCATTGGGAGAACCTGGGAGCAGAGGAGGTTCCTGTGCACCCACCCCACTGCAGGTCTCCTCGCTCTGCTCCATGGCTGAAATTCCATGTTTTCCCTAACTGCCTCTGTCCTGCAGGTGAAGCAGATCATGGAGGAGGCTGTGACGAGGAAATTCGTGCATGAGGACAGCAGCCACATCATCTCCTTCTGTGGTGAGTCTCCGATGCTGGCCTGGCCTGGGGCTTTTGGTGCTGGGCACGCCCTGCCCAGGCTGTGCCATGTGCCCTTCCTGGGGACCAGTCATTCCTGGGAACATGCTCCAGCTCCAGGACCTTGGGCTGGGGCAGTGAGGAGTGCCAGAGGATGGATTATTCTGGCAGAGGTTGGAGTCCCTGAGGTCTTTGTGCTTAAAATATCCAGAGATGTGTTGAAAGAGGGAAGGGTGCTGGCAGTGCGTGCAGCCATTGAGGAAGGACTAGAAATAATATTTTATTTGAAAATTCCCCTGAGAATTGATTCAACTGAAACTCTGTCAAGTCCAAATCTTTGCTGCTACGGAATAGGAGTTTACAGAAAGGAGCCTGGGGGCTGGACTTTCTCCTTTCCTCCTGGGCCCTCGCATCAAAGACACTCAGGATCCCATTCCCTCTGTGTGGCATCAAAAGAGCAGAGCAGACTTCCAGGTGTGACTCATTCCCAGCTTTTCTGTGCAGCACGAGGCTTCTCAGCCCAGGATTATTTATAGGCTCCTGCAGCAGGGAGCTGAGGCATCCAGGCACGAAGGGCTCCTTGGTCCCTTCTGGCCTCTTCAGGTGCTGCTGTCCTTTCCCTGGCTCCTGGTGTCCCCCTCCTGTTCCTCTCACTGGAATGGTTCGTGCACCTTCCCCGGTGTTGGAACTCTCCAGGAGCTGGGTGAGCTTATAAATAACCTCTTTCCCTGCCAAGCAGAGCATGCTGCAAGCCTGGCTCTGGCTGCCAGAGCTGCCCTTTTCCCTGGAGAGAGCTGCCTTCCCAGCAGAGCCCTGCTCACGGAGCTCTCCGCGCAGCCAGCGCAGCGCAAACCCCTCGGGATGGAGCCGGCGGTCTGGCAGGGAAGGGCGGCAGCCCCGGTGGTGCTGTGAGGGGGGTTTGGGGCAGACAAACACGAGCTGGCATCTGTCACGTCCAGGCTGCCCTGGGAGGCTGATGGGGAGCCAGCGACGGGGCCATGGGAGGCCAGGGTTTGGTGCCCACGTCAGCCAAGGCTGCTCAGCCCGAGGGGTTTGAACGGCGTCAGAGCTCTGGGCAGCTCAGGAATAGCTCCAGCCTTTTGCCAGGAGTCAGAGGTCCCCCCTCACCTGGGTGTAGCTGAACAGGGACCCTGCACCACGTGGCTCTGCTGCAGATTGTGTCCTGAGGGATGAGGAGAATCCCTTCAGTGTCTGTCTGCTGTGGTGACACAACTGAGCTCCAAAACTCATCCGATTTAAAAATCCTACCATTACCCTTGGATTTAGTTGAGCAGGGGAGAGTTTTTCCTATGGAAGCTGCCTGTTTCCCTGTAGTTCTGCCAGCAGGAGAGGTGTTTTGTGTAGGTTCAGGTGTGGCGTTGGGAACAGATGCTGCTGACAGCTCTGTCTCGATGCCGTGTGCCAGAGGCCTTTCAGGAGCTGGGATTTCTCCCTGCCTGGCAGGAGCTGGGATGTGCTGCCCCTGACCTGAGCACCAGTGCTCCCATTTGTCTGCTGGGAATTTGGAATGGAACTGATGGCACTGGCAGCCCATGGAGGTTCCCTCTCAGGAGCGCAGCTGGGCAGGAGCAGCCCTGGCTGCTCACCCCCCGTGGTACCTGAGCTTTCAGGACCTGCCTGAGCTGGCCACTCCAAGTAGGCACCCCGGGGTGCAGTCCCAGGCATGTGGGGCTGTTTGTCCCTTGTATTTCAGCCATGGAGCATCAGAAAAATGAGGGAGAGTGAGGTGAGTTTTCTGGCAAAGCCATGGAGCAGTTTGGGTTTTATCTTATTTGCAGCTGCACACAATCCCAGGGCAGGTGAAGCCCTGTGGGCTTTGGGAGGGCCTGGTTTCAAAGCCAGATGTGCATCTGCCTGGCTGCTGGGGGCCAGCAGGGCTGGGCTGGCCCAAATCTGTTGCTGTTCTGCCAGCACAGGCCGTGTCTCACCGGCTCTCAGATGCTGCTGCTCGGCACCGAGCTCAGGCACAGCACGGAGCAGGGCAGGATAATGAGCCTCTCGCAGCCTGGGAGCTGCAGGGAATGCCTTTTTCCGCGTCTCCATGGAGTTGCTCAGCTGTAGGGAAGTGTGCCTTTCCAGGCAGGAGGTGAAGCAGCATCCGGTGGGCTCGGCTCGGCAGCGCCGGCTTCCCGGGGAGGAGGGAGCAGAAGCTCCTTGTCAGACCTGGATCAAGGGCCTGAGGACCGTGGGTCCGTGTGATTTCCCAGTGCTTTGATCAGCCTGTTTAATCAGTCTGTGTTTGGCACCAGACATCCATCCTGAGCCCTCCCAGGGGACTTTGGGAACGAGCTGCCAGCAGAGCCTGTGTGTGTGCACATCTTTCTGTGGAGTCATCGCCGGCTCCCGGGATGCCCGCTCACCATGGCAGGACAGGGAAGGTGTCTGGGGCTGTCTGGGCACTCACTGGGGTTTGGTGAGTGCCTCTGGGCAGAGTCCAGGACGTGGAGTCAGGCAAAGCTTTCCACAGGGACTTAACGAGTCCCCGTGTCCCTGAGTGCTAATGGAGTCACTGCTGAGCCAGGAAGGTCCCCAAAGCCAGGCTGAGCTGCTGGCATTGCCCATGGTTTATCCCCTCGTTCTTTGTTCCTTTCAGTTTTTCAGAGAAATGTTTGTACGGACACAGGTTTTTGGGGGAAAATTGCCCCATTTTCCTTGCTGCTTTAGAAACCCTCAGTGTGCCTGTCCTTGCTCCTGAGCTTTCTTCTCCTCACTCACAGCATCCCAGCACAGGGAGTGAAACCTCCTGGTCCAGCTGTGCCCATCCCTCAGATTAAGACAAAGGGAAAAGATCGGGGAGAGGCTGGTTTCTCCACAATCCACGAGAAACCCACAAGGAGAGTCTCAGCCTGTTTGCCCAGCACAGCAGTTGTCCTGCCTGGAGACGCTGTGATGTTTGCTGTTAATTCCCATGTGTGATGGGGTTACAATTTCCTGAAGTCGAGGTGGGGATGTCTCTGCCTTCAAATTTGCTGCCTGAGGAGTTTTAGGAGCTTGTGGCTGCCCCATTCCTGAAAGTGTTCAAGGCCAGGCTGGACGGGGCTTAGAGCAACCTGGTCTGGTGGGAGGTGTCCTGATGAACAGCCCCTTTCTGGATTCCTTGCAGCCCCTTCAGATCCTGGAAGGTGCTGTGAGGTCTCCACACGACCTCCTGTTCCCCAGGCTGGCCAGCCCCAGCTCTCTCAGCCTGACTGCCCAGGGAAGGCGCTCCCTGCTCCCGTGACGCTGAGGCTGGCTCAGTGGGTAGAGCACGGTGCCAATAACTGCGTGTTCCACCGACGGGCCAGTCACTCAGAGAGGTGGTCTCGGTGATCCCTGTGAGTCCTTGCAGCTGGGAATGCTGTGATGCTGAGGCCTGTGCTCTGCTGCAGCCGCCGTGGAGTGCTGTGTGCTGTTCGGGCTGAAGCGGAGGGCGGCCGGCTTCCTGCGCAGCAACAAGATCGCGGCGCTGTTCATGAAGGTGGGCAAGAGCTTCCCCCTGGCCGAGGAGCTCTGCAGGAAGGTGCAGGACCTGGAGCAGCTCATTGAGAATGCGTAAGGCACTGGCGTGGCTGCCAGTCCTCTCTGCTCACTCAGATTTTGGGGTGGGAGGTGTAGTTTGGGCCCAGCTTGAGCCCCGGCGGGAGGAATTGCTCCTTCAGTCTTGTCTTGGGTTTTTATATCTTGACCCAACTGGTTGCTGTTCTAGAAGACTGAGTTGTGGTTTAAGGAGGGGTGGACAAGTTCTAACTCCCTCTGCCCTGCTCTGGTGCTTTGGGGACAGCTGAGCACGTTGCTGCTGAGCTGTCACAGTTTATGGACCAGTTCACCAAGCCAGCTGGAACCACGTTTGGCCTGCCTCAGTGTGCAGGGCTTGAACCTGCAGTAATTCAGCTGCTGTTTGGGAGGGGATTACTCATCCTTGGACAGTTAGCTGGGAGATGGATGGAGCAGGGGAATTTTAAGCCGTCCTGAGACGAGCTGCTCTGCCTGTAAGCTCAGCCGTGGAAAGATGTGTGGGCTGGAGGACTCTGCTGGGAGAGAGCAGAGTTCTGGGGTGTCTTTACAGTGGGGAACTGATTTAGTGAAGTCTGGTTTCAAATGCAGGTGTGGCCCCTCTGGAGCAGGGGACAGACACAGGGGGCACCTGCAGAGCTCTGTCCCAGGCAGTTCTCCGGGATCCCCCAGTCACCACAGCCAACACCCCCAAACCCCTGGTGGCATGAGTGCCCTGGGCTCCCTCAGAGTTCAGGGATGAGCCTGTGGTGGTGTTGTCTCTTGTCTTGTACCTCTAAAGGCGAAACCAAGCCCAGGGCGTCCCGGAGAACGTGCGCAAGGTGCCGAAGCTGCCCAACCTGTCTCCTCAGGCCATCAAGCACCTCTGGATCCGCACGGCCCTCTTCGAGAAGGTCTTGGATAAAATCGTGCACTACCTGGTGGAGAACAGCAGGTGAGTGCTGGCACAGGCCACCCATGTCCGTGTCCAGATCGCTGCCAGCACCCGCCCCTTCGCGGCACTGGGGGTGTTGCTGTTCCCTGGATTCCGCGTGGGCCAGGGAATCCCTGGGTGGCACAGGCCAGGTGTGTCACTCACCTGGGGACTCTGATGGATGCCCTGCTGCTGGTGACTGCTGTACACTCCCTAAAATACAGACAGGCCATGCTGGCCCTGGTGATGGCTAGGTTGTCAGGGCCGCATTGCCCTTGTCTTTTGGGATCTGCATGATGAGGTGTCCTGAGAGGGTCTCCAGTCCTGGGCAGGTTTGTTAGGAGGTGGTGATGTGCTGCAGGAGGGTGGCTGTTCCCCAGGAATTTCTCAGCTGGCTGAAACAGCCTGTTTAGGGCTTCTTGCCCTCTCCCCATCAAGAAAGAGAAAGAGAAGGGCATGACAGTGATTTAAACCCACTCTGTAGTGCTCCAGCACTCTGCTGTCCTTTATTTCTTCCAGTAAGTACTATGAGAAGGAAGCTCTCCTGATGGATCCTGTGGATGGGCCAATTCTTGCGTCTTTACTGGGTAACACTTTCCCTCCTTGCTTTCCAAACCCGCGCTCCCAAACCTGTGATCTGCGGATCCAGGAGGTGACCACGGGATCACAGATGGCTCCCTCACGTCCCGATGTTCCTCTCCACAGTGGGGCCCTGTGCTCTGGAGTACACGAAGATGAAGACTGCTGACCACTTCTGGACAGACCCCTCTGCGGACGAGCTGGTGCAGAGGCACCGGATCCACAGCTCCCACTGCCGCCAGGACTCGCCCACCAAGCGCCCGGCGCTCTGCGTGAGTGGGGATGAACCTCTCTGTGCTGCTCCCAGAGCCACGGGATCCGGGTTCCCTTTGCTCGGAAAGGCCTGTGGAGCCCTCTGGTGAGGGAGGTCTTTGAGGCAGAGGTGCTGGGATCGTGGTTCATGGAGAGCACCGGCGTGCCAGCCCCTCATGGCGCTGCATCCCGGGGTCTGTGTCCCTTGGGAACATGGTGTGTGGACAGAAAGCTGTTCACACTTTGCTGCTCTGTGCATTGCAAACAAAACTCACTCCTGGGGCTTCTTGGAGCTTGGACAGAGCCAGGAACCCCCTTAGAGGACCTGAGGGAAAGATTTCTAGTAGTGACTCTCTTGAGTGTGTAAGCGAGGAGGGAATGAGGTTCAGGAGAAGCTTTTGGGAAGCCAGAGGGTGTCTGTGCTCACCTCGGGTTTGTGGGCGTGTCTCTTGCAGATTCAGAAGAGACATTCCAGTGGCAGCATGGATGACAGGCCGTCCCTGTCTGCCAGGGACTACGTGGAGTCCCTGCACCAGAACTCCCGAGCCACGCTCCTGTACGGCAAGAACAACGTCCTGGTGCAGCCGGTGAGTTCCTGCTGGGAACCTGGGCTTTGGAACCCTGCTCTGCTCCCCAGCACCTCGTTCTATCCCACACTGCTCTTGGATGGAGAAAAGCACATTTTTAATCTGGAAGGACAGTGAGTGGACTGTGTGGAGGTCCTGGTGATACGGATCCTCCCAGTGGGGTGGAAGAGCTCTGCTCTGGTTTGAGTCGAAACAGGCTCCTCTCCCTGCCCCTTCTTTGCCACAAAAATCCTCCTTCTGTCCCTTCCTGCTTCTTGCAGCCAAATAAATGAAGTGCAAACTGCTTTTAGGTGGAGCTGTTAAGTTTTCCTCACTGGGCAGTTGCTCTCAGCCCTTTTCCAAGGCAGTGAAGTGTCCTGGAGTCCCCCCTAGGAGGTTTTCCAGGGACACCGCGGGTTTCTCCCTGTTGGTGACTGGGTGGGCTCAGGGGCAGTGGGCAGGGCTGTGTGAGGGGCCAGGACTGTGCTCCAGGGCTTTGGCATCTTCCAGCATCTTCTGACTCACTCCGTCCCTGTGTTTCTCTTCCCAAGCGAGATGACATGGAGGCAATCCCGGGATATCTGTCCCTGCACCAGACTGCCGACATCATGGCACTGAAGTGGACCCCCAACCAGCTGATGAACGGCTCCGTGGGGGACCTGGACTACGAGAAGAGGTGAGTGGCTCCGAGTGTGCCCAGGCAGGGCGGGAAAGTTCCCCTGGGTCAGAGTTTGGTGTGCAAAGCCATCAGTGTTTTCCCAGAGCAAAACCATCATCCTTGAGCCTGGAACGGGAAGGAGGCCGGGAGAGGGTGGCTGGAGGTGGTGTGAGATGTGTGGGAGTGGGCCTGGTTCCAAAACGCACGAAGTGGTTCCATTTATTGCCCTGGGGGATTTTCTGAGGGGAACGCCCTCCCCTCCGTCCCAGGGCACAGTGCTCCAGGGTTTATCCTGGCTGTTGTCATCTGGGGACAGGAGGAGCTCGTGGGCAGGGAGGAGAATCTGCGGGAGGGAGCAGGAGCAGTTCCCTGGGGACCGGGTGACAGCGTGTGCTGCTTGGTGGTGCTGTTTTGGTGATTCAGAGTCCCTTGGATTTACCTGAATCCCTGGAACTTGCTCCTCCTGAAGTCTGCTCCCTTGGCTTGGCAGGCAGTGTGGCCATGCCCTCCTCTCCTGGTGGACTGCTGGCGTTTCCTTTGCCAGCTGCAATCCTCTCACAGGCCTTACGGAATCCTGCCAGGTCCCAGTTTGCCCGAGAAACAAAATCCCTTTCCAGCAGCAGATGCTTCAGGAAAGTGGGAGTGTTTGGGACACTGATGTTTTGACCTAGAGTCGAGATCTTCAGCAAAGCTCAGTCTCAGTTTTGTTCATTGTCAGCTGTAGTTTTTTGGGGTTTGTTTACCTGTGTTCTTTTCATCTCCCCTTTCTTCTTGGCCCCTGGGCCGTTCAGTTGTGCCTGGTACCCTCCCCTAAAATCTGTTTTCATCTCTACACCCCTTTTCTGAGTTCTTGCCTTGGGCATCAGCCTAAGCTCTAAAAATTCCCAGTGTCAAGACGTGACCAAGGAAGAGAGGAGGCAGATGGCACAGTAAGTATGACTGTACAAGGAGTGACTCTTGCACACCTTCCTGTCCTTCACTGCCTTCACGAGCTGCTTTTAATGTTATTTCAGCACTATTTTTATGAAGCGGCAGGTGCTGCTGCTGCTCAGAATCTGGGAGTTTGGTTTGTTGCAGAGAAGTGGGATGTGATTGAGTGCTGGCACCCCCGGACAGCAGTGCTGGGCTCTCCACAGGAATGAACCCCTGCCCTGCCTGGTGGCCACCAGCTCTCCAGCATGTTCTAGATTTGCTCAGACACCTCGAGGTGCCTGAGACAGTTCTTGAACAGAAGCAGCTGAGACCAAATGTGTTGTGAGCTCTGAAAACACCCCACAAGTTGTGAGGGTTTACTTCCCCTCCCCAGGGCAGAGCAGCAGCCCAGGTTTGGACCTCACTGCACATTTCCTTGGGGCTCTGGAGCTGCTCCTGATGGATTCTTGGGGTGCCCAGAGTAGCCAAGATCCATGGACACATTTTCTGTGTCTGGGAACAGTGTGAGAGTAGAGAAACCACCCAGGGCAGGTGGGACAGGGCTGGCCCTGGCTGGGCTGAGGTGGCAGGGACACTTCCTGGTTCTGGAGGGAAGTTGTCACTCATCAGGCTGGCATCACTGCTCTGGGATCTCATCCTTTCTGTGGCTTTGCCTGGTGCCAGGGTATCTGGAGCAGGATCTGGAGCTGCTGTGAGCAGCAGCAGAGCCTCTCACATCCCCGAGGCTCACGGCTTCGCTGTCCCTCTGTTGCAGCGTGTACTGGGACTATGCCATGACCATTCGCCTGGAGGAGATCGTGTATCTGCACTGCCACCAGCAAGGTAAGGCCAGAGCCGGGGCTGCTGGGGGCTGTGACACCCTGGCACTCGATCCCTTACCTCTGAGGGGTGCACATGGTTCTGCTTTGGCTCCAGGGCAGGTGCCCAGAGCTCTGGGTGGCCACTATGATTTAAGTGCTCCTAGGAAAGTCTTTCCCCCAGCTCCTGGCTGCAGTGCTTGGCTGGGAGTGCTCCCTGCTCTGATTTCCAGGGGGTGATCCCAGCAGGCCTTCTCCAGGGCCTGTCTCATCCTGGACTTAGAGCAGAACCCACACTAAGAAGAAAGTCCTTATTTTCCATTCCCTGAGCTTTCCTGCCCTCTGCCTTCCGGCCTGAGCTGTTTCCCCCACTGATGGCTGTGTCTGCTCTCGCTGCTGCCAACAGTGGACAGCGGTGGCACGGTTGTCCTGGTGAGCCAGGACGGCATCCAGAGGCCACCTCTGCGCTTCCCCCGTGGAGGGCACTTGCTGCAGTTCCTGTCCTGCCTGGAGAACGGCCTCCTGCCCCACGGTCAGCTGGACCCACCCCTCTGGTCGCAGCGGGGAAAGGTGGGTGCCTGTTCCTGCTGGGGTTCCCGTGGGGACCCTCTGCCTGGCATTGGTGGCTGCTGCCTTTTAAATGATTCCCCTCCCAAAATGAATTAGGAAGGTGGGCTTAAAACGTGGTGGTTTGGTTTAGCTCATGGCCTTGCCCAGCTCAGCAGACCCTTCTGGAGAGCTGGGCAGGGTGCCGTGGGAGGGCTGCCCACGAGGGTTTGGTTCTCTGGGCTGTACTCACGCTGTGCCCAGCAGGGTCATGGATTCACCTGCCCCTGGAAACTTGATCCAGAGGCTGATCCAGCCCAGCATGATCCAGACATGGCAAGGCATGTGGGGCAGGAGCTCGGGAAGGGAGTGGCCGGGCCTGGGGTGTCTCCTGAAGGGCGCGTTCTGCTCCCCCAGGGGAAGGTGTTTCCCAAACTGAGGAAGCGAAGCCCCCAGGGCTCTTCCGAGTCCGCGTCCGACAAGGAAGATGATGAAGCCACGGATTATGTTTTCAGGATCATCTACCCCGGGACACAGGCGGAGTTTGGTGAGTGCAGGGCAGGGTTTGGGGGGGTTGTAGGAGCCGGGACACGGCGCTGATGGGCGCAGAGCAAACCAGGAGGTGGTTCCAGGGAAGAGGCTCTGGTTGTGTCAGTGCTGCCTGGTCCTAAATGTCACCGTTCCTCCCTGGGAGGGTGGGGAGGCCCTGGCACAGGGTGCCCAGAGAAGCTGTGGCTGCTCCATCCCTGGAAGAGTCCAAGGCCAGGCTGGACAGGGCTTGGAGCAACCTGGGAGAGTGGAAGGTGTCCCTGCCCATGATCTCTAAGTTCCTTCCCAACCCAAATCATTCCATGATTCTGTGGTTTGTTTTTTGTTTTAATCTTCTGCTTGCTACTGAGTCCTTTGTTTCTGCAGCTGCACAGCAGCACTAATGGTCAGGAAAAAAAAAAACCCTTACACATAATTTTAGTAAAAAGATTCACATTGGTCTCTTGGAGGCCACCTTCTGCCATCACAAGCCCCCAGGGCTGATTCTTCTCTTGCTGCCCCCAGGCTGCATTAAATCCAGTGATGTTCCTTCAGTGGGGCTCCTGCAGCACAAAGGGGAGGTCACTGCACCCTGCTCCGGGTGCTGCCAGGCTGCACCCACCTCTCTTCAGCCCCTAACTCAAGGGAGGGGATGCTGCTGGATTCTCCAAACCAGAAATGCCTCTTAATGTCTGGTGGTGAACAATCTGGGCCCGGCTGGAATGTCTGTACATTTGTCCTCACTCTTCTGTGAGATGCCAAGAGCTGTTTTCTGACCTCTGGGGACATTGTAGGTGACTTTATAAGGGGGAAAACCTGAGTTTTAGGTAGAAGACTTGTGGAGCATTTTATAAAAAAGCTCTGAAATCTGGTGGGAACCTTTTTCCTATATTTTGGAGGCTATGAGGGAGAAAATACATCCGCTGTGACTCCTCCATAACGTCAACTGAGATTATACTTGGTTCTCCCTGCCTTCAGCTGACTAACACAATTAAGTGAGTCAGATAAAAACCTGATTGAAGCTAGAACAGCAGATAGAGATGCTCTTTTCTGTGGCTGCCTTTTGATGTACCCCTTAAAATTCCATGCTGGGGGCCACATGGGCCCGGCTGGGAATTGCTGCCATCTCCTCAGCTGGCATCATCACAGCCTGTGCTGTTCCTGCACACCCCCCCAGCCAGGGTTGGACCTGCATCATTCTCTCTTCTCCACAGAGTCCTCCTTCCTGCCCTTTCATTTGTGCCCTTGTCCTCTCTCCGTGTCTCTAGTTGCCATTAATGGTGCTTTTCACCCATTCCTTGCACCCGTGACTGCTGGGAAAGGGAAGATCATGAAGATTCCAGCTGGAAGCAAGATGGTGGTGATCCCTACGTGGTGTTTGAGTCTCCCTGGCACATCCCGAGCTCTCCGTGCTGCTCTGGGCACCTCTTGGCATCAGTGTAATGAGCTGCTGGTTGGGTCTGGTGCTCAGCTCGCCTGTGTTGTCACTTGGCAGGTCCTGCAGAGCCGTCCCTGTCACCACTGACTGTCACTGACCCTTCAGCTCCTTCAGGAGGGGAAGGGACTTCCGTAGGAATAATTCAGTATTTTTCCTGCCAATGGCAGTTATTCCTTACCACAAGCAGGGAGAGTCAGTGAGACCAAGGGAGAGTGAGGCCACTCTTGCCCAGCCAGAAAATAAAATTTCCACCAGAATTTAATTTCCAAGGAGGAGTAAAAAGAATTATTCCTCATGGCCTGGGCTGTGTGTGGGTGGTACCCGAGCAGGACCCGAGGCCTTTGCAGGAGCACTTTGAGTTTAAGCAGGGATTAACAAGTGACAACATGCAGAGCTCCTGCTGTCCCTCTCAACCTCCTCATCCAAGTCTTCATCTCCTGTCTTGTGATTTGGATGCTCTCTTCTTTCCCTGAACTTTGGAGGGGATCCTCTGAGAGATGGGCCTTTTCCCTCCCAATAATCCATTCTTCCTGGGACAGAGCTGATTTCAATCCTGTTTTCTCTCCTCTCTGCACTCCACTCTCTGGAGTCTCTGCGTTGGGTGTTGGGTTTCTGCCTTGGTCAGCACGAAGCAATATCAGCTTTCTGAATTAGCTGGTTAATTAGTGATGGTTCTCTCTCATCAGTGCTCTTTGTTCCCTTTCCTTCCTCCTGAGCTCACCAGTGCTGTCATTCCCTGCGGTGGGTCCTACTTGGCTGCTGGAGCCTCCTTGGGAAGAGTGTGGGGATGCTGCATTTGCCAATCAAAGCTCTCTGCTGGGCCCCTGTAGCTCCAGGGCAGTGCCAGGCTGTACCTGATGCTCCTCTCTGCCCTCCTGCAGTGCCCCAGGACCTGATGGACACTCCAGGGGCTGTCCTGCCCCCCATGTGGCAGCCCAGCACCCGCAAATCCTCCTGCTCCTCCTGCTCCCAGAGCGGCTCCTCCGACGGGGGCCCGGCCAACGGCTGCAGCCACGAGAGGTACGGGGACAATGGGCACAGCAGAGCCGGGGCTCGGTGTCCAGGGACCATGGCAGGGTCGGTGGCATGTGCCTGAGGTGAGGCTTGTCCCTGCATCTGGGACATCTCAGCTGCTCCGTGGCCTGGCAGCGGGAATTGCTGCTCTGGATGCGGGCAGCGTCCCTGGTGAATCTCCGCAGGCAAAGCTGGATCAGAGCTGGGCTGAGGGGATGCACGGGAGCATTTCCTCCCCTCACAGCCCCTGTGTTTTTGTTGGCAGAGCTCCGCTGAAGCTGCTGTGTGACAACATGAAGTACCAGATCCTGTCCCGGGCCTTCTATGGATGTGAGTACTTGTCACCTCTCTGCTGCCTTGGGATGTGTGCCGGGATAAGGGATGAGGTCCTGGGCTGGGAGTGGTGCTGGGGCAGCTGGCAGTGGCCAGGGGAGCTGGGACCACTCTGCTGCTGGTCCCAGGGTGGTCCCAGGGTGGTCTCAGGGGCTCAGGGTGGGGGGCAAACAGCTGGACTCTGACCCCCAGCCTGGAGCCCCATCAGCAGCAGCACTGGGGGTACAAGACGAGGGCCCTGTCCCTGTAGGCTCCCTGCTCTGAGCTCTGGGTGTGGCTGCAGAGGGTCTCCCCCAGGGACCAGCCTCACCAGAGCTTTCTCCTGCTCCTCCTCCTCGTTCTCCCCGGAGCTCCCCAGCTGAAGGTGTGGTGTTCCTGCTGCAGGGCTGGCCTACTGCAGGCACCTGTCCACAGTGAGGACCCACCTGTCGGCGCTGGTGAACCACAACATCGTGTCCCCTGATGTCCCCTGCAGCGCCAGCGCGGGGCTCACCGTGGACGTCTGGCACAGATACCTGCAGGACAGCTCGGTAGGGCCGTGCCCCGGGGACACACCGGCTCTGCTGGGCTCGGGGAGCCCAGGGCAGTGTCCCTGAAGTGGGTGTAGCACGGGGAGGTGGTCAAACATATCAAGAAGTTCCTCAGGGAGGGAAGTCAGCCAGGCTGTCCCAGGGTCTGCGCAGAGCCCGAGGCTCCTAATCCTTGGCACGTGGGAGCTGGGGAGTGAACACTGCTCTCCTTCAGGTGCTGCTGCTCAGAGCCTGCCTGCAGCAGTGTCTTCCACCCTGCTGTCCTGAGTGGGGTCCTGACGTGCTGCCAGGTCAGAGGCACTCAGTGACTTTTGCGGGCCACTCTCTGGTGTGGTGAGCTGAAATGTCCACCCACAGCAGCCTCCAGCTCTACTTAAGACCAAGCAGGGGTCTGAGGGATCATCTGCAGTGAATGGGCTGCAGGGCTGGGGTGGCCAGGGTGGTGAAGGGTGGCACAGCCAGGCTGGGGACACTTCTGCATCCAGTGTGCTGGCTGTGCCCTGACCCCAGGCTGTTCCCACAGAGCTACGAGGACCAGGAGCTGCTGCGGCTGATCTACTACGGCGGGATCCAGCACGAGATCAGGAAGGCTGTGTGGCCCTTCCTGCTGGGCCATTACCAGTTTGGGATGACGGAGGCGGAGAGGAAGGAGGTTGGTGAGGGTGTGGTGCCAGCTCAGCAGCCTGGTGTGTTCACTGGTGTGCCCTGCTCCTGCCCAGTGGAAGGGTCTGTTTGCAGAGCCCACCCTGTGAGCCCACTGGGCCTTGTGTCCACTCTGGACTGGGCTGTAGATAGGAGTGAGACAAACACTTGGATCAGCAGGAATTGATAGGGCCACGCTCGTCACTGACCTGTGCAGCTCCTCCTGTGCAGTGCCCTGTGCACCCTGGGAGGGCAGGGAGGAGTTGGATGGGCATTTTTCCACCCAAATTTTGCCCATGTTTTGTGGGTCAGACACTGTGCAGGGTAAGGGTGACTGTGTCCCACCCAGCCACGGTTCACACGAGTGTGTGGGGCTGTTTGGGGCACAGAGGGGGCTGGTTTGGGGCTCTCCAGGCACAGCCATTCCCAGCCCCTGTCCCCCCGTGTCCCAGGCTGACGAGCAGACCCGGGCGTGCTACGAGCACACCATGGCAGAGTGGCTGGGCTGCGAGGCCATCGTCCGGCAGCGCGAGAAGGAGTCCCACGCCGCAGCCCTGGCCAAGTGCTCCTCGGGGGCCAGCCTGGACTCCCACATCCAGAGGATGATGCACAGGGACTCAACCATCAGCAACGAGGTGAGGGCGTGGGGGGCTTGGGCAGCGTCTGTGTGGGATGAAGACACAGGTCCTGCCCACCCTTCTTCCCTGACCTGTGCCCACCTCTGTGTCTTGTCCCTCACTGTATTCTGTGGAAGAGAGATACTCATGGGGCACATCAGGATTAGCTCCATGGAAGATGGTTTGAAGCAGGGGCGAGGAGGAAGAGCATGTTCCTGGCACTGAGGGGCTGTGAAGCAGGGCACTGGGCTTCCTGGCTCCCTTTCCCAGCATGGAAGAAGCCTCAGTACACCCTCAGTACACTGTGTCATCCATGGGGACACCCAGCACCATGGGACTGGCTTTTAGCAATGCAGTGAGGAATGAGATCCACAGCCCAGACCAAAGGGTGGGGAGGGAAAAGCCTGTGAGAGAAAATGCAGTCCTGGGAACAGAGTCCAGGGAGTGTTTCCATGGGAGTTTTGTGTTTGGAGGAGGAGAGCCCAGCATGGCAGAGCATTCCCTGACCTCAGGCTGCTGGCCCAGAGGCGAGGGGAGGTGAGCGCTGGAGACTTGATCTGCTTCCCTCTGGGAAGTTTGTGTGGGTGCTTTGGCAAAGAGGTGAGCTCAGCCCCAGTCCTGCAGGCTACGTGTGTGCCCAGAGAGGGAGAGATGCAGGGAAGGCAGGTCTGAGCCAGGGCCAGGGTGGATCTGGATGATGCTGCTCTCAGGGTGAGCAGAGGTGCTGCTCCGCCAGCTGAAGCCCTGGGAATCATTCCCATCCCCTCAGCATCTCCACCGTGGCTCTTCCTTTGTACCCACAAGTGTCTGTTCTGGGAACAGGCACTGGGAAGGGAGCTGGCAGAGTGAACACAGGCAAGGCTTCCCCCCTTTTCCCATTTCAACCTGAAATTTCCTGTTTTAAGTGCTCCCATGGTAATGGAGGAAAACTGTCGCCCTTCCTCTCTCCACCAGAGCCCTGCCCAGCAAACACCCACAATACAAGGGTGGGGACAACTGCTGTTCTGAATGTGCTGTATTTTCTTAAAATCCTGTTGTTCGTGTGTGATGTCATGGCCATGCTCTGCACCTCTGCTCAGTTTATGGGGAGGACTTGCTCCCATTGAGGGCTGGTAGCTCAGAGGGACCCCACGGAGCTGAGCACGGAGCTGGTGCCTGCAAAGCCCAGCCCTTCCCTCTGTGCTTCAGCTGGAAGCCAGAACAGGGTGCTCGTGACTTTGAGAGGAGCTGCTTCCACTGAGTCTGGCTTGAAACATCAATATTTGTCCTTGAAGAAAAGGAAAAAAGCATGAATATGCTTGGACGGACTGTTTTATAGCCTGACTTCATCGTTTATGTAAACTGAGCTGGAATGAGCTGCACTGCTGCCAAATTAGGACAGAGATTTGTAGAAATTTGCACTCCAGGGAGGCAGTGTGACCTCCGTGCAGGCCAGAGGAAAGCAGCTCCTTCAGACCCAATGCACAGCACTTGAACAAGTGCGCTGGCCTGGCCTGGGGCTTTGGCTTTGTCACCTCCCAGCAGTGTCAGGGGCTGAGGCAGGGCACTGCGCTGGGTGGCACGGCAGCACTGATGTGACAGGAGCATCCTCCCTGGGTCAGATATTTACTGGATGCATTTTCTGCTTGTTCCTCACCTGCAGAAGTGCCGCCTCTTCTTGAGTTCCCTCACCCCGACCCTTTTTCTTTTCTTTCTCACTGCCCTTTTCCCTGTCCCCTGCAGTCCTCGCAGAGCTGCAGCTCCGGCCGGCAGAACCACGCCCGGCTGCAGAGCGACTCCAGCTCCAGCACCCAGGTGAGCACCTTGTCCCTCTTTTCCTTGTCCCCACGGCTCTGTCTTGGCTTGGGCTGGCCCCTCACCACAACCAAAATGATTTCTGGCAAGCAGAACCAGTGCTGGAAGAGGTAAATTAGTCCCCAGCCTGCTTTGGAGCTATTAATGTCAGAACTGTGCTGTGCTCGTGCTGTTCAGTGTTCAGCTCTGCCCCTGAAGGTCTGTGGCTGCTCCCCCTGTTCATGCCCAGGTGTTTAACACCTGTTGAAATTTCTGCCCAGTCTATAATGCCAAGCAAAGCATAGTCCTCTGGAGCAGGGATTTGTGGGCTTGGAGCTGTGCAAACAACCAAGCGCTGACTCAAATCCAGGGAGAAGAAGCTAAAGGGGGATCTTCCCCCCTCTCCACTGCTGGGGACATGGGCACTATGAGTACACAGCTCTTGGGGACATAATGCCTGTGTTCCTAACACTTGCTGAATGCCTGGGATGTCATCCCACTCGCCCTTTGCAGGTGTTTGAATCTGTGGATGAGGTGGAACAGACTGAAGTAGATGCTCAGCTGGAAGATGGCAAAGCAAGCAAGATCCCCAATGGGACAGTTCCCAACGGCACGTGTTCCCCTGATTCTGGGCACCCCTCTTCCCAAAACTTCTCCATCACATCGGGGTTCTCGGAGCGCAGCTTCAGCAACGAGGACAGTGCCCTGGAAACCACGAAATCCTCGTCCAGCTCCCAGGGAAAGGCTGCTGGCTCTGACGTGCTGGCCCCACCAGACACGGATGGTGTCCAGCAGGAGAAGCTGCAAGGCCAGGACAGCCTGGAAGGTGAATTTCCCACTGGTGGAAGCGTGGACTTTGTCCCCGTGGGTGAGGGCTCGGCAGGGCTCCTGCGTGACAGTGACACCGTGGCCCTGACTGTGGTGGAGAGCTGGGCAGACAGCGAGGCTGAGAAGCAGAGCCTGGTGGAGAGCGAGGACAACCTCTCTGAGGAGCCAGAGATGGAGAGTCTGTACCCACAGCTGGACTCTCTGACCGTCACTGATCTGACCAGCAGTGAACCAGCTGCTCTGTCCTCCACGGGTGTCACCTACTCTGTAAGTACAGACCTGTCCGGGGGGGTTTCTTCCTGGCTGCCTCGCAGGGCCACGGAATCCCTGAGTAGTTGGGGTGGGAAGGGCCCTCTGGACATCATCCACTCCAAGCCCTCTGCCAAGGGAGGGACACCTGGAGCAGGTGACACGGGAACATGTCCAGATGGGTTTGGGGTGTCTCCAGAGAGGGAGACTCCACGCCCTCCCTGGGCAGCTGTTCTGGCACCCTCCATGGAATGAAGTTCTTCCTCGTGTTGAGGTGGAAGTTGTGTTTCAGTTTATGGCCATTGCTCCTCATCCTGTCACTGGGCACCACTGAGCAGAGTCTGGCACTGTCCTTTTGGCACACACTTTGAGATGTTTGTCTGGATTGATGAGATTCCCTCAGCCTTCTCTTCTCCAGACCGACCAGGCCCAGCTCCCACAGTGTCTCTTCATCCCAGCAATGCTTCAGACCCCGAATAATCTCTGTGGCCTCTGCTGGACCCTCTCCAGCAGCTCCTTGTCTTTCTTGAGCTGTGGAGCCCAGAACTGAACACCAGATGTGCCTCACTGGGGCCAAGTGGAGGGGCAGGATTTACCTGCACTTTCCCAGTGCTGATCCCACAGCTGGGCGTAGAGGGGCTCCCACCTTCCACCCAAACTCTGCCCTGTCACTCCACTGCCCTTGCGACTCTCTCCTTGCTTTTTACTGGAAAACAAATCAACTCTGCTCTTGTTCTGGGCAGCCAGAGCTGCTGGACATGTACACGGTGAACCTGCACCGCATCGAGAAGGACGTGCAGCGCTGTGACCGCAACTACTGGTACTTCACCCCCGCCAACCTGGAGAAGCTCCGCAACGTCATGTGCAGGTGGGGGCTGTGGGGGCTTCCCGGGATTCACCCGCAGGCTGGAGCCTCAAGCTGTGTTCTGGTTACTGAGTTTTGCTCCTTGCCTTCCTCCCCCAAGTCCCCCCATCATCCCAGCTCTGGGGCCACAGCTCCAATGACGTGGTGGTTCCCAGATCGAGGTGTCTGGCTGTCTGTCCTTCCCCCATCACTGCTGTGTCCTGGGGTTTTGGCTAATGCAGAGGCTCCCTGGGCTGCCCAGGAACCCAGTGCAGCCTGCCTGCTTTTTGGAGTATGCCTGGAAAATGTTTTAATGAGGATCAGCCCACAAAGCTGTAGTGCTAATGAGAAAGTGCCTGAAGCACCGGAATGGTTTGTGCTTGCCCAAAATCCCAGGAGACAGCCAGACCTGGGTGCATTTCTGAGTCCCTGTGACTCAGAGCTTGCCTAGTGGCACTCACAGACTCAGACCAGCTCCAGCTCAGCTGCTGCTTCACAGGCAGAGAAGGATAAAATATTATTACTCATCTTGCAAACATGAGGAGAAGCTGCTGTTCCATCAGTGCTGTCACTTCACCCGACAGCCAGAGCTGGAGATCTCTGCTGAGATTAGACCTTCAGCACAGCACTTGTTGGAAAACCAGCGGGCAGCCTGGAAAAGAACCTTCCCTTGTGCCAGCAGCAGATCTGAGTCCTCTCCGAACACTTTTTGCCTTGCTACCAAATAAGGGAAGA
Source organism: Platysteira castanea (assembly GCA_013397175.1). Classification (NCBI taxonomy): domain Eukaryota; kingdom Metazoa; phylum Chordata; class Aves; order Passeriformes; genus Platysteira; species Platysteira castanea. The sequence goes on along the minus strand of VYXC01002160.1, from coordinate 141,751 downwards.
TATCCCTGCAGGGCTGGGTGCTTCCTGGGACACTGGGAATGGGAAGGCAAGGCAGGCAGTGTCTGCAGAGAGAACCAAGAGGATGATTGGAGGGAGAAGGATGAGAATGAGAGATGAACAAATTCTATCAGTCTCTGCCCTTTAACCAATGACCCCACGGTGTTGTGCTTTCCCATTTTGCTTTTCCCTGCGTGGATTTTCCATGCAGTGGCCATGGCACAGCTCTGGATTGACCCTGGATGTGGCCATGGCAGGGTGTTGATCCAGGACTGTGCCTTACCTGGGAGTCACCACAAGACCTGAATCATTTGCAGCACAGGGATAACAGAATGAACAGGTTGTGATTCACCCCAGCATCCTGGGAAGGGAGACAGGGCATGGGCAAAGGAGGTGGCAGGTGGTGGCACTCAGGTCCCAGGTCACCTCTCCCGCTCTCTCACACAGCTACATCTGGCAGCACATTGAGATTGGCTACGTGCAGGGGATGTGTGACCTGCTGGCCCCTCTCCTGGTCATCCTGGATGATGGTGAGTGGGTGGCTCTGCTCTGCTTTCCCTGTGCCTGTGTGTGGGGAATCAGCTGGGGGGATCTGCCAGGTTGGAGGTGGTCCTTTGCAGTGGAGTGCTTGGAGGTGTGAGGCAGGATCTTGTTTGTCCGTGATGCTGCCTGGTTCCCAGGAGCCCACCCTGGGGCCAGGGTGGACTTTTTGGAAGGATGTTGCTGCAGCAGGAGCAGCAGTGCCCGTGCAGCCCAGCAGTGGTGTCTCTCCTCCCTGCACAGAGGCTCTGGCTTTCAGCTGCTTCACCGAGCTGATGAAGAGGATGAATCAGAACTTCCCCCACGGAGGAGCCATGGACACCCACTTTGCCAACATGAGGTCGCTGATCCAGGTGAGGGTTCCTGGTGTGGGGACAGCAGCTCCTCACACCCAAGAGGGGACCCTGGTCCTGGAGGGACTGAGGTGGGGTTCAGTGCTGGAGAGCAGGAGGGACAGCAGGGGCTCTAAGGATAGCCTGGAGCAGGAAAATGTGCAGTAGGAGAGCACTGGGATGGAGGGAAGGAGGCAGAGGGATGGCCAGTGGCTTGGGTGTGCATCCCTGAGTTTCCTTTCGCTTTTCTTGACAGATTCTGGACTCTGAGCTCTTTGAGCTGATGCACCAGAATGGGGATTACACTCATTTCTACTTCTGCTACCGATGGTTTCTCCTGGACTTCAAGAGAGGTGTGTGCTGAGACCACCCAAGGGTGGGGCAGGGTCTGCTTCCAGCCTCCTCAGCAGCTTTAAACTTAAACTTGGAATTCCTTTCCACTTTCCCCTGGTTTATGTCTGGCTGATAGTTCTGTCTAGATACAGAGGCTGTTGTTCCAGAGCTGCTGCTGCTGAACCTCTCCACGAGTGTGTCCTGGGGCCTGTGTCACCTGCTGCAGGGCAGAATATTTCTCCCCACAGATGACTGACGTACTGCTTCCAGCTGGGGCAGGTTCCTGTGGGAAGGAAGCACCCAGAGTGTCTCCCCAGCGCTGCTGTGAGCTCTGAGAGCCAGGCTGGGGTGAGTGGAGTGGTAACTGCTGTTTTCTGCTCACAGAGCTGGTGTACGACGACGTCTTCGCCGTCTGGGAGACCATCTGGGCTGCTGCTCACGTCTCCTCTGCTCACTACGTGCTCTTCATAGCCCTGGCCCTGGTGGAGATGTACCGGGACATCATCCTGGAGAACAACATGGATTTCACAGACATCATCAAGTTCTTCAATGGTACAGCTCGTGCTCTGTTGGGATGAGTGTGGGGCAACTGCTCAGGACACACCTGGGCAAAGCTGGAAATGTTTAACCCACCCAGAGCTCTGAGGGGTCTGGTAGTGCTGGGATCCACCTGCCCTCCTCAGCAGTGCCCAACCTGGATATGTTGAAGGCAGCTGAGGGTTGGGCTGTGCTCCCTGCTGCTTTCCCCATCCTGAGGGGCTGGTTAAGGATGGCTCTCCAGAGCCAGGTGTCCCTGTGAGGGGAGGTTGGGAATGTGGGCAGCAGAGCTGTGGGGTGGGGGCTGCTCAGCTCTGACCTGTCCGGTCCCTCTGTCTGTGTTCCAGAAATGGCCGAGCGCCACAACACCAAACAGATCCTGAAGCTGGCTCGGGACCTGGTCTATAAAGTGCAGACTCTGATCGAGAACAAATGAGGGACCCCGGGGCAGACGAGGCACCCAAAGAGCCGGGACTCCCCTCCGATGCTTCCTCCCTTCTCCTGTTTCTCCAAGTGCCACACCTGTGGGACTCAGGTGGTGGGACACGTGCTGCTGTGTGAGCTGGGAGTCCCCTGGGCTCAGCACAGGCCCCGGCTCAGACCTTCTGCAGTGACTCAACCAAAGATCCCTCCAGGTGTGTTCCTGTGCCGGGAGCAGGACCTGGCTGCAGCTTCCTGGCCTTGGAGGGGCAGCAGCTGCCGTGGCCACCAAAACTGCCCAGGCATTGCCACATCCCAGGGTGGAGCTCGAGGGCTGGGGGAGCAGAGCTTGGTGGCACAGAGGGAAAGCTGATTCCTTGGAAAGCTGCTTCCTTGGGCAGCCCTTCCCTGTGGTGTGGGAAGGCAGCCAGCCCTGCGAGCCCGGGCAGCACAGGGATGCTGCCAGTTCTCAGCTTCTCACCAACACAACGAGGTTCTGCCAGTAATGGGGGGGACTTTGATCACAGAAATTCCTCTTTTGATCTTGTCCCTCAGTGCATCGCTTCCCCTTCAGTATTTTCTTTTTTTAGGGCTCTGTTTTCTCCCTGGGATTTTGCATTGTTCCTACAATATCTGAGCACACAAGAGCTTTGTGTCTGGATGGATTTTCAGAACAGCTCCAAATTCAGCATTGGGGTTTACTTTTCAAAACCCAGCCTCTGTAATGTTCTCTGAACGCTGGGAAATCTGGTCCTGACCTCCTCTGGGAACTCCAGGCTGAAGGTTTCCTTACCTGCCTTACTTTAGCTGCTTGTGGTAGGAGTCTGGTCTCCTTGTTTTCTCTGAGCTCCTGTGAGGGCAGGGCTCCTCAGAAGGCAAGTCAGAGCTCCTGATTATCCTGACTTTCCCTCTGACAGTGCCTGTCTGTCCATTAAGACCGGCTGCTTGAAGCTCAACAGCTCAGACAATCCCCTTGGGGCCTGGGGGTTTTCCACGTGCTTCAGGACTGGCTGTTGAGTCCCCTAAACCCACTGAGCATCTCCAGTTAGGTCTTGGTGGGCTTCTCCCACAGGCCTGTGAGAGGAAAATAGCCCAAGGTCCCTGAGTGGTCTTTGCTTTGGGAAGATGCACTGTGTGGCCACTTTTCCTGTGGCACAGCCTGGAGCCTGCATGAAGTGCCTCTCCAGCTGCTGTGTCCCACACACGCTGCCCTGCAGAGGCCTCAGAGTCATTTTTCAACTCAGGTAAAAACAATACAGGAAAAGGAGAGGGGTGGGTGGATGGAGGGTCCAGCCCAGCCGGGGAGGGCAGAGCTGAGGGTGCTGGACTGGAGCTCTCTCTGAGGGTACTTTCTCTCAAGTTTTGCTGCAAAAATTTGTGTTCCCCCCTGGTGCAATGTGTGCTGTGTGTGTGCTCTCCTCTGGCCCCGCTCCTGCCTTGCTGCTGGAGTGCTCCCACGGGAGGGAAAGGGGCCCTTCCTTCTCCTGTGGAACATCTGTCTGTGCTGGTTTGTGTTGGCTCGTGGCACGTGTCAGATGTTGCTGGCAGAAAAAAGGTGATTGTCAGTCTGCACCAGAGAAAACTGCTGCTTCAGGGAAGGTCTGAGGAGCGTGGTGGAGTTTGGTTTGCTGTTTCTGAGCAAATGAGCCATTTCTGTATGCTGGGGCATGGAGGTTGCAGCTGGAAAAGGCAGTGGCCCATCCTGAACCCTTTGGGGAAGGGGCTGGGGCAGGGGGAGAGCAATGGGCAGCCCTTCACTCCTCGTAATCCCCCCAGATGTGTACAACAATCTGGGAAATTCCCTGAAGCAGTAAAACCCCAAAGGGTGCTGGGCTGTTGTAGCACAGGAAACAAAGAGCTTGAGATCTGCCAGTTCCTGTGAGAATCTTTCATCTCTCCACCAGGCAGAGCGAAAAGCTCGTGTCCTCCCTCCTTCCCAGGCTGCTCCTGTTCCCTCAAGGTTCTAGGACAGATCTGTCACCTGTCCAGAGGGAAAGGGCTCTGTTCTGCCCTTCCTGAGGGACAGGGACCCACAGGTCACCTGAAACACCGCCTGACCAAGCAACGTCGCTGACACGTAACCTTTCAAGCTTCTTTCCTTGGTTTTTAAACAAAAACAGCCAAGAGATTCTGCACAATATTTGCTGTCTGTATTAACTGAGAGTGTCTTTGGGCCGCTCAATAGCAGTGTTTTTTGAATAATTTCTGGGGGGGGGAAACAGTATTTATTTATTGATTGTACCTGACTGTGTGTCCTTGTGTGCTGGCGTGTGAGTGCGCGCTGTTGTGCAAATGGAGATAGAAATTTTCAATGTTATTTACGATATCTTGTAAATGTTTACCAGAGAATCGTGTCTATATATAATATATATACACTATAGAGAGAAAATATGTGAACTAAGTGGGTTATTTTTTGAGGGGGGGTGGGGAGTTGTGAGAAATCTTTTGCTTCTAAGAACTGTGTGGTTTCTATAGCACCTATTCCATGACGTGCCAATCTGTCACTGTCCCTGTGCTGGGAGAGTTGTTCTGGTGGGGCAGCAGGAAGCTCAGAGCAGAGCCACCATCACAGCTTCTGTTGGGCTTCATCTTAGTTCTGACTTTAGGACTGGACAAGAGAGGGGGAAAAAAAAAAGGAGGGAAAAATAATATAAAAAAGTTTTGTTTCAGCTGTGTTGCTGGGCAGCTTCTTGTGCTTGTGGGGACCCACAGTGAGGCACCACCAGCAGCCTGGGGCTCTCTTTGGTGGTTAAAAGCTGCTAAGAAGCTGAAAAGCAAAGGTTTTGCTGTGCAGCTGTTTGTGGGCCTCCTCTGGCCTCAGCCTCTCCTGCCTGGCTCTGCCCTCCTGCTGAATCCCCAAGAGACAAAGCCTTGTTCTGGAATTCTGACGCTGGGAATCACGGCTGTGGAAGCCAGCAGGGATCTCTCCCAGCCGTGCAGCCAAGGATGGCCTGTTTGCCACGCAGGAGAGGCCAGTCACCAGGGAATGCTTGTCCATATACAGTAATCTTGTCTGGCCCCTTGGGGAAGAGGAATGTCTCATCCCAGCAGCTCCGTGCAGCTGAAATCCCCCCCACGATGGCACTGCCAGCACAGGACTATTTTAGCCTGTTGTTGGCTCTGTGGGACCAGGGACTGGAGCTCTGTGCCTTAAACTGACAGAGGGCAGGGTTAGATTGGATTTTAGGAAGAAATCCTTCACTATAAGGCACTGGCGCAGGGTGCCCAGAGAAGCTGTGGCTGCCCCATCCCTGGAAGTGCCCAAGGCCAGGTTGGACAGGGCTTGGAGCAATCTGGGATAGTGGAAGGTGATCCCTAAGTGATCTCTAAGTCTCCTTCCAACCCCAACCATTCCATGACTCCACGCTTTCTGAGGAGACTGCTGCATTCCCATGGGTGCAGCAAGGGTTCCATGTGCTGCCAGCCCGTGTTCTCTGCTCCAGTCACTCCAGAGCTGAGCCTGAGGAAGGGTGGGCTCCATGGGCTGAGAGTTCAGCTCCCATCACACCCTCACGGGGCACCCAGCATTGCTGTGGGGTTGGGGGTTTGCCTCACGCTCGAGCTGCTGAGCTCAGATAATCTCAGAGTGTGTAAATCCATGGAGTGTTTGTGTCCTGGCCCTGTGTTCCCCCGAGGGAGTGACAAATGGATTCTCTTCCTGCACTTGAGCTTTCTGCTCATGCAACCTTCCAACGAGCTCCTGGTACCCATCTCTTTTGGTGTCAGCTGTGCAGACCCTTTAGAAGTTGTGTTTGTTCCTAAATGTGTGATTTTCCAAGGGGTTTTTCTCTTGCTGTGTCGAGTCTCTGAATTGCTTTGCCGTGAGCGTTTTTCATGAAGACTGAGAGGGTTTTTTGTGAGGGAACTTCCTGCTGCCTCCCTGTCCTGCTCTCATCCAGCCCCTGGCATGGTGAACATCCCTTAACTCATCCAAATGCTCCTCACAGTGCAACCTGAGCCAGCAGTGGAACTGCAGGTGTCAACCCTTGTCACTGACAGGTAAAAAGAAAGGCTGAGAGATGGAGCTATTGAAGAGGTGGATGAGGATCACAGATCTCATCCCAAAATCCCATCCTGGAGACACAAGCCTTGTGGCCAAGAGCAGTTTACAGGATGAGGTTCTTCTTGCTTTTTCTTTATTTATTTATTACTTACTTTGCCAGACTATTTTCCCTCTCTTTCCTGGTTTATCCTGAGGTTGGTCCCCTGCACCAGGAGCGACTGTGGCCAGTGGGGCTCTGACCAGGGATGGGACCAGTTTTGGGATTCTCATCACCTAAGTTTGCTTTTGAAGTATCTTAAAATATCTAAATCACTTTTCTCTAGAGGCACAGTGGGAGCCTCTGAGCCTTCGATCAGTACGACCAATATGATGGTCATGTCATCAAAACCTCTGTCTTCTCATTCCATTTGGGAAATTTCCCCAAGTACTGAGCAGTTCTGGGCTCGTCTTCATCATTTTACTGTCGCGTGAGCACAAATTGATAGAGCACAATGTAGAGATGGAGCTCCAGCCCTTCCTAGCACTATGGAAGGGTTGGAACTCACCAGGACCTGCATCAGAAATTCCTATAAAAGCTTTTTCAGACACTCTGAAGTAGATGAAATGCCACTGATGGTTCTGCTGTTCCAGTGATCTCCCTCAAGGTCAGCATCCTCATTGCCCTGAATAATCAATATTTCATTGATGAAGGCATCTAAACCTTTGTGGTCCCCGGTGACACCACATTTCTGTTCTCTGGTGGCCACCTGGGTCATGGTTGAGGCCATTTGGTGCCGTAGCCACACGTTCACACAGCTCAGTGTGTGGATTCCTTCTCAACTTTGCCCGAATCCTGAACTTCCCGGAGAATACACGCAGTTGGAATAGCCATGGAAGTCTTTTAATGTGTCTAATCTAATCTAATTTCTAATTGAATTTTAGATTGGTGATAAGCGTATTCCACGTTAAATTCCCATCCAGTAGTTTAATAGCTTCCTTTTATAGATGGATTCTGCACATGGGGGCTGAGCAGAGCCCACGGATGGCGCTGCAGGGGACGGTCCCTTCTCCACAGTGGCTCCTGAGCCATCAGCAGTGGGATATAACCAGGAGCAAAGGCACTTTGCTTCAGTGCTTTGATAAGGGGGGAAAAAAAAGCACCATTTATCCTTTTTTTAAACTTTTTTTTTTTTTAATGAATTAATGTTAAATTTTAAACTATGCACAAGATCTTAAATAAGTGGAAGTTTTAGGAATGGGTATGGCTTTGCTGCTAAGGACAATAAAGAACTGAAAATCCTGATCCTGGATACTGAGAGACCAAAAATGTCGTTGTTGTGACTATGTAAGAACAACTTAAATTCTCAGAAATTCAGTCTCTCTGGAGAGTAATTCCCAGAAGCCGGGGAAGAAACTCTTTTCCCAAACAGAATGAATGAAAAGCCTTGAAAATGCAATGTGGATGTTTCCCCAGAGTCACAATTGTCACTTCCCTTGTTCAAGGAGTGTTCTGGAGAGCTGGGCAGGGCGACAGGGTGTGACAACCATGGTGGGGGCTCTGTGGGACAGAGAATTACCCCTCAGCACAGGGATTTGAATGTATCTGGTGTCCTGGCATTAGACTTTTCTGTTGCCCTACACAGAATTGCTGCTTTTCTCTGTTGGATGCCATTTTGGTCTCTGGGAGTTGCTCGATCTGAGCTTAACGAGCACTTACAGCTTTTAATCTATTTGTAGAAGTGCTGCTAATGTTCTTAGATTATCTGAATTCCACACTGTGGTAAAATATCTGTTTTATATTATTTTATTCATGCTTTTGGGTTTTTTTAAATGTCAACTGTTCCTTATTGTTGTTGAGAAATCAAAATTAAAGCTCTATTCTCTATGGTTAATGTATTTTCAAATCAATCCGATCCTGGTGTTTCTTTCTGGCTGTGCTGTCCCTGGGAAGGCAAACGGGGATACCCTGAGCAGGGAGTGCCCAAAATGCTCTGTATTCCCACGCTGCTCCCAGATTCCAGAGCTCTCTGTTGCTCGTGGTCAGTGTCCCCTGTCCTGGGGGCCCTGGGACTCCTTTTTGCACCCTCCCTGCCTTCACAGTCCTCGCTTTCCCCCATCCCGTGCCTTGGCCTCCTCAGCCCAGCCTTGCTGACCCTGTCCCTCTGGGCAGATGTGTGGCGGTGACACCTCTGTGGCTCTGCTGGCACTGTCACCTTCATCCTTCCTTTCACTGTACCCCCTGGTAACGTGGGGAATTTAAACTGAAACAGAGCAATTGAAGAGGAGGAAAAAGGCTGGCGAAGGGCTGGGTCAGGTCCTTGGTGCCACGTGGAGTGAACTGCCCCAGACAGAGCAGTGGGGAGGGGACAGAGGGCCCTGGCACGGGGCAGCCCAGAGCTGGGACACGGTGGTGATGGTTTACACCTGTGTGTGATCCTGGGCTGCCAGGTGAGCTGGGCAGGAGCTGAGGGAGTGCATTCTGCAACGGCGCTCAAAATGACCTTGGACTTGATCTCAGCATTTCCTGGATCAAGCTCCAGACCTTTAAACTGGCACCGATAGGATGGGCTGCGGTGCCTTTCTTGCAGGGAACAGGAGGGGACAAGTTTTTCATCAAAAACATGAGGAGGACAAGTGGTACCTGTGCCTGTGGTGCCTGCCCCTGCTCAGGGCTGGCCCTTGTCACCCCTCTAGATTCCACAAGATCCTTGTGGGTCTTCCAGCTCTTCCAAGGGGGGGTGTGTTGTGTGTGGGAGTGGGGAAGAGGTGCCCCCGACCACCTTCCTGTGGTGTTGGTTCCTGCACTGCTGTTGGAGGCAGGAGGGGCCCACATCACCCCCGTGCTGTGTTTTAAGCAGCACAGAATTTAACTGCGTTTCTAAAAATGGCAGTGCCAGGAAGGCTGGATGCTCGCTCCAGATTCCTGCCTCTACATACTTATGAGAAGAGGCTTAATTAAATAAATCCTAGTATTTAATTAATCCTTAATATGTTTGCTTCTCGAGGCATGTTTGCTCTAATGGCCCAGCCCCAGTTTCCAGTGCAGGCTGAGGTTTGCGGGGAGCTCACAGCTCAGAACTTCAAAAGCTGATGAAGACACTCCCCAAACACGCAGAGTCTGCAAAATGTCAGGGTGGGATTCAACCAGCCCTTGCAAATGTGTTAATTACCTGATATTAATTGGCAACCCAATCACTGGAGGCCACATCCCCAAGGTGCCAAAGCAGGAATGCTCTTTGTTCCGGTGCGGAGAGGCTGGCAAAAATCCTGCCGGTTCGGATGGAGGAAAGTAAATGATCCTAAAAGTGAATTTCATTAATTTTTAACTTGGGATAGTTTCTCACAAAAGCAGCTATCCTGAGGTTGTGCTTTGAAGTGCATGGAAATTTCCATCAGTTGCCACCTCCACGCAGTGCAGGAGACAGCAGCTGGTGGAGCAGCCCCGGAGAGGCGGCAGCTCTGTCCTGTGCGGGAAGAGAAACCATTCCAGCCCCTCGCCAGCAAGGGCTCTTCAGGAGATGCTCACCATCAGCTGGGGCTGGATTATGGGAGCTGCTCCAAAGGGTGGTGGCCGCCCCAGTTTTCTCCGTGCTCTGTGTTGATTCTCTGCTCCGTGAGCCCAGTCCTTTGGTTCCTGAGCTGCTGTGGCAGATGAGCTGGTTTGGCTGTGGCACATGCCCCGGGCTGGGGGTGATGGGGGGCACTGGGGGCTGTGATGGGGGACACTGGGGGCTGTGCTGGGGAGCCCAGCTGTGAGTGCTTGTCCTCACACACCCTCCTGCCAGGCTCGGGCACGTGGCACCCGAGTATTTATAGCCCTTGTTAACATGCATGAAGGGACACGCTGAGTCCTGGCACAAACATCTGCCCAGGTGGGAGCTGTCCTGGCAACACCCCGCGCTCCCTCTGCCGCCTTAAGGTGCTCCAGCACGTATTTCAGAGAGGCCCTTTCCAAAGGAAAATGGAGCTGAAAATTCAAAGGCTGATCCACAGCTGTAGCAATCCCTGGGCAAATCCTGCAGAGAGGCCCAGTTCGCACAGGCACCACCACCAGACTGATGCAGGGTAAGGGGCTGACAGCCTTGGGTCCCTACCCAGCCCAGCAGCACTGGGGGCTGGAGGACTCTACAACAGGGATTTTGCTAGCCTGGGGTTGGGAGTCTCAGGGCATCACAGAGTGGTTTGGGTTGGAAGGGACCTTGAAGTCCATCTCATTCCCAGGGACACCTTCCACTAGCCCAGGTTGCTCCAAGCCCCATCCAACCTGGCCTTGGACTCTTCCAGGAATGGGGCAGCCACAGTTTCTCTGGGCACCCTGTGCCAGGGGCTCAGCACCCTCACGGAGAAGGATTTCTTCCTAAAATCCAATCTAAACCTCTCCTTTGTCAGTTTAAGTTCTTTTGCTCGCTTTGAGTGCAATGACTGAGGTGGAGCAATCCACGCTCTGGCATTTCCAATGAGCTGTGGATGTACCTCAGAGCCATGAAAAACGAGCTCAGATCCAGGAGACAACAGCACAGGGATGTGTTAAGCCAGTCCTTAAGCACAAGGAAGTACCGTGCTTTTTCCTGGAGCATTCCTCAGGAAGCGAAAGCATTTCTGCAAGGCTTTGGCAGCCGTGTTGGAATGACATGTGAGTGCTTAGGAGTTATCAGAGAGCTCTCAGTGATAGCGCAGCACCAAGACTATCTGTGCTGGCTCAGTGGATTTTCTGAGTAGTTTCCAGGAGTTCAGTGAGGTTGCTGGGGAGGAAGATGCTGCCGTCACTGTGCACAGCTTGGGGTTCAGCGCAGTCTCTGGTTTAGTGACTGACCTGGCCCTTGGGTGGATGAGTTTGAGCTTTTTTTAGTTCAGCAAATGGAACACGGATCCTCGGCTTTATCGCCGTGACTAAGGACGTGTTGCTGTTGGCTGAGTTACAGGAGTGCGCTGAAATCTGAGTCACTCTTCTGCCTGGGAAAACAAAAGCAGACTCCCAGGAAATCTGCATCCCTTTGTTCTCCCCACAGCCCCCCAGGTCTGACCAAGTGCTGTTGCTGATAGCACCGGGATTGGGATGGGGCCGTGTCCTCACCCAAACCAGCGCAGGCAAAACCACCAGGGATTACATAACTGGCAACAATCCCACACCCACTGGTTCTTCCCTCTGTTGCATTGAAACCTCCGTGACGGTGCAATCTAACAACTCCTTCCTACTGGAGAGCATTATACATACAAATTTGACGCTCAATTATCCTTGTTTTTTAGTCAAGGATCTCTTGGCTATGGCTGCTTTCAGCAGCTGAGGTTTGTTGGTCTCTGCCTTCCCAAATTTCTCCTTTCTGGAGGAAGAAATACTGTGTGGACACCATGGTGTAATCCCACAGGCCCTGTGCCCCCCCAGAGGGGTGATGCTCTTTCCAGGGCCTGGCAGAGCTCAGCCTTCACAAGGACATCGGACTGTGTGTTTTACAGACTCTCCCTTTAAATCAGGACTCTCTCTCCCACCTTCCTTCTCCCAGCCCTGTTCCCGAGTCCAACTTGAGGGTGGGAGAAGCAGCAATGAGGCCCCATGGCCAGTGCGGTTTTATTGGGAAGGCAGCGCCAGGGCTGTGCCCTCCCCGTGCTCCAACCCAGGAACTTGCTCTCTGTGTAGCTCTGCACTGATTTCCATGGTGGATGAGCATGAAGAGGTGGGAAAGGAGCTTTTAAGGACAGCTGCTGTGGTGGTGATGGGGAGTGGGAGGATTTCCTGCTTTCCTTTACGCAGATTATATGTGGTGGGCAGCGGAGCACCTTCCTGCAGTGCTCCGTGCCCGAGGTGTGTGGGGAGCTCCTGCCTGTTTCCTCCTGGGGCTCATCCTGAGCTGTCACTAACAGTTTTGGCTTTTGTAGGAGAAGTTACCTGGTGGAAAGCTGCAAGGCAGGACACTGAAGTGCTTCCCTGCTGAGGGCCGGAGCATTTCAACGCCACGTGGGCCTGGGAAGGGTAGCAGGGGAACACCAGAAGATCAGTGCTCCCCTGACCCAGACGGGCTGTTTTTGCATACACCTCCACCTCTTCTCATAACAGGAGCAACTGGCTCAGCAGGAAGAGACGGAGACTGTTCCTGGCTGGAACAAAGGAGGGGATCTTGTCGCACCCGCCGAAGTCAGGCAGGGGTGGGACAGGAGCAAGACAGAGCAGGGGCTGGGGGTCTGCCTGTGATCCCCCCCGGTGTTTGTCCCTGCCCTCAGGTGTGCAGGTGTGCCACGGGCAGTGTCCGTGTCCCATTTGTAATTAACCCGTTTCTCCACTGCAGGGCACTGACAGACTGTGTGAGAGGAGCTAAATCACCCGAGCAGCCCCACCGGTGCACGGAACATTCACTGGTATTTCCTGGTTTATGCCATTCTTAGCTCCATTCTGGAGGTTAATTGTATGGTGGAGAGGAGAAACAGTGGCATTACTCATCTGAGGAGGGGAGCCTTTTGTTTGAAAACTGTATCTGAAGAATGGAAACCTCATAGATAAGGGGCCTGTCACTCTTTTCCATGTGCAGGAACTCCTTCACTGTGTATTGCTGCTTGTCATCCCACTGACGGCTCCAGTGAAGCCATAAAACAGGGGGTCAAAGCTCAGGTGTCTGTGAGATGGGTCTGGCAGTGTCTGTTCACTATTGCCAGCCACACTGCAGGGTGGAATTACAGCCCTAATTCATGTACATGGGGTGAGAGGCCAGGGCTCTGCATTTAACTCTGCCCCCACTGGGGTCACCTCTGCTCTGCCACGGGCTGATAAACTCAGTGGAAGAAAGATTCCCGCAGGGTCTCAGGTGGGGACAAAGCAGGGGGGAAGAACCTTTCCAGGAGCCAGGGCAGTGCCACATGCCAGGTCCCGTCCTTGGCCTCTGCTCACTGCAGGACACACACCGAGGTGTTGGAGGATGTCCGGGAAGGGAACAGAGCTGGGAGAGGGTCTGGAGCACCAGGAGCAGCTGAGGGAGATCAGCCTGGAGTAAAGGAGGATCAAGGGAAGACCTTCTGGCTCTCCACAGCTCCCTGACAGGAGGGTGCAGCCAGGTGGGCGTCAGGCTCTGTGCCCAGGGAACAAGAGACAAAACCAGAGGAAACGGCTTCAAGCTGTACCAGGAGAGGTTGAGATTGGATATCGTGGAAAACTTCTTCATAGAAAGGATTGTCAGGCAGTGGAACAGGATGCCCAGGGAGGTTGTGGAGTTCCCATCCCTGGAGGGTTTTAACAGATGTGTTGATGTGAGTTTGGGGACAGGGGTGGCCTGGGCAGTGCTGGGGCAACAGCTGGACTCAGTGGTCGCGGAGGGCTTTCCCAACCCAAATAGTTCTATGATTCTAAGGGAGCGGCAGCAGTGGGGTGGCACTGGGGTGGCAGTGGGGTGACAATTCTCCTGCCTGGTGCCAGAGCTGGGGTGCACGGGATGTCTGTGATGGCTGTAGGGTTCTCGCCTCCCTAGTGCAGCACTGCCGGTCCCACAGATTCTCGCTCTGCGCTGGCCCCACGCTGCAGTCATTCCCTTTCCCACAGGTTTGGGATGTCCCCAGGGCAACAAGGGCCAGGAGAGGGTGAGGATCCTGCCCCTGCGGCCCCTCTCTGGTCGGGCCCAGGCCTGCTCCGGGCCTAGGCCTGCTCCATGCCTGGCACTGCCCCGCAGCGCTGCCATCCCACCGGAGCTGCTCCTGCCTCGGGCCTGCCGCAGCTTGAACCAGCCCCAGTTTCTGTGGCCACTTTGAAGCTCCCAGGTCTCATCTCCCCGGGGGAATTCACAAAGGCACCCGCTGAGGCTCCTCCTCACACAGTGGGAAACGAGGCAGCAGCTCCTTGGGAACAGGGCTGCTGTCTGGAAGTGTCCATTTGAATGCAGCTCCCAGGGCTGTGGAGCCTCCGGAGCCTGGCGTGCCCAGTTCTCCGGCTCTGTCACTGTGTAGGTGTTTCTGTGGAGGGAGCTGCCATTAAACAGCTCCTGAATAACTGATCAGGCACTTTCCTCGTTCCCTACGGCTTGCTGAGAGCCCCGTGTGCTGGAGCAGGGGTTCCCAGCCATGGGTGGAACAAGAACGGCTTCAAAGAGGTGTAAGAGGCAGGAACACCTTCCTTGCAGAGGCGCTGGTCCAAGCCATGGATCGCCCTCACCTGTGCCGGAGCTGCAGGGAGGGTGCTGGCGGGGAAAGGTGGCTGAGGGGATGGGTTATGGCTTGGCTTCTGGAAAAGCGAAAGGCAAATGAGTCATGGAATTGGGATCCCTTTGTGTGGTGAAGATAAAAGGGTTGCTAAGGTGGGGAAAACACCCATATTATTCTGATTTGGGAGCAAGGGGGGAAGCTGTGGGAAAGCGATCTTAATTTAAATGGGATGTGGGTGGGGGCAGAGGAGGCGAGGCAAGCTCCATATTCCTGCTGCTGTTACAGGGCTGGATGTTTTTGCTGCTGAAACCTCTCGTCTTGCTCCCATCCTTGCACCTGCTAAGGAGCAGCTACAGTGACTGTGCCTGGCTCCCTTGGAATGGATCATGGAGAGATCCAGCAGCCCCACTAGCTCAGGACCCCTGTGCCTGCAACAGAGGGAGATTTGGGCTGGTTAGAGGCAGATGAGCGAATTCCCTGTGAAGGGCAGGGCCACAGGACCAGCTGCTTGGGCTTTCCCTGTCCCGCCAAGAGCTGGGATGAGGACATGGAGATGCATTTTCCTTGTGCCATGGCATCACCCTGGCCAGTGGCCAGCCCATCGTGCACACTCTCCTTCCTCCTGCCGTGAGTCATGGCCTCGCCTCGGAGCCGACTTTGGACTCCTCGGCAGGGAGCCACACCTTTGGTAATGACAAAAAGCAGCATTTGGAGCTTTTGAACTGTGGCAGCCATGGAGGGGATGCCAGCGGGCGGATCCAGTGACTCCAGTGCCATTCCTCAGGAGGGGACTGCGGAGGAACACTCCCTGGTCTGAGGAGAAATATTCCTGTTCTGATTCCCCCTGCTCTGAGGCAATGTTCCCTGGACTGGGCTCCACAGCTGTGCTGCCCTGAGGGTGACTGAAGGACAGTGGTGACCAAGGGGCCACCACTGGTGGCCACAAAATTGGATTTCTTACCTGATATGCGACAAGCCAATAATGACACACTTGGGAGAGATGTTGATTTTTTATTCAGGGTTGTGCAGCCTGAGTGCTTGGCGTATTCCTCAAATCCAGCACACTCCATCAGACTTTCTGGTTATTATTTACACACAGAAATTCGGAGTTAGTAACTTTCCAAGCAAAGTCCTTTATTAGGATTGGTCAATAATTTCCATAGAAGTTGCTCCTCCACATGCCCAAGGGAGTGGTCTTCACCTGGGCAGGGTCTTTTTGACCTGTAGGTGTGATTTTTAGTACTATAACAAACATAGTTCCGCTATAGAATATATGGGCTTTGAAAGTTACCAACATTTACACAAACATACATCAACAAATTAATTTAGGTCCTTAACTCTTTCTAGTTTCAGGGTGTCTTTGACTAAGGGATGCAGCTCCTGCCTGTTCTACTGATTAGAATCATAGAATCACAGAACAGTTGTGGTGGGAAGAGCCCTCTGGACATCATCCAGTCCAAACTCTCTGCCAAGGCAGGGTCACCCGGAGCAGGTGGCACAGGAATGCATCCAGGTGAGTTTGGAATGTGTCCAGAAAGGGAAACTCCACGCCCTCCCTGGGCAGCTGTTCCAGGGCTCTGCCACCCTCCATGGAAAGAGGTTCTTCCTCATGCTGAGGTGGAAC
Source organism: Platysteira castanea (assembly GCA_013397175.1). Taxonomy (NCBI): domain Eukaryota; kingdom Metazoa; phylum Chordata; class Aves; order Passeriformes; genus Platysteira; species Platysteira castanea. Next base: position 125,868 of record VYXC01002160.1, on the reverse strand, counting down.
TTGTTGTGTTTTCAGTTTATTGCTCCTTTTCACCGGGCACCACTGAACAGAGCCTGGCACCATCCTCTTGGCACGCTGTTTGAGATGTTCCTATGGATTGATGGGATCCCCTCTCAGTTTTCCCTTCTCCAGACTGACCAGGCCCAGCTCCCACAGTCTCTCCTCATCACAAAGATGCTCCAGATCCCTCATCATCCTTGTGACCTCTGCTGGACCCTCTCCAGCAGCTCTTTTTTTTTAACTTGTACTTGTCCAGAACTGGACACAATAAGACAATCTCGACATATCCCACATTTTCCAACACTACCCACACCCAGCCCGTGTCCCTCGGGANGCTCGCCGCCGCCGCCGCGGGGAAAAGGCCGCTGCGCGCCCAACTTCACTTCAAGCAACTTCCCCGGTGCGGCGGAGCCGGCGCCCGGCTTTGCGGAGGGAGCAGCCGGTGCTTTGGCTGGGTGAGTGCTGCTGGTGGGGCCACGGTGAGGGGCGAGGCGGCGGTGGGACAAAGGCGGTCCGTGCTCGCTCACCCTTGGGGCCGGCACGGGCACCCCCTCCCCGCTTCCCCGCGGGTGCTTCGCCCTCCCCGCCGGCCCCGGGGGAACGGGGAGGGGGGCCCGTGCCGGCGGTGCCCTCGCCGCTCCCGCATGGCCCCGAGCCCTGGTGCCGGACCTCCTCGCTGCTTCTTTCTCACTGCGTCAGAGCCAAGGGCTCGTGTCCTGGTGTGTTAAAAAGAAGGGAAAAGCCCCCCTCCAAAAAACCCTATCCTGCGGTTCTAATTCAGCGGTTGGATGTGGGGAGGGGTTGGAGATGGGTTTTGGTGGATGGTGTTGTGCTGGTGGCTCTGAGGATTAGAGCGTAATTTTGTAATCCACGAGGGCTGCAATTATCTGTTCCTCGCTGGATTAGGGATGGTAATGTGCTTGGAGGTCTTAAATGGACAAATAAAGATGCTCTCCCCTTCTCCCCCCTGGTTTACAGTCGGGCGACGGCTCCTTGGGCAGAGCCGGAGGGATTCAGGCATTCCCGGGAGTGGTATGTGGCTCCTTTATGCCTTGGATTTCAGGAAATATATTATCTGCTCGTTACAGTTACTCTGAAGTGCCAGTTTAAAGTCATCACGCTGCTTCTTTTTAATTGAAGACGTACATAGCTTTGCTTGTTGGCATCGTGTGTATGTAGAATCTCTGGGTAGTTTGGGTTGGAAAGGATCTTACAGCTCATCTCATTCCAACCCTCCCTGCTAGGGGCATGTATTTTTGTTTTGGAATCACTTCGGTGAACAGATATTTATTGTTCTCGTGAAATGCAGCTCGTTTGTTAATTTTGCCTCCCAACTCCAAATCCAAGCGGTTTATATGTGCACGGAGAGGCGTGGAGTGCTGCCTCTGGGTGGAAATAGCTGGTCCAAAAGATCACGTGGAGGTCAGTTCCCTGAATTTGCACGGAGTTCTGCGCTCGGATTTGGGAGGGAGCAGCACCGGGATTCTGGACGGGTGAAGCTAATCAGCGAAATCCCAGAATTTCCTGTGTGGTGCTGCGCGGAGTCGGGTGGAAAGCTTTGCCTTCCTGAGCCTGCCCGCAGCATTGTTGCTGTTCTTGCCTTTCTCCCGTCTGGAGGTGGGAGATTAATCCCGTGGATTCAGGTATTGACTTGACTTCTATTTCTGTGGCGTAATCCGGGTGATTCTGATTTGTGTGTGGGGAATGGGATTAGGGGAAATCACACTTGGCAGATGGCAGAGCTCTCCTGTACCATTAGGAGATATCCTAACCTTTGATTATGCCTACAGGTCTGGTAATAGTACTCAGACTCTTAGGGGTTTGGTGATAGAATTCCATTCCAGATCAAATATTGCTCATGATAAATTGCGGGGATCACATTAAAGGAGCTGCAGCAAACAGAAATGGATGTTTTGTCCAAACTGGTGCTTTACTCCAGGGTGGTAATTGCAGGCAATTTCCCCCGTCTGCTGAGGGGTAAACTCTGTTTCCAGGGTAACTGGGAAGTTGTTCAGCTGCCTCTGAGGTACTTTTTGCCAGAGCTGAAGGTTGTTGGCATTTTCTTTTCCTTGTCTCTCCTCCACAAACCAGACGGATTTGCATCTTTCTAACGACCACATGAAAATGGGAGTTTTCTTTGTTTTCCTGTGACGTTGCCAGGGTGTGGTGGGGAAGCAGACAGTGTGTGGCAGAAATGCTAATAAAGTTGCCTGGCAGCTTAATCCAGGTAAAGGCTTTCTCAAAAAAAAAAAAAAAAAAAAA
>VYXC01002160.1:52564-123598 GCA_013397175.1 Platysteira castanea | reverse complement strand
TCTTTCAAGAATTTAAAACTTTCCCCTCCTTTTTGGTTTTTTTGGGTATTTTTTTTTGGGTTAGGATTTTCTTCACTGTGTGCTCTGCCTTTTCCAGTAAAAATTACCGAGGATATTTATTAGCAAGTAAAGCTATAAAGCCTTTGTCCCTTGGAGTAGTTAAGGAGGTTGGAATCCTATTTAAATAGACATCGTAGCCTGTAATTCCCTTTTGATCGGTGTAGAGTTTATTGAAAATAGGTGTGTAAACTTTTCCTCTGTTTCAGACAATGCCCTGAGCTAATTCTAAGCTAAATGTTCCTTCCCAATATATAGAAGACACAGAACCAAGTCACTCTGGAGTGTCACAGTATGGAAAGTCCCTAAAAGGAGGCAAAGTCTAGGACTGTTTCCAACTCGAATACTTTGGTTTGTCATTTTTTGCTGTCTCATTTTATATGTGGCAGTAAAGGACGTGCATGGCCCCAGCCCCAGGGTTGTGCTCACGCTGCAGTTCTGGAGCTGCTGCTCTTATGGCAGGAGAAAGGGCACAGTACCCATCTGTGCTCCTCCTCACCCGGCTCTGGACTGATGAGATAACCAGGGATTCGGAAAATTTCCATGGCTGATGATGAAGCAGTTTTTCCCTCTGCCATACTGAGGCTTTGTGTAGCTGCAGGATTTTTTTTTTAAATTTATTTTTTTAAATTCTGTTTTCAGCCATGTGCAGCACCATCACCTTGGGTGTTAATTGAGCCCCTTGTGTGTGCAGACTCCTCTGGCAGTGGCAAGTAGGTTTCCCAAATGCATGATTTCTACCAAAGGAAAAAAAAATCTCAATTACAACTTGGAAATAGATTTTATTGAAAGCAGGAATTTCAGCCTTTGTGTTTCGTAAGTTTACCAGCCCTTCCTGCCCCATGTGCTCAAGGTGACATTCAGACCACATGTGAAAGAAGCAAGTCCTGACCAGCAGGTCCCAGGTGGATGGAGAGCTCAGGTATTCCCACTCCTGGGATTCTTTGCACAGCTCTGTGATTTCGCTTGGGTGTTGTCCTGGACTCTGCTCCATTCAGCACTTGTGTTTCTCTGGCTGTTAGATAATTTTGAAACCAGTCCTGTCACCTGCCCTCTCTTTTGCACGTGTTTGGCTACTGCAGAGTAAAAAAGGAGCTCAGTCTCTGTGGTGAGCGATGTGCTGCTCTTCACTCCCTGGTCCTCGCCCTGTGTTTGTTCGTTGCTCATGGAGCTTCCTCCCTTCTGGCAGACTTTCCAAGTAACGTGAGAATCAAATTGATATGATTTGTCTGTCCTTGAGTTTGTAAACACAGATAAGAAAACTTCCCATAGTCTTGAAAATTCTGGCGTAGTGTTGCTTGTGGGGAGTGCTGTGCAGATCAGGGACAGGACTCGGGATCACGTCGGAGAGGATTTTCCTGAGCATGTCAGTTAGGGACACCTTACAGTTGTGTCGTGTTAAACTCATGTGTTTAAAAATTGTACTGATTTTTTATCGGGGAGTTTCATAGATCAAGATATTTCTCTAAGCCGTGGTGTGTTTTCTCAATTTGATACTCCAGAGAAGTTGATAACTTGGCACTGTTCACTATCCAGGGGAAGTGTCCTTTGGCAAATGCATTGGTCATGCTGACTCGTGTGCTGGGTAGTTAGTGAAAAATTTGAGTAGTTAAAGGTTGTGTCTAAATGCAGATTGGAGTGTTCTGCATCCATTTACAGTGTTACGGTTCTTTCCTTATTTTCAAGCTGTTTCTTTGAATGGGATGTTTTCCTGCATGAGGTTGGAAGTCTTTCACTCCCTGAGCTGGATAAATGTACGTGATGTTGTTGGTCATAGGGAGGTTTGCAGTGCTGCAGCTTTTCTGCTCACTGATTTTATAAATCTATTTCTTAGGGCAAGTGCAGCTTGTTCAATTCTCAAGTAGCAGGCAGCATTTGAGGAGGAAGGGACCATTCCAGTGAATCCTTTACGGAGCCATTCACAGAGCAGGAGGTCCTGCTGTGTGCCATGAGCTGCTTGGAAAAGCGAGACCGAAATAAATGCTGAATCCTGCAAGCCCAGGCATGAGGCTTGTGGTGATGCTGTGAGCCCAGTCTGTATCACTGGTTTGTGTTTGGTGCACAGGGGTGTCTGGAACCTGGGAATGTTGCAACATTTTTAGTTTTGTGTGTAGGAATCGCCTGAAGACATAGTAGGGCAAAAGCCACAGACTTTTTGCATTTGCCTCAGAAATCTCTTTAAATGAAGAGTCTCTGGTTGTGGTAGTGGCCTTTGCAGTGTAAACCACTGCGTCTTGAGCTTGCAGCCAAAGAGGCTGGAATAATAGCATCGGGAGAGCTGTGGAATTCTCTCCACAGCAGCCGGTCTTGAATCCTAATCATGGCCCTCAGAGTGACCGCAGCCTGGTAGGTTTAACAGCTTAACTAGAAGACTTCATGCTTGACAAACTCGAGATGCACCTGCCCTAGGCAGCTGGACGTGCAGACTTTTCCTAAAAATGTCTAGGATCTGGTTGTTGGGTTGCCTGGATATGTGCTTCCAGTGAGATGTGACTGCTGATTCCAAGGAGATGCTCTGCTTGCTGGATTTGAAGTGAAGTTGGTTCTCTGCTCTCTTGTCTTTCATTGACTCTCAGTGAGATTGAAGGACATACGTGAACTTCTGAACTCTCAGGCCGTTCTTTTCAAGCTGTCTTCCAGGAATAATTAAAAAATATAACAAGTAACAAGTAAATCCAGAGCAAGTCAGTTGCTCATTGCCTTGAGAAGGCTTCTGTGGGTGAAGAGGACTTTCCATATCTTGGGTTTTGTTAACTGGCAGGAAAACCAAATTCTTATGAAATCCTGGATACTGAGTGTTGCCAAAACACACTAAATTTAGTGTGGTGAATGCTTTATCTATTTGCAGCTATTGCTTAAAAAACCCCCTAATATTTCCCTTTTATTCTCATGATTGGTATGACCTGAACGTCTTATCACAAAAGGATATTTAAGTCTACTGGGTGATGATTTTCCTCAGGCCTAGGCTTAAAGAATTCAGACTCTTAAAATTAAGCTGTTTATAGATGCATACTTTATCTTTAGAGTCTTTTCTCAAATCAAGGAGATTTATTTTCTTGGTTCTTGCTGTCTTTGGTTTGTTCTGGGAATATGTAACACTGGAACTTTTGCAAACAAAGAAGCTTTCAAACAGCTTGGGGATATTTTTCAGTGCATCTGTGTAAATAGGAGATCATTAATACATATTTTTTCATTTTTATATTTTTCCTGAATGCCTTACACTTACACTGAGACAATGGGAGCTGAGTTTTCTTTTTATGCTCTTCATCTCTACAAAACACACTTGAGGAGAGGAAATGAATGTTTTCTGAGGATTGTGTGATTGTAGTCATGCAGTTTGAGCAGTCCAGGGCACAGAGGGTTATTATCCAAAACACTGCTTGTTTGTGGTTGAGTCATGTCCAGTGAGCACACACTTAAACGCTGGGGGTGGGGGGATCTGGGCTCCTCTAAAGCCACTTAACAGAGCTGTTCATTAAAAGTTCTTACCAGAATTAAGCGCCAAAACTTCAGTTTTGGGCTAGAATAAAGCTGCTGCTTGCCTGAAAGGAGATAGTGTTGGTCTTGCAGCAGTGTGAGAACTGAAAGCTTCTTACTATTGTAGTAATTACGAGTCAGGATGGTCATTAGGCTGGTGTAACGAGCAGAAAAAAATAATTCAGTTGCTGGAGGTTTGGTATCTCCCCAGTTTTCACTTGGAGGGAAGAAGCGTGTGCGCTCCAGCACCTCCTCCAAAGAGCGATGCCGCAGCATGGGCAGCTTTGGAGTAAGGCTTGTCTTACTGAACACAATTAGATGAGCTTTAATGTGGGCAGGGAGGAGATCTGAGGCTTGTTTCCAGGTCAAAACACCCCTTTCATTTGGTTGGGGGCTGGGAATCGCCAGGAGCCGAGTGGGCTGTGCACTCCAGCTCCGGGCTTGACCCAGTTCCTGCTCAGAGCTCCGGGACGCGCCTGTGCTCCAAATGGGCAACTCCAGCTCTGCTGCAGGAGCAGCGCTTGGATGCCGAGAGATGGATGGCAAAGAGAGAAGAGAAAGAAGTTAGCTGCATTTTGTTGTTTGATTCTGAACTACGTGGGTTTACTGCATTGGGGAGGGGGTGAAGAAGTGAAGATGCTCAGGCTGTATTTTGTTAGTTTTTCTTTCATTCTGGTAGTTACGAACAATTTTACCCTTTGTAGTTTCCAGGGGTAGGAAGCTGCCAGTGTTTTAGTGAAATGTATGAAAATAGGAGGATTTATGTGTGCTTTTAGAGCTGCAATATTGTTGCCATACACAGCGGCCTCTTCTGTTTATATTTTCATAGTGCCTGTTTTTGTAATCACAGTATTGGTTAAATATGTGCTTTCAGTGCTTTTCAACAAGTGACGTTAATAAATGTCAAGTTCTAAAACTGGTTATTCTTGCTGTCGTAAAATGAGGACGATCTTTATTTTACAGTGTTAGTGAGACTTTGAAAGGCACAAACAGGAGCGGAATTTTAAATTTGTTTTTATTCCTTTCGTTTAATGAGCTCAACCTTCAGCCCGTGCTAGGCCTGGCTGTCTCAGTGCTGCTGTAGCACCGGCAGCTCCTCGCAGGGAGGGAGTTGTGCCAACATTTAGGAGGGGTGTTTATCTGCTGGGAGTATGTTCAACCATACAAGGCTTTCGATGGACAAAGCTGCCTCGTCCATAACGAGCCCAGAAAAACCAGGATGTGTTTTAAACAGAGTTGGAATTTCTGGCCGCAGTAACTGTTTGATATTTCATGAGAACACTGAGAATTCTTCATTGACCCAAACGAGCACAACAGGCCTTTCTGCTGAAGCTGAGCAGCACGGCTGGCTCGCTCCCTAACTGAGGGACCTTACAGAAATGTCACTGATGTTATTGTTGTCTAACAGTGTCTTACTGTATTGGCACTATTGAATGTCAAATATTAGTGTAATCTGCCATTAGAATGTTTTCAGCAACATGATGGTTGCCGAGTTATCTAAATACCATCCTGTTCCTGCTGTAAACATGATGCAGTGTGGGTTTTTTGCATGTTTGAGCCTGCAGTAGCAGTTATGTCCAAGAGAAGCTGTGGCTGCCCCATCCCTGGAAGTGTTCAAGGCCAGGTTGGACAGGGCTTGGAGCAACCTGGTTTGTACAACGTGTCCCTGCCCATGGCAGGGGGTGGAATGAGATGAGCTTCAAGGTCCCTTCCAACCCTTCTGTGATTCTATAATAGATATCTTCATTTATCCAAGCAGTATTAAGTATTTCTAAAACAACTGGATTTATGTATCATATTTCTCACAAGTCATCGTAATGTTCAGTTAATATTCTTCACAAAATGAATATTTTTAAAAGTAATTAAGTCACTGCAGCTCTGTGGCTGCTGCCTGCAAAGGAGAGGTTAAATGAATCTGATTACAGCAGAGTTTTCAGTACAACTTCAGGTCTTTGTTGCTCTCCTAAGTACACTTTTAGTCACTATTCCTGTGTGGATGTGCGAGGCTGCTGGAGAGGTTTCCACGTGTCTGACCTGCTCTCACTTGACAGGGCAGTGATGTTTCCTTGACTCCTTCCTCAGCTGGGTGAATCACAGCACCCATCGGAAGCGCTCATCAATAGTTACAGGTCAGCATTTCAAGAAGGTCAGGGAGGCTGCTTTCTGCCTCGTGAGCATTATGCTAATTCAGTCGTTAAACATATTGGAATTGTGCTTCCTTTTGCTTCTGCAGTGCTTGCAGATTCCATGGGAGCCTCTTCCCTGTGCTCGGAGCACAGAGGGTTAGTTTTGGACAGGGAGAGGTTTTCTTGTAGCCTGTGTTGTCACATGCAGGAAATGTCTGTAGATCTCAGTCTGAATCTGTTCTTTGTGTGAAATATTTGCTTCGATAGTGTCACTGTCATGATGGTGCTCATGCATGAGGAGGAAATCTAAGGAGATGATGGAGAGGCTGAGGCCTTAAGATGAAATACATATTTTCCTCTCCCAAAGGCACTTTATTGAGGCGCATTTGTAACTTAGGCCCCAGTACTGACCCCTCTGACAAACAACATTGAGCCTTTTCTCTCTTATTTGCTCTTAAATACTGGGAATGTGTTTTATTATTGCTTCCACACCAGCACGTGTAGAATCTTCAGAGATTATTTGTGCTGTGTGTGTGATATGTGTGTAAAGAAATGATCACACAGAGCATTGTCTTTGTTGATATTAGACTGTTGCACACCATGTAGAAAGCAGTTAATCTGGAATCCAGGTTTTTTGTACTGTAGATTTATGGCTGGCTAAGATGGTGTTTTCAGAAGCTTGGCTCTGTAGGGAGCAGGTTAGTATATTTTTCAGATTGTCCCCAAAATTATGTTTCAGTTCCACTGAATTTATTTTGTTTTTAATTTAAGAGCCTTTATGCCATATTTTCCCCCTCAGAAATGCTGAAAATGGTAACTTTAAGGTTAAAGCTTTTGCCAACTTTATTTGCCTTGACTCTAGAAGTGGTTATGCTCTTGTGTCTGTCATGTCCTGCCTAATAACCCTGGAAAGCTGGACTTGAGCTGAGCTCCCAGAGCCCGGGGTTGTAGCTGCTCACAGAGAGAGCACCACAACTTGTCTGCAAATAGTGCCCGTGGCTGATCCAATGGCTCTGCTCCTGCTCACATCTGGACAGGAGGCTGGAGTGAAAAACTTGTTAAGGCATGAGTGTATATTTTAAAATATATAATTAACAGAAGGTTGTTTATAACTGTTTAACCAATATTGGCTCTAAACCAATGTGCAAGACGGTGTTTGTAGGAGGTTGGACTGGCTTTTATTAGACTTCAGAATCTGTGGCGTTTATCACTTTGCTGCAGAGCCACACAGTGCCTGAGCACTGGGCAGGTTTGGTCAGGCAGAGGTCTTCCATCCTGTCTGTCTGCTTTTTGGTCATCCTGATTTTTGAACACTTTGGCTCTTGAATCTGATGACTTTGGGAAGGACAACTCATCAGGCTGACTGGGGCAGTTCCTGGGCAGAGTTTGTGTCCGGTAGTTCACATGGACCTTTTGTTCATGGTTTGCTGGTTGATTCACATGTGTTGAAACAAAATGAAAAAATTGCCCAATCTTCTTCACTGAGCAGGTGTCTCCTATTGGCTCATCAAGTCTCAAAGCTACAGATTACTGGAAAATGAGAAGAAATTAGATTTTGTGCCTAAGTCACTTCTGAAGCATCCTGCACCAGCTGCTGTCTTAATGAAAGATGTTGGGGCATGTGGATCTTTAATTTCCTTTCCAATTTTGCCACTTCACATTTAGTTGCTTGGATTGGCCTGGCTCCTATTCTGTAGCTGATTTGGCTCAGGTGGGATTTCTCCTGCAGAAACTCTGGATGCAGTGCCAGTTATCTGTTTTTATGACAGCTTTATGCCACCCTTTGAACTTGCAGATCTGTAACGAAAAGGCCAGCGAGGGGGTTGGCTCAGCAGGTTGCTCAGTAGCTGCAGGACTTGCTGTGCCTCTTGAGGCTGGTGAATGTCTCGTGCCTTCCAGAGGCATTCAGTGGTGTTAACAGTGATCGTAGTGGGATCAGTTGGTCGTGCTTCACTGTGTGGCTTTGCGGGGACAGGCGTGAGGTGGGGAGCTGGGAGAACTTGGTGTAGCCTGGTTTTCTTTTGAGTCAGATTTCAGTCAAAGGATCCTTCTTTGTAATAACTTTGGAAAGGTGTTTCTAAATTCACTGTGAGATCATTCTCAGGTTACTAAATCCCTTCCTTGGATATACCCTGAGAAACTGGGATTAGGTGCCAGGGCTGCTGTAATTGTGGTGTGAGTGTGGCTGGGTGGGGGTGATCTGGCTGCTCATGGGCAAGTGAGTGCTCGTGCTGAGGCGGACAGGTCTGGATGGACTGGTGAGGACAAACCTGTGATCTTTCATTCCTCCTAATTTTTGTGAGCTGCAAAATATGCCTGTGTCAGCTGTTCATTATTACCCTGCCTTAAAATGTAGCTGATCTCTACGTTGGACCATGAGTTTCAAGTGCTTTCATGTTAGTCTTCTGTCTTCATTTTGATGCATTAAAGTGCCTCTCTGGTCTCCACGCTTAAAACTTCTCAGAAAGTTAAAAAGCCCCCAGGGTTCACTTGTGGTTAAAAAACCCCTTCTGTGCCAAAGCTGTGAGTGTGGTTTGAGCAGCCCTTGGGGTTCCCTGGGTCTCCCTGTCCATGTGTTGGATGTGGGGATGTTCCACACAAGTGTTTGTGCACATCCAGGCACTCCCAGGTTCCCAGTGCCACTGCTCGGATTTCAGAGCTGGTTTTTCCCACTTCAGCTATTTCTTCTTCTTTCACCCCCCTCAATAAATACATTGATGTTTTTAGTGCCTGAACTGTTGTCTTTCAATTAATAGGCGTTTTTTCCCTTTCTGTGCTTTCTCAAGCATGTAGGGAGGTGGAGGGGATTGTTTAGTACTCATAAAGCTTCTAGATAAGTGTACGTGTTATCAATAATTCATTACAGGCCTTGATTTTGCTGAATAATACTGTGTTTCTGAAGAACAAGGTAGTGTACAATGCTTGTGCAGGCTTGTTGCTGTCAGAGTTCTTGGCTTAAACATCCTTTTGTTCAGAAACGGGGAGAAAAGCAGCGTCACTGCTCTGACTCCTCACAGTCACACAGGACCCTCTGTGCTCTGTTCCATTCATGGTGCTTTGGGGGAAGAGGAAGCTCCCTTGTGGATTGCTGTAACAATGACCTGCTCACAGGCAACCAAAGGAACACGTGTACAAGCTGGCAATACCCAGCCAGTGGTTCTGAGGTGGGCATTTGCATTAAAGTGGGGAAAAAAACCCATTTCCTGCATATGTGAAAAGCCAGATGTGCCCACTGAAGGAAAAAGAGGAGCCTTATCATCAAGGCAGCAGCAGTAGCTGCTCTGGCACCACGTCAGACATTGTTGACAGAGCAGGTTTTTTCTGGGTGTTCAGCTCAGGGCAGTTTATTGATGCCTGGCAGGAGGCAGCACCCTGCTGCAGCACCGTATCCTACCCGAGTTATTGCTGGGTTCAGTACCCGAGGAAGAGATCAAAGGGCTGTTGGAACATTGGGAACAACCTGAGAGGCAAAAAGATTCATGTCACAGTATGTCAGTGTGTTGTAGAACAGAGGGTGACATAAGGGATTTTGGCCCAGAGAATGATAAATGCCACCAAGTATTTGGCTTTTATAACAATATTTTATTTGACTTGGAATAGATCCACTCATCTCTCCTTAGTCCAATGCTTTTTTCACTGTTTATGAAATGGGAGTGGAAATTGTAAATCAGAGGGTCATGTCCATTTGATCTGAATGATTTTAATGGCTCCATCAGTATCCTGAAAGGCATAACTGGAGTAAAATTAATCCAGTTTAATGCTGTTAATAATTTTCTTGTTCAAAGTTGGGTCATCTTTTCTGTGAAGCGCTTGAATCGCTGCTGTAGAACTGGGGCTGGAGGTGCTGCCTGGGAGATGGAGTTGTGTTGTTGATTAATGCCAGCTCTGCCAGTCTTTTGTCACAGTGCCTGTCTCTTGCAGCAGTACCAGGGAGATATCCTTATCTCCAGCTCAGTACCGCTGTGCTGCGGCTTTGCAGGCTTGATCTTCAGGGCAGAGGTTGCCACGATTCAGAGGAACAGGCTTTGAAATTGTTCATTTGTTCACGGAACAGAATAATCTGTTCCTGGGAACCACCTGGTCCAACTCCTTGTTTATCAGTGTCTTTCTCCCATGAAGCTGCAGTTCATTTCTAGAGCAGTGCCTGGTACAAGTATTTTTGGGCTCGAGTGTATTTGCTTGTTGACTGAGCTCGACTACGTGCTTATGCTCTGACTAATCAAATATCTGAAAGGTGGAATGATGGACTGAATGGAGAAATTGCTGCCACACAGTATTGGCTGTCTGTTTTGACAGAAAATGTGTCATTAGCAGCCAAATCAAAAGCTGTTGAACACAGAGCTTTTTGGATATGATTTTTTAAGATCACAAGTGGAAAATCAGTCATCAGAGAAGACATCAGATGGCAGAGCTGTGAGAGCTGAAGCAGTACATAAATATTTGTATCAAGAATGTGCAGTGACAGTTTTCCCCAGATCGCCCAGAGAGGTTGTGGAGTCTCTCTCCCTCACTGGAGTTATTCCAGAACCGTGCCATGTGCTCTGGGGTGACCCTGCTTGAGCAGGAAGATGGGACTAGATGACCCTCTGTGGTCCCTTCCAGCCTGAGCCAGTCTGTGATTTCTTTTTGTCCAGGTGAAAGCTTAGGAGCAGCGTAATCTATTGCAGCATCTCTGCTCTGAGTGTTTTATCAGTAGCTGCCACGTGTTCTTTGTGAATGAATCTTTGCAGGAGGCTGTGCAGCTTCCAAAGGTGTCCGTCAGGACAAGTACAGGTATCAAATAATGCACTGTAAACCTGCTTTCTTGTTTTTGCAGAAGCAAAGCAATGTTAATTCTCAGCCCTTGAATAACACGTTAGTCACCATAGCTAGATATACACATATATAACTTTTAATGTCGTGGTTTTGGTCTTCTATGCCATCACTCTGTTTCCTTTGTCCTCCAGTTTTATGGGTTCCTCCAAATGGTTAAACTGTTGAAGTGATCTCTCTGTGTGTTCAAGGTCATGCTCCAAGGCCAGTAACCTCAAGTTTTCTGAAAGTCCGGATGAAACCACTTTGTTTTCTCTCCATATGGCAATACCTTAATTAATTTTTCAGCACTCAGATGAATGTATAAAGGCTCAGCATTTATAAATTCGTCCTGGTGACCCCACGTCAATCACAGAACAGCTCAAGCTGGTTGCACTTTCTGAAGGTGGTTTACTGTGCCAGGCCACAAATGCGTTTTCCAGCGCTGGAAATCCTGTTAGAATTTGAGGAGGCAGATCAGAGGATTAGGGGCTTTGTCCTTCTGACACAAAAGCACCTGCTGTGCATGAAGGCAAGCAGGAAATGTCTTCTCACCTCGTGCTATTTCTGTGTTACAGTGACCTTCGGAGGCTGGGTTTGTGTGAAAAGATCCGTCCCCGGATTCCTGCCTGGGGGCACAGGGCCATGGGTCAGCTTTATTTGTGAAGGCTTCAAAGTGCTGTGGAGGCACTTGCCTATTTTTGTAACAAGCAGGTGGATTTTTTCAATAAACCAAAGCCCACGGATCTGCTTCACGCGATCCTTTGACTTGAATTCCTCATCAGGTCAGCCGAGCCCCGTCTCCCACGGGAGTGCTGCACCTCCTGCGCTTCACATGAGCCCTGGTGTCCCCACACTGGCTGCCAGGCTTAGCGAGTGCTGTACTGCTGGGCTATTTTAACTGCACCTCTGTGGAGCTCTGGTGTCAGTGTCCAAGTAGCTTCCACCACCAATTCAGGAGGAAACTGTCCCAGTTATATTGTTGCTGCTGCATTTGCAGCAGTTGGTAGCTCTGAAGGCAGCGAGTAAAATAAAATCCTGTGGTAATGTCCATGTCCTGTCAGCTCTGAGATCAGCCAGTTGTCCTTCGTCCTCCCTCACTGCCAAGAGGATGAGAAATATGCACAGTTACAGTAAATATTTCCAGGTGTGGGTGGTCTCTAAGCTACTTTTATTGCTGAAACGTGGTACCGAGCGTGGTATTGTGTAGGGGAGTATCAAATGGAGGAATGCCAAAGTTGTTTTTCAATCCCGTATTTCTGTCTGTGCTGCAGCTGGCTCATCCATCTCCTTACACTCCTTCAGCTGTGTCCGTGGTGTGCCTGCCAAATGAGAGCATTCCCACCCAAAGCTGGAGCCTCTGGAGAAACACAGCCCTGCCTCACTTCTGGGGGCTTTGGAAAGTACTGCCTGCTTGAGGTCAGAGGGATCAGTAGCTGTTTGATGTATTTCTAAAACAATAATGAGCCAAATTTCACCTTTTTAAAGCAAGGTCGTGGAGATGATACACTCAAAGGACATATAAATAAATTAGCTTTTGATTAATTCCATTGTATTCATGATGTGTAGCGTAAGGTATGAAAAAGACACAGTCAAGGGATTTAACCCATTCCTTCAGAATCTGTGCAGAAAATCTTAACTCTAACCAAAATTTATTTTAAATACAGTTAAAAGTGAAGTTAGGCTTCCTTCAACAAGAAGAGCATGTTACAATTAACCAGCAGGAAAAGTCTCATGATGATTCTGAAAAGGTTTGAGGAGAAATTTGCTGAGTTGCAAAATCAAGTACCCACCCTCTGCTGTGTCCGGGATGTGACCCCGTTGACCTTTGGGAGCTGCAGATAGAATAAAGTCCTCCCTGAAACAACCAAACATCTTCCTGGAATAGCCTTAATTTGACTTTTTTTTCTTTTTTCAGTTCCACAGTCAGTTTTTCTTGCTTGTAGCCAAACCTGATCATTAATGTTTCATCTGGCACGCAGTGCAGTTGTTTCTGGAATGTCTTTTTTTCCTGCTAAACTGCATGGGGAGGTTATTTGCAGGTCTTGTTTGTGGTTTAAAAGCATTTGCAAGGATGAAACCTAAAAGAACATTAGCAGGAGTTGAAGCTGACCACAAAAGCAAAGGTTTGATGAGAGAAACAAACAGCACAGCACTCTGAGGCCTGCTGGGAATATCCACCTTCTGCACAAACACACTTTTAGCCTCACTTCAGCCTTATCCCATCATTCATGTTGTTCTGCAGAATGTCATCTTCAGCTGGCAGAAATCAGGATTTTGCTTTTATTCTATATTTCAACTGCCAAAAGAATTGGACTTTCTGAAAATACCCACCCAGTAATGAGCTGGGCGGAATCCCTTGTGTGGAATGCTGGAAGTAAAAGATGATTCACACAGGAGGGTGAGGATATGCAGCTTCTGGTACCAAAAAATGGTGATTCACCAACATTTTATGTAATTTTCACTTGGTTTGGGTTTTTTCTACCTGAGACTCAAGAGACTTTCAAAACAAATTAGGCCTTCTGTGAATCTGGGAAGGGAAGAGAATTTCCTCTGAAACTGTCAATGAGAGGGTTGGGGAGAAGGAAGTTGTGGAAGACTGGAGTGTAATGAGGTAGTTGTGCAGGTCAGAGGAAATGCCCAGAATGTTCTGTCAGTCTCCCTGTGCTCTTGGGGGATCTCTTGAGTAAAACACGATGCACAAAGAGGAAAATCCTCATCCAAGAGCTGGCTTGGACAAAGTTGATCTTGACACAGAAGGAGTTGGCCTGAATTGTTTGTAGAACAGTGGTCATTGCCCCCAAAACCCAGTGCAGAAATTTTTTGGAGCTGAATACCCAGAAATGGGTAATTGGTAATAAATCCATGGTCACAAACTGGACCTTTCTGAAGGGTGATATTCTGAAACTGTTCTCTAGAAATAACTGGAACAATCTTCCCCTTTCGTACGTTAATCCTGTTGGGTTACATTTTGTATGTGACACACAGACGTTGTTATGAAAATAGCAAGGACTGACAGCTGTGGAAGCAGCTTATTACATGTAATTTTTTTTCCCCAAATCATTCTCTCCAGACACATCTGTCTCATAAATGCAAGGAAATTTGGAAGATGACTCCCTGTGCCCCACAGCCATCACGGTGCATTCTGCCCTGGTTACACACAGTAAAATTTTGCTGCTGAATCCCATTCTACCATAAATTAATCACAGAATACCAGACTGGTTTGTGTTGGGAGGGACCTTAAAGATCATCCAATGCCACCTTCGCCATGGTCAGGGACACCTTCCACTATCCCAAGTTGCTCCAAGCCCTGTCCAACCTGGCCTTGGACACTTCCAGGGGTGGAGCACCCACAGCTTCTCTGGGCACCCTGTGCCAGGGCCTCCCCACCCTCACGCTGTTTTCCTGAACCCCTGTCTCAGCTGATGGTCCTGCTACATCAGGAATGTGATCTAAAATTCACATTGGCCATTGCATGGACACGCCAGTGTATTTAAGATCAAATTTTTGCTTTAATAAATAAATGTCAAGGGCTCTGTGGGGCCAGTTTGAATTACTGAAGCTGCTGCTCTATAACTTATTATTAACTGCCCAGTCTTTGCGGCATGGAGATCAAAATACAAGGAGTAAAGTTCTCACTGATGCTGAGATGGCAGCACTTAATGGAAAGGGTGGTTGAAAATATTACAGTTCTTTAGTGCAGCTGCATGGGGGTGAAGCTCTGGCAGGTGATGATCGTTATGCAATTGTACTGGCAGGAGCAATTAGAGATTTACAAGTGCTTGTAAATGCTGCTATTTATAGGATGGACACTTTATTTAACGAAATGCTAATCTTTTCTGTAGTGGGAGGAAATGTCAGAGTGGAGTCTTTCATCCTTGGGGTGGAACTGGACTGTAATGTCCAAAAGAACAGCACTTAGGTTTTTTGTAAAAGGAAAGATAGAGAGGTTTCCAAGAGACTTGAACATGGGCAATGGAGAAAGGATATTTTGAATTTTGCAATATTTTGGAATTTTAATATTAATGATCTGTGGGGCTTTGCAGATCTATCTGTCTTGTGAGATTTGGAATATGTAGTTTTGATTCTCAGCCTTCTAGTTTTCATTATTGAGAAGCAGAACTGAGTTTCTCATTGTGAATCTGGGAAAAGATAATTTAAATGCATTTTATTAGCT
Organism: Platysteira castanea; assembly: GCA_013397175.1. Lineage (NCBI taxonomy): Eukaryota > Metazoa > Chordata > Aves > Passeriformes > Platysteira > Platysteira castanea. The sequence continues at coordinate 108,970 of VYXC01002160.1, read as the reverse complement.
GTTTTTACCTTGTGAATAAACTTGTCCTGGGAAATTAAAAGTCAGAGCCATTATGGAAGTATTTTTGTTAATCTTTCCCTTTAAGAGACCCTGAATGTCCTCTTAAGTACAACTGATGGATCCCATTGCAGTGAATAATAATGTGAATCAGGCTTAAAGCCAAAAATAGAAAAAGCCTGCTTTTTACTGAATTAGTTTCATGATCTATTTGGTTATGAAAGTTTCAGAATAGGTGGGGTTTTTTTTCTTCTTTGTGTTATTTTGGTTGTGCTGTAGTAAGTCGTGTTCTTGTCAGCACTCACACTTGTACGTGCACAGTAAGTGATAGGATCTGCTCTGTTAATTCTTATTTAATCCAATCAGCACCTCTCCAAGTGCAGGAAGCAGCAGAAGGAGGATTTCTTGGGAGAACGGACAGGGATTGCTGCAGAGTGACCCCAGTGTTCGGTCAGTGAGGACAGCAAGGAGAAAGGACCGAAGAAAAATATCTGTAAAGACTGAATCATTTAAGACGGTGGGGCAACCTTTTGTAGGAGGGATGGTATAAATCTTGGTTTATGATCGTCTGCTCCCAGTAGTTCCTGTGGCTTGTTGTGTCAGGGAAAAGCTGCAGGCCAGGGGAATGTATAGAATCATGGAACCCCAGACTGGTTTGGGTTGGAAGAGTCCACAGAGATCATCCAGTCCCAACCACAGTCATGGACACAGCCGTGTTTTCAGGAGCTGCTGTTATATGTAGTTATACAAACTTCTTCCTGTACTCACACAGCAAGGGAGTAATTTTTTAATACTGGAAGCAGATTTGCAGATAAAGTTGTATGTGAAAAGAAAAACTTTGTGTTTATTTGGTGATTTTTTTATGGGGTATTTTTAGTGGGTATTCGCTGCTGGAGCCAGGCTTTCTGCTTGATTTCCATGTCATAAACATGTTTGGTTTTGGTTTTTGGTTTTTTGTTTGTTTGGATTTTTTAATAGCAGAGAGATTTTCTTTGTGGAATTTTTGTGCTTTCCACCCTTAGAGAAGACAGATGGACTTGTTTATCTGCTGCGAGGTTCAGGGCCAGATTATAGATGATTTTGCTTTGTGTCATTTCAAACATTCTTGTTTCTAAGCAGGGAAGTTGGCAATAATCACGTGATTCACGGTGGAAAAATTATCTGCAGGCTGTAGCTGTTGCCTTAATAGGCTTAAAGGAATTAGCAGTGATGTAAATAATAGTTGTGTGTGTGGTGGGTGGGCAAGTGCCAAAGCGAGGGTGTGTTTGGGGTGAAGCCCTTCCCGAATGATTTTCTGCTAGAATAACCCTGTGAAGCGAATAATCCATTTTGATTTCTTATAAGCAATGTTAGCAATCTTTGTGATGATAGATCTTCAATTAAAAATGCAAGCGACAGCTGAGGGCATTAAGATTTGAAGGAGCCTGGAGCGATGTTTGTGTGTGCATCTCTGTGACACCCTGTGGTGGCTCAGCTTGGCCCAGGAAAAATCCCAGTCGCAGGTGTTTGGAAGCTGAGGAAGAGGAGCAGCAGGGAAGAGCCAGGCCTTCGTGCGCCAGCCTTTCTGATAAAAGCAGGAGGGGTTTCCAGAGACACTTCGGTGCCATTTATAATTTCATTTGTGCGCAGAATGCCACAGCTGAGGGGAGCGTGGGCACTGCTTGGGGGGCACAGAGAGAAGCAGTGCCCAGAACTGGGGAGAAGGTGGCTTGGGGGCTCTGTCACATGGGCTGGGGACGTGCAGGGGCAGCACGGGCAGCTCAGCTGACTGTCCCTGGGCAGAGGAGGTTAGGGAGGTCATAATGATGTGGCTGATGGTGGGGGATTTACAACTGTAGTAGTACGATTACAGTAGTATTACTAAATATTAATAGCATCTGAAATCCTCCCGCGGTTTAATTTACAGTTGATCTTTATAAATTGCCCAAAATTTTGTATGTTGCCAACTGGACTGGAGATATTTTATTAAGAAAGAAACACGTTTATCTAAACCAAGATATGTGTTCCAAAACTGAGACACAGTGTCTAGTGTATGTTACACTTGGCATTGATAACATGATTCCTCTTTATCAAGGGTACTTGTATCAAGGAGCTTTTTCATTTTCAAAACTGGGTGATTATTTTTTCCCCTAAATATTTTGTTCTTTTTCAAATACTTCTCTGTTTGGGGCCACGTATCTGTTGTAGGGTATTTCAATTGAAAACATGAAAACTGACTTGGGTAGATTACGTAGGGGAAAATGGGGTCTTGTAAAGTTGGAGTGTAATGAACCTAAGGAAGGGGTAAATTTTGTGTTAGGAATGTTGGCTGGAGAAGCGAGTTGTACTCTGTTACCGGGGATTAGGGCCTGCACTGTAAATTCACTGCCCCGCGTTCCACTGAGGATCAAGTTTTAGTCCATTTAAGAAGCTCTGTGCCCCCTTCTTCTTTTCCAGAGAAACAGGGACTATAGAATGGTAGGAGAGAAATTATTCTCAGCTAGTGCAAGACAGATGCTGTTTTCACAGCAGAATTTTTCCCTTTGCAATCTTGCCTGTGAGCATCAGCCTCATTCCAGCAAGTTTCCTTTTAGAGCACCTCCCAAACCTTTGCATCCTTGGAATGTGAGAGCACTTTAATCGGATTTTGATGGCGTTTCTTAGAACAAGGAGTGGGAGAGGGAGGAAGATTCCATGGAGATCTGTGAGATGGTGGAAGGGGCAGATTGATGTGGATAAGCTGATTGGGTTAGTGGCTATTTCGGAGAGAGGAGGTCATGGACTTGGGAGGGGGGGAATGGCATCAGGGATAAGCGGTTGAGACAGAACTCCAAGTGGATTGGAAGATGAAAGGGAACGGACAAGGTGAGTGGAGTTCTTTCTCCTGCCTGAGAGAGGGAGCACAAGCAGGGACAAAAATAAGTCCCTGCAATTTCAGTGCCAATGTGGGCTAAGTCTGGTCAAGGGAAGCTGAAGGTGAAATAACCACTTCTCCAGACTCAAAAAAGGCAAGATCCTGGTTGAGGTTTTTTAATAATCACAAGGAGGAAGCTCCGTATTCTACACAATCTACAAATGAGTTTATTTGTATGGTAAATTCACACCAAAATAGGTCCAGTGAGAGGAGTCCAAAACTGCCCCTTGAAAGGCTGCCCAAAAGAGACAAGAGGGTGGCAACACAAATTTGGGCCCCTGGCTGTGAAATACAGTGTGAGTTTTCTAAAAATGAAGACAGATTTTGACAGCTTTTGAAGGAAAAAATAATCTAACCTTGCATAGCTGCCTGCATCTGCTACGGGTTTAAATATACTTCTGTTAGGAAAAATTCAGGTTAGTTCTTGTAGCTGAAATTCTAATTACTGCTGGTTTTCTCACTTCTCTGCAGTAAGAATATAATTAAAGCCAAAGCTCTTCTCCTGCCTTTGCTAGAGAGATACTGGCAAAACTGCTTTGTCATGGTAAAAGTCCCATTTTGATGGAAAATCAGCCGTTTGCAGGTCAGCTGCTCAAGTAGCACTTCACAGACTGCTGCCCCAGAAAAGACCTTTACAATAGAAAGTAAATTACAGTAATTGAGATTACAGTAATGCAGAGCTCTGTGTTTAACCAGTGATTGACAGCACTTGAATATGCAAACAGTCTTACCTAAATGTGGTTTTAACTGTTCAGATTTGGTGTGTCTGTCGTGCAGTCCGAGTTATTCCCCTTTCACCTTTCGGCTACACCTTTAAGTGGTAATTTCTTGTTGATTCTTTAATGGCTGTTCGAAGAATAAACATTCTTCTGCTTTTTAGTTACATGAGGTGACTTTATGCTTAGGAACCAGCTTTTTTTCCTTAGAATGCTCTGGCTTTTTGTCTCACATGTCATTGCCTCTGTAGGTTTGGGTATGTGCCACACCTGAGTCTGAATATTTTGTTTATTTGCAGGTGAAGTCAGGATGGTGTTTCTGCAGTGATCAAATTCCCTGTCCTTAATGTGCCCTTGGTGATCAAACTCTTGTCACTATGAGAAAGGATTCAGGCCCTATGGATTGGTTGCAGCAGCAAATTATGGTAAGCGGGAGTGTGGAAATGTGTAGGATATGTTTATGTCCATTGTATTTGGTTGTTGGGCCAAGTCAGTAAATAATGGTGTTTCTTGCTGGTTTTTAGAGAAAGAACGCTATGTCTTTCAGTGAGATACACTCTGGGATCAGCATATCTGAAAGGCACCTTAATCTGAGTTTGCTTCCTCGTGAATTTATGTGAGAATGATGTTATTTGATGTTCATGCTGACTCTACATCAATACTTGCATTTTTCTCTCTCTTTTTTTTTTTTTTTTTTTTTTTGCAGATTCTTTTTCCTTGCTGGAGTTTTTCAGTTCTGTTGAATGTGTAATTCCAGCTATGGCAACAAGAGTAGAAATAAATTCTACTTTGGCGTCTTTGACGGCAGTCCCTGACCTAGCTGAGCTGAGGGCTGAGGAGAAGGCACAGCGTGTTTATGTCAGTGTGCTTTCAGATGCCAGCAACAAGGCAAAGGAGGCCTCAGCATCACTGACTCTCGAAGAGAACAAGAAATTTGGGAATTCCTTGAGATCTCCAACGATGCCCTCGGTGGGATCAAGGCCGAGACTTTTCCCAAAGCCTTTTTGTAAAGAGAAATCCTCGGATACTTTTGCAAATGTCAAACCGCCCGTCCCAGCGTTCAGATCCAGCAGCATGGTGAGAAAGGCCACTGAGGAAACCTCCTCAGTGAAGGCGTTGAGTGGGAACGTCCCTCCCTTAGTGGATCAGAAAGCCATTGACACTGAAAATCGGGCCGCCAGTGACATGGTGACAAATGTGACTTTCTACACAGGGCCCAGTGCCAACACAGTCATTCTGTTCGAGCCAGCGGGCCCCGAGCAGGCCAAGGTCAGCCTGGCCCAGGAGAAAAGGGCTCAGGACCGCAGGGGATTTACTGCTCTGCAAACCAAGGACCTCCAGGGCTCTGCGAAACCCGCAGAGACACCCAGGAATCCTGAGGGGTCTGTCCACAGGCAGATGTCGTTTTCCTCCAGTCTCAGACCAGTCTCCTGGAACTCCCTCAAAACCGGTGAAAAGAAAGATACTGGTGAAGTTCATCCAGGGGAGAAGAACAGTGATGATGCAATTAATCTCAACAATAAAGTTGATTTCTCTGTTGATGTCCAGCACAGGGCAAAACATAGACCAGTGTCTGCTATTTTTCTGGAATCGTTACGAGATCAAAAGCATCACACTGTGGAAGCTGCTGAGGAAAAATCTCCTACGGAGAAATCTGGGGTTAGAAAACCGAGGCCTTTGTCCATGGACCTGACAGCTAAGTTTGAACATAAAGATCTTTCTTCTTGCAAGAAGGCTGGTTCATCCCACGAAAGCAAGGAGAATGTATCTGTAATTGCTTTTACTGATGTGGGTAGTCATGATCAGTCTGAAATGGGGCCAAAACATGAAGAAACTGAATTTAATAAAAGCAGTTCTTCTAAAACAAATCTGAAATGCAGTAGTCAGGACATTGGCATCCTAAATAATGGGAAGTACACCTGGGAAACAAAACTTAAATCTAAAAGTGAACAAACTGAGACAAAACCAGAAATAATTATTAACTTGCATGGTCCTGAAAGAAGCCCTGAAACAACCAGTGAAAGCAGAACTAATAAGGGGGGGAAAAGACCAGATCAGAAGGAAACGTACATGTTCCTGGGCTGTGAAAGTCCCGCAGCTTCCTCGGAAAAAGAGAATAGTATCTTAAGAGGTAGTGTTAAAAAACACATTAGTTTGTTTACTTCGGAAAATCCCAGTCCCACGGTGGATACAGAGCTGCTCCCAGCGACTGCCGAGAAGGAAAACAGGTGTGTGACCATCCAGCAGAGGATCAAGGAGCTGACAACAGAAAATCCTGACGTTAAGGCAGGAAATCTGCGCCGGTCACTGCAGTCACGGCCACTCTCTGCAGACTTAACCAAGATGTAGGTTACAGAGAAATTCTGTTTAATCCTCTTGCCTTCATGTGGTTCAGTAGAACTTGCTCTCTCAGTCCAGTGAAAAAGCTGATCATTTTGCTTCCACTTGTGATTTCTTTTTATTATTATTCTTAAGCTCCTTTCCTGCTTTTTTAAATCCAAAAAAGAGAAAATTAAATATATTCTGACAACAGCTGAAAAAAAATCATAAAGCTGTCAATATTGTGACTTTTGCATGTAAGTGTAACTGTCAATGAGAGATATTGTAGCTTGTTATGCATCTCTAAATCCTCTATTATCAAATAAGCTGCATGACTACCAATTTTTTGGGAAATTCCTTTGGTCTAGATACCATTTAACCAGCAAATACAGCCATTTACTATGAAATAGTGATGTTTCTCCTTTAGGAAATGTAATTTGATGGGTAATTTCTACCAGTCTTCTTTGGTAGGAAGTGACCCTGCTCACTGATCAACTGGGCTAAAGAAGTAACACCAGTCCTTTGTTTTAGGTTTTCAAGTCCAACGTCAGGCGGTGAAGCAAAGCCTGAGAAACCTGGTGAGGCTGGAGCCGACTCGATCCACGACCCGCAGGAAAACCCAAAAGTAAGGAGCTGGCAGCAGCTGTGGGCTCCAGCTGGCTCTGCAAGGAGGAGGTCCTGTTGTGTGTGGCTTTATCAATCAGTGACTTTTAAATGGGTAGGGAGAGTATTAGGGCTGACACAACCCCATTGGATTTACTGGTGTGAGTCTGTCTTAGTCTTCTGTTGCTCAGAATAATCCTTCAGGACTTACTGATAAAAGTGCAGGAGTGTGTCTGCTGAGTTTGTCAAGCTCGAGGTGCACACTGCTCAGTGGAGGAGTGGTAGAGAGGGAAAAATATTTTGTATGCTATTTATAAGGGGTTTCTAATGCATGAAACCCCACAGTGAATCACCTGTGGTGGGTTTGTGCAGCGATTTTTCTTTATTTTCTCCGAGCAGAGCATTGGGATTGTGCTTTCCTGCATCCAAGTCCCAGCTCCTGATAAATCACAGCCTGGACCTTTGTCAGTCTCCTCAGCAACATTTACCTGAGCAGTTTAGACAACAAAGTGTTCCAGGGAAAATGGGGATTTGCTGTGGAAGCTTTAGGCTCTCTCTGTTTCTAAGCAACACTTCAGTGTTGCAAAACAGAACTTCTCTGGTGACAGTTCTTAGTAGAGGAGATTTAATATCATTTAAGGGTGTTTGTAGTGAGTTCTCATAGCTTTTTTCCTGTCCATGATAGGAATATGTGGTGAGGAAAAGCTACAGGTGCAAAGTTTCTGTAGTTTGGAGTTACTTTCAAGAGCAATTTGTTTTAAAAACAAAATCTTTCATTAATGGAATGCTGTTTTCAGAATCTGACAATAAAGTAGGGTTCAAGAAATTCCTAGAAGAATATAGCTCAGACTTAAAAATATTTATTTACAAATGCCTTTAGTGTTGATTTTCTGATGTTCTTCAGCTTTTTAAGACAACCTTAAGTCAATTTTGAGTTTTAAATTTTAAAACTTGAATAAATGATGAAACTCTTGTTAAGACCTCTAGTATTCTTTGATTCCCTTTATTATTTGCATGCTGTGCTTTTTCAGCGAATGCTATTAAAAATACCATCTTTTAGGATGCTGCTTGTATTTCCTGTGAGTAGGTAATAGTGAAGCATTGGTAATAAATATTAATTTCCATCTTTCCTTTTTACTTTGGCTCAGCTTAACATCTCTCATAGCTGAGCAGCTCCAGCTGTGATATTTATTTAGATCTTCATGTTCCTTGCACTTTCTGACCCTATAACTGGTTCTTAGTGAGATAATTCTGTTAAAATCAAGATTCAGGAGCTGCAGCTGCACGTTCCCTTAGCTTACCTTGGTCTCAGTGGAGGTTGTGTTCATGGAATGTGGGTGTGTTTGACTTGTACAGGCTCTGTTGCACAAAGTGCAAGTAAGTTTTAAAATAAACTTTATTACACATCTCTTAAATAAACTCAGTTAACTGTTGGATTTTGTTGTTCCAGAGTCAGGAGCTGAAGCTCGCCCATGGCACAGATTTCACCGAGGCATTTGCTCCTGGGAAGCCTTGGAAATCCCGGCAGGTTTTAAAGATAACCAACAAACCTGATCAGCTGGAGAGGAAAGGAAGCTTCCTGGGGGATGGCCAGCATTTCTCGCAGCAGAGTGAGAGTTCTGTCTCGTTCACGAGCAATTTTGAAAAGAAATTAAACCCAGCACTTCTGGAAAAGCCCTTCATTAAAACTGTCCGGGCCACCCTGTTTGAGCACACTGTCCAGAAGCACAGCGTTGTTGCTGAGCACTCTGGGGCTGATCCTGCACTAAAAAGGAACCAGGAGCCTGAGGCAAAGCAGGACCTGGTGGTTTCAGGGCACAGCAGACGCTCGTGGATGGGAGAAGGGGAAGCCACTACTGCAAAGGAACATCACAAGCAACCTGATCCATCAAAACATCCAGCACATGTAGAGAAAAGTCCAAATCCTGCTTGTTCAATTGAAGACAAGAAAATAAGTCCGGGAACTGTCTTAGAAAAACCTTTGGTTGAGAAAAGTGAAAAACCCGCTCCCAAAAATGCAGAAGATTCTCAAATTTACCAAAGAATAGAGCCCAGGTATGAAATCTTTCAGACATGTGGTGAAAGGGCTCTTAGTGAAGCCATCACAATGGCTCCTGAGAAAAAGGCCATGACACTCAGAGCTAGAAAATCTGTGAAAGAGAATAAAACTGATGAGGACGCTGTACCCAAGGGGCAGTCAGTGAGGGCAAGTAGTCACACTCTTTACTTGAAAGAAGATAATGTTACTTCAGAAGCCAGAGAGGCAAAAGTTCTCACAAGCAAGGCTGTGTTGAGAGAACCTGCTGATTTTCTCTCCAGTGAATGCACTTTACCTGAACAGAAAAGAGACTCTGATAAAACTGATCCTGAGCCACTGTTCATAGCTGAGAAAATACCTTATTCCACAAACAAAAGTAAAGGTTTGGGAATGTGCGAAAAAGTCAACAAGCTACATGCTGAAATTAAAGGTGGTAAGAGTGAAGTCTCTTCCGTCGATAAATCAGAGAGGATTAGTGTGGTGAAATGCTCTTCTGAGAAAAGGAGTTTCAGAGCAGGTGGGACAGACATCCATGAATTCCGAACCAACTTGGATCATGAAGTGATTTCCACAAGTGTCAATAAGCACGGGGCTCAGGCTTCAGCGCTTGCAAGTGGACAACTTTTTAAATCTTCCAGTAGCCACCAGGCTGATACAAAAGGACTGAATGTTACTAAAGAGGAGTCTGGGGGCTTTGGGTTAAGGAAAAGTCTGGACTTAAATTGCAAAGAGCAAGACCTCAGCTTGGCTTGTACAAGTCCTGAAAACAGCGAGAAACTCCGAGGAGCAGATCCAGAAGAGAAAGTCAGGAGAAGCAAAAGTAGTGTTTCTGACTTGAAGATGTCTGAAAGGTGGAGGAGGAGGACCTTGCCTCAGGAGTCACTCAAGGTGGAAGAAGTTGTGTGGCTCACTCCCGAAAATATCAAGAGGCTGAGCCGGACAGATTCATTGCAATTGACTGAAAGTTCACTTAAAAGGAGAAGCAAAAAAATCAAAGAAGGGGTGGAAGGGAGTGAGGCAAACCAAGCTGTTCTTGGCAGTCCTGATGATTACATGAAACATCAGAGTTCTGTCTTTGAGCCAAAGGCAACTTATTTTGCAGTGACTTATCAGGTTCCTGGTATCAAAAAAGAGAAAAGCTTTGTTGGTACTCCCAGTGCAAGTGAAATTAATAGGGTTTCTGGTTCAAGTGAGGGAGCAGCAATTAATCTGGACCCTGTTTTTCCTGGAAGGTCCAAACCTTTATTGCAGCAACCAAATAAAAATGTTACGAGTTCAACTTGTAGAGAAGACTCCCGAGAAGTGCATATTAGCAAGGATTGGGTCAAGGAAGGCGAAAAAGATGCTGTTTTCTCAAAAAACATTGCGTTTGGTAATTTTCCTGTGTCTAGGAAGGATAACCAACAGCCTCATGAGAAAGGTCTGGATCATTCTAAAGAGAAAATTATAGATGTCGATGCTTTCCTGTTAAAACGGGATCTGGAAAATACAGCTCAAGCTGATCTCAAGAGTGGCAGAAGGAAAATCTCCTCTTACCACGAAGCCCGGTCTCCGCCGCGTTCTGCACCGGCGCGTAAGGACACTGAGCTGGGCCCCCAGAAAAGGAGTGACAGTAGTTCTGACTTGCCTGGAAGGAAGGCTGAGGATGGGTACAGATCCCAAATTCTCGATATTGATGCGCTTATGGCAGAATATAAAGAAGAATCAGCGAAAGCCAGTAAAGTTCAAGACAAGCTCTCTGAAGATCTTGGCTCATTGAGTAGGGAGAAATCAAAGAACAAAAGAAATGTGTCTGATAGGATGACTCTTATGTATAGCTGGAATGAGTGGAAGAGTGGATCAGACCATTATTCTGTTAATAACAAACCAGGTGAACGTGCGGAAGAACAGCACAGGCCAGAGAAACTAATCCTAAATGAAAAGAACAAAGAGAAACTGGAATTACGGAGCCCTGAATTCGATAAGCATAAGTCCAAAGACAGAAAGGTCAGCCCTCCTTACTGGGGAAACCCCAGCAGCATTTTTCCAGAGAAGTTTGTCAATTCACCTGTGGAATTTGCTAGGAAGAAAACTTTTATTGTTGATGAGGATGAGGAAGTGAACTTAGTCTCCAGGAATCAGGGTGCAAAATTTGTAATTGATAAGGTACAGCCCATAAACGCAGTGAGTACAGAGCAGAGGCTGGAAGTCAATCTGGCCTCCAAATTGTCCCTAAAGGTGGATGATGGGCTCCTGCAGAAGAGGTTGGTGATGAAAGAACAGTTCTTGGAGGTGTCTCCAGAGGGTGATTGGAGCAAAAACATAGTGAGGAGCTCTACACTGAGAAGCAAAGACAGCACAAGTAAGATGTGTGAGGGCGACTCTTTCAGAAGTAAAATCGATTGGAAGAGCTACATGTCTGGGTTTGGGACTGCACCCGCGGATCTCCGACGATCCTACTCGGAAAAAGGCCGCCAAGGAAGGGACAGCCTGCCCCTCATGCAGGAGGTGAGGGCAAGGAAGGACCTGCATCGATCCAGGCCAAGCTACCCCTTGGAAAGTGTGGATAATGCGTGGAAGCACAAGATAGCTCAGTCGGAACCATTCTTCCATGAGGATAAAAAGGTATTTCCAAATGGTATCCAAGTGTTTCATGCAACTGAAACCGAACTTTTCTTTATTAAAGGTTTTATTGTGTCGTTGTGCCACTATTCAACACTCTGCAGCAAGGCAGCAGATCCGTACTTTCCAGTGGAGTTCATTTCCTTTTGGGCTGTCTTTTCTTGAGCAATGACTATTGTGCTAGATGACCTGATTTTTGCTTCAAGTCTAGAAATACTTATTGATGTTTTATGGAGTGCTTGAAAAAGCTTTAAAAAGGGTGGTTATTATTTTTTTAATGCTGTGAACCTGGGAGGTCAAATTTTTAACTCTGCAATTTTATATTTACTTGAAAAGAACTAATTTGAGTTTATTTTACGAGTTGTCGGCAGTGGTCTTTTTGGACCTCTCTTTGTTTTTTGTCTTTATCTGAAGGAAGCAAAATTTATTTTTATTTTCACTGGGTGAATGGCCTTCATTTGACTGTGAACTCCACTGCTGTCCTGACTTTTGTGAGAGGCAAGAGATTCTCTTAACACAGTGACATGTGAATGAAATCCAGAGGTTGGATTTGGTTGGAATAGTCCTTAATGGTTGTTTAATCCTGTGATTAAATTGTAGGATGTTCATGGCTATCATGTTTTTCCATTTCGTGTTCCCAGCTTTGAGTTTCCTCTGTTGTTTTTTTTTCAAAAAAGCATTATATATATATATATCTGTATGTGCATATGCATGTAGATTTAATTACATTCATAACTCTATTTTACAGGCTTTCAGGAAGGAGTGGAGCAAGCAGAGCTCAGACAAAACAGAAGGAGCAGACTTCTCCTCAGTGCCCGCGCAGAGGAGCCGCCACAGCTTCTACAGGGAGAGAAGAGCAGATTTTGGGACGGTATGTGACCCTGGAGGAGGGGTTTGGGGAGGGATCAGGGAGCTGCAGCTCTGTTTTCCTTTTTGCAAAGGGCTGTGGCAGAAGGATGTGTCTGCCAAGCAGAGAAGCACTTGCCGGGGGGTTGAACTGGTGAGGCTGCCCCTCCCTGGGATCCCACCCTACCACTCCCTGCCAAAGCTTCCAGCACAAAGCCTCAGCCTTGCAGCTTGTTCAGTTTGCTTTCTGAGTGAAGAATTTTCATCCTGAACTCAAGATGGCTCTAGAGCTTTATGGTTTTTGTTGTTTTCTGAGCTTGTGTCCCAGCCTGAGAAATGATGGGTTTAATTTTCTTTCTGTAGGCAACACACAGAGAAGTGTTTCTGTGAAGGATCACAGCTGACATTTTGGGTGGTTTGATTTGTCCCTAATACACAAACTGTTGGGGTGAATTCCTGCTTGAAGTTGTTGGGTGCTGTTCTCCTCAGTTTCAGAAGGATGTCCTGACTTTAGCCCTCTGAGAAATTTTATGTTGTGAAATAGCAACCTACATGCAGCCGTTGTTCTGAAATACAAAGCAAAGGTCTGGATGTTCCAAAAGATATACAATAAATGAAGTATCAAAGTTTTCTGAGGGAAATAAAGGATTTGGAAAGTGGAGACTGAAGGATGTTGTCCCATGGACTGTCCCAAGGTCACATCTGCCCGGTCCTGTCTCTGCCAGCTCACTCTGCAGTGGGGTGCTGCACTGCCCTGTTCTGTCATGGCTCACTCTGCTGTTTGCAGCCCTTTAGCAGAGAACACACAAAAATGTTAAAAAGAAAAGAAACTCAGTGGTTTTTTACCATCTAGCAAAGAAAAAGAAAACACCTAAACCTAATAAGGATTTTATAAACGAGTTTCCTAGTTGAAGTTTTGGAAATGGGCTTGGATTGTCCTTCAATGCTAGTCTTTAAGCTTCATGGAAGGTATCCAAGGACTGATGTCCCTTTGTCTTTCCCATTCTCAGCGTGGACTTGAAATTCATCTTAGGGAATTTGGGTTGACAGAATGGGCATTTATCCAACCCCTAAAAGTTATGTGCCATCAGCTTACAGTGCAAATATGTAAAGGTGGTGTTGGCTAGGTAGGAAACGTGGGACAGAAGGGCTGTTGGAAGTAGTGCTGGAACTGTTCAGGTGCTCTACTCAGATAAATACAACTGTTGTTCTCCAACTTCGTTGTTAATTGGGAGGTTACTCAGAATAATCCTTTAACTTCACTGAGCGTAGCCTGGGACAGGAAAGGAAGGTGGGAAAGGGAGACTCAGCTCCATGAAAAGAGAAAACTCACGTGTGGAATCAGCGGGATCCGAGCACTCCGCTCCTTTGTGTTGCTTTGAAAAGGCTCCTTGGGGTGTGTTTGTTGTGCAGTGCCATGGGAGCCAAAGGGCAGCCTGGTCCTCCTGGGTGTAAAGTGTGAGTGAGTGCATAGAAGGGACTTCCACCTGAGCTTGGGAGGTGGAAAACTCACCACACTGATGTTTTCCGAAGCCCCACAGAGGTACTGCAGAGGATTATGTAAAACCAAACTATTTCTTCTGCACCAAGGTTGTGCCTTTGTTTCCTTTGGAGAAAACACAAAGTTTGGGTGTGGAGTCGCAGTTTGGTCAGCGCGTTCCAACACTCCCCTCTGCTGGAGACACATCCGAGCTGTATGAGATGGACAGACACGAGGGGTCAGGAAAGAGCCACAGGAGTCACAGTTAAATCCCGTATTTCCTCGGAATCTGAATGCAGTTTGTGTTTCCTTTGGTGCAGCTGTACATAGTAAACGGCAGTAGATGGAAACGTAACATTGTGCTGCTGTTTGCTTTGGGGGGTTTCTGGTCTGTGATGTTGGGAAGTTACTTGTTTTTTCATGTGGCATAGTGACAAAAAATACTCTTCAGTCCATATTGCTGGTCAGTGAGGGTATTGGTATCATTCTCGTGAGACTGAGTGCTCAAAGTGACAAGACTTGTAGAATAAACGATTCCCTTTGATTCACATTCCCCACTAAAGCAGTGTGGTGAACTGATGTTGATACCCTTTTATATTTACCAAACCAGTTTACAAGAATATCCATTTCTTGCATTATTCCACGTCTGTCTGTGATAATAAACAACTGCTTGAGTGGCATTATCCAGGACAGCTGATGAACTAGGTTCTTATGGATAAACACAATTCCAAATGGAAGCAAGGTGCAGTAGTACCATTTTACTTCTGGAGAAGTCATTTCTTTGTGATTATATTGCAGAGAATCTGCTTGTAATTAGGCTGTTTCTTAGAACATTACATAGGATGACTTTGAAATCAAACCATTGCAAAATACAAGTGGCGATATGGGATTGGTATTTGAAATTGGGGAGTATGATACTTTGGAGATTTAACACCCACCTAGAACACACTGTTTAGCTATTTTGAGTTTGTATTGATTGAAAAACTGTAAGGCTTTTATAAAGATTTCAGCATCACTGCTAGACTGTCATCATCTGTGGTTTTACTATGGCCAGTACTTCCCTCTCTTTTAGCCCTGCTGTAGCACAAAGTAGGTATAAAAATGAAGTTTTGTGCTTTGGACAGAGGGGGGTTTCTCTCACCAACTCAGCTGCAAATCTCAGAGCCTGCAGCAGGCTTAGGGCCTTGGGCTCTTGTAGGGATCTTTTCCTTTGGACCTGGAATGCAGGTGTGCAGTCAAACCCTCTCTGGGCTGGTACCTGTGGTTGGACGTGGGGCTGTTCCCACTCGGTCCCGCCTGGGAAGGCCCCGCACCTGCACATCCAGGGGAGCCACGGAGCTCTGGAGGTGTTTCCATAAATTGTGTGATTCCGTCAGAGCTGACGCTGGGTCACAAGCCTGGATTCCTGATTGAGTCATCCACACTGATAAGAGTGTTGGGAATTAAAACCTGAGGAATGTGTGCTGGGACTCATCCTCCAAATAAAGTAACTGGGGTTGTGCCGTGGGGCTGGAGGAATTGCACCTTCAGCTGGAAATGGAGCAGCTTTGGTGCAGCTGTGGGTTAAAACCCAAACTGCTGCTTTGGGGAGTTAGAACAGAGCACTGCTACTAGAACTGGTGTAGGCAGGAATTATTTTGAAGGCTCTTGACATATTATTTATTATTTTATATTAAACTCTGGGGGTTTTTTGTCCTTTAGGGAGGAAAATCTCTCTAATGGTCTCCACAGAAAGATGCATTTATCTGAGACTGTGATATGTGGGTGGAGAAGGGTTTGTTGAAGGAAATCATGAGCTGACTCCTAAAATATCCTGGAAATGAAGTGCAAGGGAGAGAAGATAAATATTTTATAAACATGTGCAGATGAATTTATGGTTTGGTTTGTCACAGTTCACCAGTTGTTTTCAGTTCTGCCCATGACAGGTCTGTCTCCTGCCCACTGTAAACCACACCTTCTCTTTTTCTGGACTATGTAAAGCCTCTAATGCTGGAGTTTTGTTCCTTCTGAAACCCATCTTGAGTTGTTCTGTTACCCCAAAAACTGACTCAGCCTGGAAGAAAACCAAAATACATTGTCAGGTCTATGGGAATTCATAGGTGATGATTTGAAAAGTGAGGGATAGTTTCCTTAAAGTACCAAAATTTCAAGGAGAGGAGGCTGCAGCATCTTGCAAGCTGTTTTGTGTCACCTCCACCTTTTCCCTCCCTGGGAAAGGTGAGAGCTGGAGCAGTGCTGGGAGGGCACAGGCTGTAGGGGCCCTCCCTGGATGGGTCCTGTCACTTATCTTTCCTTTTCCTATCAAAAAAAGGACATAAATAAAAAAAGCAGTGTTACAATTCCCATTTTTGCTCTTCACAAACCACCCACTGCTGATGTCCAACAACTCCACCACTCTCTATTTTAGACCCAGCCTGAGGAGGACGACCCGGGGGTGGGTAAAGCTCTGCCTGGGCTTTCTTCCTTTTTTGGCAGTTTTCATTCCCTGGGAACATTCCAGGGGTGTATAAAAAGCCACTTCGTTGTGCCTATTTCTTCTCGTTCACAAAAGACATTTTTATATTCAAAGGACATGAAAACAGCAGCTCCCCTTGTTACATGTGTGGGTTTTTGTCTTTCCCGTGCATCACCCAAAACAAGGTCAGCGAGCGACCCCGCCGGCGTTCAGAGCGTTTCATAACCGAGGGGCTTTAGAGCTTCCCTTTCCTTCTGGAGGGCCTTTATTGCAAAACCCAAAGTCCTGCCACTAATTCCAGCCTAACCCACTCCAGATTACGGAGTTGGGAGCAGTGGGCTGCTCAGGAACAAGTGGTTAAGTCACGTGCTGCCGGTAGCTCAGCGACTGCTCCTGAGGAGCCCCAGCTCGTGGTGACGTGGGGCCAGACACACTCGGTACATTATTCATGCTGCTTTTAATTGCTCCACTCTGCTTTTAACTGGTGCTGGAGGCGGGGAGAGCCGGGAGCTGCCTGGAACAGGGATGGGTTGGCGTTAACGCGGAGCTGTGGAACATGGAGTATTATTACTGTCCACGTCTGCTGAAGTTCCTGCAGTATCTGTGGGTAAGTGTGCTCTGGAATGTCAGTGTGCTCCCAGAGCTGGCTGTTTCCGCTGGTTTCAGAAATCCTGGGAGTGTTCATACGTGCGGAGGGCTTTCCTTAACAGTTCCTTTCTGAGCAGTAACGTGAAACTCGGGATTTGTTTTGGGTGAGAAAGGCTGTTTTATCTCTAATACTTAAAGCTGTAGACTACCCGAATATGCCTTGGGAAACCCTTTTAGGAATCAACATTTTTTCCTTGTTTATGCCGAACCGTGGGAGTTGTAGTTGAGTTGAATGTGTTTTAGGAATGTTCTTCCCTCTTTGTGTAAAAGCTCTCCCTGGCTCCAGAGCTGCTGCCCCAGGACCCTCCTGCCCTGCTGCTGGTACAGCCACTGCCTGCTGTTCCAGGAAAACAGCCGTGCTCATGGCTTTAGGAGTGTGTCATTTTACAGTTCCTCACTTGTTTTTAATTTGACTCTTCATGGGTTTCGATGTCTCGGTGAGCACTTCCTCTTCCAACACTCCTCGGGGCTGTCTGTCATGAAAAGCTCTTTTTAGCAGGCTCTGACTGTGCTGCCCTGCCAGCTTTGCACAGGGACTGCTGTGTGTCTGAAACTTTCACATTTGAGCTAGAAAGCCTTTATGAATAAATACGGTGTTGCTTTGAACTAATTACTTAATGTTTTAATTTCCCCTGTACTCATCAAAGATCAGATTTCATTTGCTTGTTGTAGTTTGCATCAATCTTAATTTTGTCAGCTGTCAATTCAGCGTGTAATCAGTGCTGACACCAAACGTTTTCATGTTAGCTGTTTGCTACTATGTTTTAAAACTGTACCAAAGAGTTTCTTCCCCTCATTTTGAGTTAAATTTTGCAATCCTTTCCTGTACGTCCTTTGATCAGTTGTGAGGTGACATTGCCCACTGTGAATTTCTTGCTTCTGGGAGAGAAAATTGTACTTGATGAACTGGACATTTTGTTAAAAACCTTTTCCTGTTGGAGACTGTAGTAACGTAAAACATGGAAGTGCTTGGACATTAATTAGGTTTTTTAGTTGACCAGCTGTACTTTTAAGAGACAAGCTTTCTTTGAATTGCAAACTAAGAAATTAGTCATTAATGTGACGAGGGAGTGGGTGTTCTTCGTGGTTTATCAGTGTGAGAAGAGTGAAAGAGCTCTCTCCCTGCTCTTGCTTTGACATGGGATTTTCCATAAGGCGGGGGAAAATCCCAAACTTTGAATCAGTCCAGAAAATGCCTGGGGTGGTGGGCTCCAGTATTGTGCAGTTCTAGGCTGTAACAGAGCAGAATGCTGTGTTTTCTGGGTGTGCATTCTCTTTTAGAGGCCTTAGAGCATTCCTTAGGCACTTTCATTCATGCACACTTCCTAATTCACTGCAAGAAAATATTGGAATGACAGTTGTGATATT
Source organism: Platysteira castanea (assembly GCA_013397175.1). NCBI lineage: Eukaryota > Metazoa > Chordata > Aves > Passeriformes > Platysteira > Platysteira castanea. The sequence goes on along the minus strand of VYXC01002160.1, from coordinate 91,006 downwards.
CATGATGTTAAAGAAAGAAATTTAAGGGACATACACAATTGTGCCTTCTGTCACTTTCTGTGCTGCTGTTGCAGCTGGAGGCTACTAAGGAGATACTTATCTGTTCTTTCTACTTACAGTCAGGAGTAACCAGAGATACTGGGGTTGGTTGTCAAGTGTTATTTAATCTGTCTTGGGGAGCTAAGATGCTTTATTCATTAGGCAGATGTACCCGAAGAAGCTAGAACTCTTAATTAAAAAACATTATAGCAAAAATCTGCTTTTAAAGCTGCTCTGTGGAATTACTGATGGGTTGCATCTCCTCTGCTGTGTATTTGCTTTACTCCTCCGGTGGTGTGGAGTAGTGGGACATCACTGGAGCTGCTCAGTGCCAGCTCTCTGCTAATTCCTTGCTGATTGCTCTCCTGAGCTCTGGACAGGATGTGTCTTATTGTGACAAACATTTTCTGAGCACAGCAGGGTCTGTGGCCTGCCCCAGGCCGTGTGCAGTGGTGTGACCACCACACGTCTGCATCCTGTGGGTGGGCGGCAGCTCTGGGTTTCTGAGAAGTGCCTTTGTGTCCAGCAAAATGATTTTTTTCCACAGCTTGTATATATTTGAGTATTTTCCAGTGTGCTTGGGGTATCCATCACACCTTTTCAGCTGGTGAGGAGCTCTGCTGCAGCTGATACAAGATATCTTCAGGTCGGGCTTGCTCAGGAAGTCCTCTAAGTGCAGCTCAATGGTCTTGCATCAGTCACAGGGTCAGACTGGTCGTGCCAGGTGTGCAGCCACAGCACTGGGGTTTCCTGTTCCAATTCCCTTTGTCCAAGAACCAGGGGTTTTTTTGGCTTCCTGGTGGACACAGCCACTACTGGACTGCTCTCAGTTGGTTCTGTTCCTGCCTTTGGCCATCTCAGTTGTCAGCAATTCTTGCTCTGATTCACTGCTCAGTTTTGGCCTTCTGGAATGGATGTGGTGGTGAGTCTCCTGCCCGTGCTGGTACCAGTCCTGATGAGTTGTTTCTTCCCAGTCTGGCACTTGTCATTTTTCAAACAGCAAAGAAATACTACATCCTGAAAGCACTCAAAGCAAATGGCTTGTTTTAGATAAAACATTCCTCTGCAGCACTGAGATGGTTTAAAAAGACCTTTATGACTGTCTTTATTGACAGTCATGAAAGAACAATTGCAAAATCAAAAGAAAATTGGGATATTTAAGGAAGAAGTAAGATTTAGAGTTTGTTTTGACAAGATTTTGGTTGCTGCCTTTAAAGAGCAGTTTTGATACGTTTTGTCAGGTGACTCTGAAGGAAGCAGCAGCTGGTTAATAACCACTGTCCTGACGTGTCTCTGCGAGAGGAGTTGGGTTGGTGATGGAAGGAAACTGAAATCATCAGCCTTCAGCCACGGGTGATGGTCATCCTGCCCTGAGCGGGGGTCATCCTGCTCTGAGGGAGGTTATCCCTGCTCTGAGGGAGGTTATCCCTGCTCTGAGGGAGGTTATCCCTGCTCTGAAGGGGGTTATCCCTGCTCTGAGGGGGGTTATCCCTGCTCTGAAGGGGGTTATCCCTGCTCTGAAGGGGGTTATCCCTGCTCTGAGGGGGGAAGGGGCTCTGTGCAGGTGTGCTGTGCCTTCCCTCTCCCTGCGCTTCTGGAAAGTCTCTGTGGACTGTGCTGCTCTTCCCTTGTGGGATTTGCTTTTGGTGGTGGGGATGTTTTTTCCAAAGAGTTAAAAGCCCCTCCCACCCAGGCGGTGGCTGGGTGTATCTGCTCCTGGTGTCAGCAGATACCTGAGCAACCTTTTGGATAACCTGGGCAAGTGACGCCCTCGCACAGGAAAATCTGGAAAGGCATTTCCCCAGCTCCCAGCTGCTGCTGTAGAAGAGGAATTGTGGTGTCTGTGGCATTGCTGAGAGCAGGCAGACAGGTCAGCCTGGCCGAGGAGCCCCATTCCCAGCAGGAACACGAGGGAGTGCTGTTCCACCACAGAGCGCTGCTGGCCCGCAGCCACATCCCCGCTCCCAGCCCAAGGACACGTGCTCAGTGCATGGCAGTTTGTTCTAATGAGGTGTGTTATTAAGTTTAATTTACCATAAAATGCTCACATGGAATAGCACATTCTGGGTTAACTTGTCGCAATAAGGGTTTCATTGAGTAAGATGTAATCGTTTGTAGACCTGGTAATTTTTTTGTGGTGACTGTGTCGTTCCAGGCTCAGAGCAGCTGGAAGTGGGGCTGACTGTGCCTGCTCTCCCTCCCCTTATTTTAAGTCTGGAATTGTGAATATGCTTCAGGAAAAGTTCTTCCCTATGAGGGTGGGGAGGCCCTGGCACAGGGTGCCCAGAGAAGCTGTGACTGTTCTATCCCTGGAAGTGTCCAAGGCCAGGTTGGACAGGGCTTGGAGCAACCTGGGAGAGTGGAAGGTGTCCCTGCCCACGGCAGGGTTGGAACTGGATGATCTTTAAGGTCCCTTCCAACCCAAACCATTCAGTGACACGAGGCTAAAGGGAATTGTTAAACCTCACTTATACACACAAAGCAGAGGTAACTTCACTGCCTCCCTCCTAATATTTTGATCTAAAGTTGTTTTGACTCAGTTCCTGCCTTCCCAAGCTGTTGTCCGTGTTGCTGATGCTGGGAGACAGCCAAGTTCCCACTATTGTTCCCGTCCTTTCAGCAGTGGTGAGTTGTTCATGCAGCCACTGCGTGTTTACTGTGCTGAAAGGAAACGGCGTTTTTAGGGAGCTGCTTGAGCATGGGGAAAGCAGCTTTTTGTAGAGGACTTTCCTCAGGATACCACAGGCTTTGTACTGCAGGGCACAGGTGCTCTTAAACTGTAACTTCAGGGAAATCTGGAGCCTGAATGAAGCTTGGAAAAATGTAGTATTTGGTTTAGTGATTCATGGTGGAGACTAATAAATCCCTGGCACATAAGGGGAGGCAGTATGGATTGTGTGCTGTCCCATGTCCTGGGGGGTGTGGGAGCACGGGGCTGTTGTGCTGTGCCTGGGAGGAAGAGGAGGAGGAGGCAGTAAGAGCAGAGGGACCTGGAAGTAAAGGGAGGTGTGTGCACTTAGGGTTACACAGCCATGGCAAATAAATCCTCTGCTCTCATCATCAAATGGGTTAAAATAGGTGAAGGAATTACTGTATGAATTTACAGCTGGTGTTTGATCAACTTACTGCCATCAAGCAGTGCCTGATGTGAGTGGAAGACACATGGAGTAGTGTTTTGTAGGGAGAAGGTGGAAGAACAGTGTTCAGACAGGCCCTGGGCAGTATGTGATCACCCTGGGAACAGCTGGAATGGGTTCAGAAGCAGCTCCTTGTTACTGATCTTTGAAGAAGGAAATCCCTTGCCTGAAAGAAAGCTCTTTCTTCAGAGTGCTCTCTGAATTTTGTGAGTCAGATCTGAGCCTTCAGTAGCTGGAGATTTCCTGAGCACCCTCAGTGAGGAGAACAAATGCTATGACATCTCTTCAGGCAGGTGGTGTGGAGCAGGAGCAGCGTGTTCTGCTTGTCTTCGTGCTCTCCACTCACCCTCTGTGCCCTGGGAGAGGAGTTCAGCAGGTGGAGGTATTTTAGGCCATGTCCTGTGCTTGAGAAGTCCGAGTTGAAGATGTTTTGTGGTTATCTGTGCTTAACATGTCCATTGGGTCAGGTGATGGAGCAGCAACTGTTCCCGTGATGGACTTCCTAGCAGAACCTTAACTATGGCACTACTTTGTTTTTCCTCCCTGGTGCAGGGAGATCCATTGCAGACATCTTCATCCTGGATTTTCGTTTGTACAAATTAAAAACAACCTATAACTATCCATCTTTTGCTTGGCTTGATCCCTTGGGCATAAACAAATGTAAAGAAAATTGCTTTAGTCCTTTCCAGCGTATTTGTGCTGTAGGAATTTCCTGTTTCTGTTTTTTCAGTTTTTCCTCTTCCATTGAGCTGGAAGGGAAGTGCTGCAGGATTATGGACTTGGGTTTGCGAACAACATCGTATATTTTTAGCTGGTTTCCTCAGCTTTAACACTGATAGCTTTGTTTTACACTGAAACAATTCAAGGCACAAAAGCTGTATAGCAGCGTGTTGTTTAACTGGGCCTTGCTTAGGTTCAGGAGAAACGTAGTTTGGGTGACAAAAGAATTGGCACTTTCTGAAATACTGTTGTGCTTTAGTTGTTGCAGTTATTACTTGTATATAAATTGTTTAAGAACTTGGATTAAAAATTATATTTTACAGTTACCTTATTTACAGATTTTTATTAATCTTGAAATAACGATATGCTACTGCAAAAGTGCCCAGAATCCTGTGCAGAGAAAGGATGGCTGACTTTCTGATTACAAATGAAATGGGAAAGTTCATATTTTTGCTGATCCCATCAAGGATCACCATGGCAGTAGAATGGAAAAATTACTCTGGCAAGTATAAACAAGTATGTGAAGCATTAATGTGTTTTCTTTATCACAAGGGTACTTCTGTAAGGAAAACAAGATTTAAATTGTTTTTTGAGACTTTTCACCTCTGTTTAAAATAAAGATTTTTAAAGTAGCCGTGCACTACATCGATGGGATCTTTTCTGAAATGCTTTTCCACCTTTCTTTAAAAGCCTCTCATATCAGTGTGTGCTTGTGTAAACTTTACCAGTATTGATGCAGAGCCTGGTGCCCCCACAGCCTCTCCTTGTTCACTGGTTTGTGAGGCCTCTGGGGGTTTTTAAAATTACCCTAATAGAAGGAAAAGTCTGGAAATGGAATTTCAGCCTCTTGTAGTTGGTGTGTGCAAGTGAAACACCTTTAATGCCAAGATCTCTCTGCAAGTTGTCCAAGATTGTGAATAATCATTAATTAGAGCTGCAGCCGTGAGTGTAACTTGCTGATTTTCAGTAGAAAATGAAAGTAGGAATCAAAAACAAATATTTGGTGTAAATATTGAGATACCTGGGGTTTCAGGTTACAAAAGAGATTTCTCTGTATAGACACTGTCCAAAGTCCTTGTGTTAAAACACTCCATCCGTTCCACTCTTTTTTTCCTCTCTTTTGTTTTTTTCCCCTTTTTCTTTTGACTCGAGTGTGTCTGTCTATAGATGAGCCCATTTGGACATCTCAATGAATTCTATTATTGTATCACCATGAAAATTAAAAAAACCCCACAAAACAGAACAGATAGAACCGCCAAGGCCTTTTTGTCTTCGGCTGTGTTAAGTGTCATGGGAATTCCTGGATTGGAGTGGTGGGCAAGCTGGGTGTCTGCCATGGAGCAGATCCTCTGCTCCAGCTGTTGAGCTTTGGTCTCCCTCTGCCAGAGGTGCACCCAGGCATTTCTTTTTTACTTTACATAAGAATTGAAGGTGACATGGTAAAATCTTCATGATGGGGTGTTTCGTGTAAGAAATTCAGCCTGTAGTTAGGAATGCTCACTGCTACTTCTTGGAATGTGACAGTTCAGTTGGCAAAATACAGAACACAGAGACAAAAATAAGGAGTTGTTTGTCATGTCTGAGGAGCCCAAGAATAATTGAGTCTGGAGCTGTGCAACTGAGCTCAGCCCAGTGCTGCATCTTTAAATAGTCCATCATGTCAAACACAAGAGGTTAAATTAAGTTCTCTTGCTAATGAAGCAGAAGGAGAGTTGGTGTGGAATGCAGGGCCAGGACAGCCTTACAAGGGCAGGCTCTGCTCGCGGGGGTGCCGAGCACTGGGTGTCACAAGGTGGGACTGGAGCTGCCCGTGGTCCTCACAAGTGCTGGGCCCTGCTGTTTGTAGATGGGATCACAGAAAACCCTTTGGAAATGCCTGAATTAATGCTAATTGCTAACTGGAGTGATTGGGGGCAGGGCTGATAAGAGGAACCCATCAGAGAGTGAATTCCTGACTGAGGTTGCCACCAGGGAAGAGCAGAAACTCTTGTCACAGTTAGTCCAGACTAAAATTGCCCATCCTTCTGTCCCGTCTGCTTTGCTGGCAAAGGATCCTTCAGGGGACCCAGTCGAGGTGAGAACTAATCCCAGGTGTCTTGGTGGGTTTTCAGCTGGATTTCCTTCCCAGTTCCGTGCTGCTGGGATGGAGCTGGTGGCAGGGGAACCCCATGAGCTGGAAGGACTCACACCCACAGAGAGGCTGCAAGTCCCACCTGCCCCTCCTGGACTGTGTGTTCTGTGCTTTGCTTCTTGCAGGCCTTCTTTAAATTGACCTTCCAATCCTGCAGAGTCATTAACATAATTACATGTATTTGAGAGCAGGTGAAGCTCCAAATGAGCTGTAAGAGGCTTTTGGAAAATATAATGTAACCATGGAATTTTGTTTTCTGCTGAATGAGGCGAGAAACAAGGGTTGTTAGGTCTTTGTGCAGGGTTGTGTTTTTGAGCTGTAGGTGGAAGAGATGTTAATAATGGAAGGATCCAGCGATGTTTGAATAACGAGGTCCCATTTATACGGAGGTAATTAGTCATGCAGTTTGGGTAGCCGTGTGCGTGCGCTCTGTTTTCTGGAGCTGCAGATCCCTGACAGACCCGGGGTGAGATAATCACTCGGATTTGTCAAGGGCAGAAGATCATCTTGTGCTGTTCTTGTTCAGGAACAAGCCCTCACTCAGCCAGGACTGCTGGGCTGGGAGCCAGTCAGAGAATCCTCCCCTGTGAGGGTGGGGAGGCCCTGGCACAGGGTGCCCAGGGAAGCTGTGGCTGCCCCATCCCTGAAGGTGTCCAAGGCCAGGTTGGATGGGGCTTAGCGCTGGTCCAGTGGAAAGTGCCATGGTCTCCAAGGGAAGGGACCCTAAAGCTCATCTTGTTCCACTCCTCTGCAAGTTCAGCTGAAGTGGTGGAAAAATCTCCAGCCATTTAAATTTGATGGTGAAGGTGCATCTGGATTGTCCTCTAAGGCATTTTGCCCTGATGTTAATTGAGGTGTAAATCTAAGCACTAATTTAGATGCTTCAATACCCAGCAGTGTGTTCACGTGGTGCCAGAAGATCCTAAATTTAGTATTGCAGAAAGACTGAAATCAGCAGTTTTCCAATCTTCTGAGGACAGAAATGGTATATTTGGTATAACATTTGTTTTCAGGGGAGGTATAATAAAAAAGTGGAATATATTCTGTAGGGAATTTTCAGATCCTTCAAGTTCCTTGTGCATGGGAGGAGTCCTTGCAGCGAGCTGTAGGAGCGCCTTGCTCTGTGGATCTTTGGTGAAATCTGGCTGTGCCTCTCCCCCTGTTTGCCCCAGGTGATATTCCAGAAGGGGAGTTAAATTTGGGTTCTGCTCTACCCGTCCTGGTGAGGTGAAGGAATTGCTGACTAACTCACATGGCAGCTCCAGGCAGAGTTCTCGGGCTGCTATTTCAGGGGCTCCCACATCAGATGGAGCCTGAAACCCTCTGGAATGGCAGAGTGCCCCGTGCAGAATCCCTGCACTGCAGCAGGCACTGAGCTGCACTTGCAAAGGCGCGGATGTTTGAAATACCACACTTAGATTTAACAGCATAAAAATGTGCAGTAAGTCTTAAATTCCAGCCTTGGATGCAGGATCTCCGTCGTTCGTAAACCATTACCCATAACTCTGGCAGATAATTTTTTTTTTCCCCCTATTTCTTTACAAATCTAAGAATCACCCAGCTCTTGGGGCATCTGGTCAAAACTCTTTCCATTTGCACACAAAAATCACCCTGCAGCTCTTCAAGAGAAGAGCTGGGTGGGGGGAGGTGGGAAGGATTTTCTCTGTTGGCTGGATTTTCTTTTATTGCTGAGGGGTTTTATTAGGCTGCTAATTTGAGAATGTTCAAAACAAATATATTCAGAAATGAGAATAAGTTAGGGAATGGTACATTTTTGTCACTGATGTTTCTGTTGGAGATAAGTTACAGGTTGGTGGAGTTGAGCTCCTAAAAACAGGGATTAAAAGGGAAGGCACCCCATTTCCTTAGGGCATCTTGGGTTCATGCGTGTCTGCAAGGCACATTTCTGATAGAATAAACCTTACGCAAGAACCATTGCATCAAATGTTATCTAGAAATTCTTTGTTCCATCGAATCTCTTCCTGGGTAGTTCAGAGGAGCAGGGGGTGATGCAAGTTCATGGTACTTTGTATGGCAAGTTAAGCAACAGCCACAAACCCCCTTGAACAAACAAGAGAGCGAGCAGCTTCCAACATGCCTCTCTTGCCTCCTTCCCCTCAGTCCTCAACTAGTCACAGCTTGACTTTGGTTTTAAGTCCAAACTTACATCATAAACTTAGGTTTTTTGATTTAAACCCATTGCTTTTATTCCTGCTGTCCTCCCAAGTGGGCTATTCCCAGGAATTCCAGTGCTGGTGACACCTGGGGTCCTCTCGTTGCCCTCAATCGTTTTGGGTTTGCGGTACCAACCGTGGTCTCCCAGCAGCTGGGGAGGGAGCAGAGCTGGGGAAGGACATGGAGCTCTTCCTCACAATGGGGAACAGTGTAGAAAAGTGGAAAAAACCAGCTTCCAACGGTCAGACCTGTTCAGCTTTGGTTTGAGCCTCTGGTTTAATCATTATCCTGTGCCGATAGCACAGTCCCTGACTGGGAAGTTCTCTTTGAGGCCGCGAATGGCGCAGTGAACCAGGTTCAGGTGCTGGCACTGCCCAGGTGCCCCTTGAGCAGCAGGAGGGGGGTGTAGGTGTGGCTGCATCCCGCTGGGAATCCTCTGGTGTCGGGGTGAGACGTTCCTTGGCAGAGCCGCGTTCCCCGGGAAGGGTTAAAATCAGTAAGTCCACGTGACATACGCAAACTATGAATCATTCCAATAGATCTGTGCAACTCCTGCCTGCTCCGGAGCCAGCAGATGCTGTTCCCTGCGTTGCCATGGTAACCCTGCCTGTACTATAATAAAGCCCAGCCCAGATCCTTCCTCGGGCAGACCTCTGCGGCTGGTCACCTCCTCATTGTTTCCTCCCCGGAGCGCAGGCGAGGCAGGGACGGAGAGGAGGGATCGGCATTCCAGAGGCAGCGTTCTCCTGCTTGTAACCTCGTGTGCCTTAGTCGGGAGCGCTGGGAGCGTGGCAGACCCCGCCTGGGAGCCTGACAGGCTACGAACAGCTGTGCATCCATCCAGAGCTGCTTCCAGAGCTGCTTCCAGAGCCGCTCCGGGCCGTGTGAGGAGAGCAGGCGTGGGGACAGTCCGTGCGTTTGTGCCTCGGCTGGGAGCCCCCCTGGAAGCAGAGGAGCTGATGTCATCCAGCAGCTCTTTTGGCAGGCTCTGAGCAGCCAGCGAGTCCCGCGGGGAAGGCTGGACACGCTTCCCCTTCAGCCTCGGCCGGCTCCGCTCCGCAGTTCTGCCAGGGGAGAGCTCCAGGATGGTTCCGAAGGCAGCGAGGCTGGCGAGGAGGGGATTCTGCTGCTGACACCCTTCGGCAGAGTTTTTTTGGGAAGAAAAGCATCTGGATTTATTGTTTAGAAGATCTAATTGATTTGCTGCTAAATGGATTGTATAGGAGCACCAGAACTTTGGTCAATGTACTCTCACCTGACAAGTGGCCGAGCCTGGAGAATAAGATTTGTTTTATCCTTCTGATATTTACAGCAAAACAAAAACTTGGCTTTAAAAGGGAGTTGCTTTTCCTGCTCTGAAATGAGAGAGTAAGAGCCTAATTCTCTGCTTGCAAATGGACTCGTTTCAAGTGACTGTGTCAGGATTTAAACACTGATTTATCTCTTTAACATGGCTGAATTAAACATATTTTGATGGAACTCTGGAAAGCCAATTGTAAGTAGGAAAAGTCTTTTATTTTTTCCTACTTGGCAAATACCGATCTCCCACCTCACATCTTTGGTTATTTAATTTTAGGAATATGCTGAGGGTGATAGTGCAGTGCTGTTAACCTTAACTGGAAATATTTTATACACGGAATCACTTTTCGCAAAATAAATCAGGGTTGTTAAGGAGAATATATTTTAATTGCTACTGAATATTGATATCTCATCTCTGCTGGGAAAGAAAAATGGATTACCTTGGAGACAAACTGACAGTGGCACAAACTCACATGACCCAGTGGATGGGCACAGTGCGGAGATCCTTGCAGGAAGCACTAAATTTAGTCACTACTGCGGTGGCTCATGAGCGGAGTGGCGGGGAAGGTGGCACCAGGACTCCCTTCAAGAGAACCTCTTCCTTCAGGCACTTTGCATCCCGGAGCAGAGAGTCCTTCCGAAGGTTTTCAGTGCGGAGTCAGCAGAGGTTTTCCTCTCTGAGGAAGAGGCAGCCCAGCTCAGAGCCACCCGAGCTTGTAAGCGATGCACCTTTTTGGGACCCTCAAGGGAGAGAGTACAATGCAAACCCTCGGTTTTGTTGCAGCGTTTTATCTCCTAACAAAACCTACCTCCTGTCTGCTTTTCCATCTAAAAGCAGCCCCCGAAACACCTCCAGATAGTGCTGTCTGTCTGTCTGCTCCCAGCTGCTTTCTTCCTGCAGCGCAGGTGGATGTTTTCATTTGCCAGGGAGTCAAGGTTTGGGGAATGGGGAAAATGTGGTTGATTTTGAAGCAAGACAGTAAGGTAGGACAAGTATTGGTCTGAAATTGGAAAGTTAATCTGAAAATGGGCTGGTGTTGGTCAGTTCCCCTGCACAGGCCAGCATGGCTTTGAGTGTGTTTCAGTATTTGTGATTTTCCAGTAAAAAATGCCTGAAGCTAAATTTATAAGAAGAGTGAAGTGCTGTCACTGTGCAGGCAACATAAATGATCATGATTCCCCTCTTTTATTGAAAAAAGGTGTTTTTTCTCAGAATGCTTCCTACTTTGTCATGCCATAGAAGTGATAGGGTCAACGTGACTTGTGAAGGCTGTGGTGTGACAGAGGCAGGCTGCAGTTCCTGGAAGCAAAGTAAAGGTGAAGAGCTCTTGGTTCCACACAGCTCTGTGCCAGACAGGGCCTTTTCCCCTCCCTTTTCCATTAGCTTGCAGGTTATGTTCAGGAAGGACTGTCAGTATTCCATGGCATGGCAAAGTGGTGGAGGAGAGGCTGGTTTCCTGAGGGCTGTGGCTGCTGTGATCCTCCTGACCAACTGTAGTTGTGACACATCCTACAAAGCAGTAAAGGTTTGGGGTGATAGGGGCTGAAAGGGAAACAAACCTGGTTTATTCTGTTTTATTTCACGGAGAGGAGCTGAAACTGGTGGTTTGTGTTGTACCTGAAACTGGTGATTTAAGCCCAATGTTTGATCAGGGGGAAGTGAGTGGCTGTGGTTGAGTTGTGTGGAAAGGGGCCCCAAGCCTTGGTGCCAACGTGTGGGTAACTCCAAACTCTCTCAAGTGGCTAAAATGCTTTGGTTTCTTTTTTTTATTATTAAACAAAACAGTTACTCACTGTGAAGTGTAAACACGGGCAGCTCTGCTGTGGCCTCACAGGGTTTGCTCAGGGAATGAGTGCAGGTGACGCTGCATTCCTTGGGCAGGTGTGGTGTTTGAATGCTGCTGTTTCCAGTGCTCTCTATCAGCTCGGGGTAGAGCATTTCTGTCCCAGCTTGCTATCCGTGTCCTGTTTGGACAGACTGGGAAAGAAAATCGTGTCAAGTAAGCACAAAAGAATGAAGAAGAAAATATTTGGTAACCACTGTTACAGTGTTAGCATGGTGAAGTTCTCTTGGCTTCTTTTTTAAGCTGATGTTTTAGATTTATTGGAATCATCTGAATGAACAACTTGTGAGAAAGAAAGCTGAAAAATGGGAATGTGAAACCTGCAGAGGACAAGTGTTCTGCTGTCCTACACAGCCCTGCTTATGCAGCAGAAATCGGGAGATACGGGGTGACCTTTTCACTTAAGTCACTGGTGACAGTGCTGGAGCTGCTGTTCCTCTGTTTCAGCAGGAGTTTTGCTTGTGCGCTTGGCTTTATGTGTGAATTTGGTTTCACTTGGGCTCAAACTTAAGGTCTGAGCACTCCCAAGAAGTTTGTGGTTGGTGCCACTGTGTCTGTGGCAAATGACTGAGACCTGGAGCTGGTACTTTTTTATCTGATTGCAACAGGGTCCTGTCTTAGTCCTTAAAACTACTCACATGGTGCTACAAAGAAACTCTGGAATGAATAAAAAGTGTGTAATTAATATAAACTGACTTCTGTGCTGCTTTAGGGCTGTAGTGTAGAGCAGTCACTTGTGCTGATGGAGTTTTTAAACAAGGAGCAGCCGTGCTCATGAGCTCCTGCCCAACACAGCGAGGGCCAGTGGCTTCCAGCTGCCTTCCCTGCTGCCACTGGTGGCTACTGGTGGAGAACTTGGCATTGTACAAGGCAAGGAAACCTGTCCAAATTCAACTCAGGCAGCACAATTTAAGTCAGCGTGAGTAAACTTCTTCACCCTCGCATCTGCGAATCCGTAGCTCAGCTTGCAGAAGTTTTTGCTTTGCAGTGAGACCTTTGAAATAGAAGCTGATTTTTCTTTCAGGTATTTTTATGGAGTTAATTGTCCGTTTTCATCTCATGTCAGCAGCTTGGTGTCTCTGTAAGAAGAGCAGAAATACATGCATTAAACACGGCCTCTGATTTAATCAGGGTCTATGGGTCATGGTTCTATTATAGGTGTGAGATCTGGTTTCCCAGCCAGCACTGTTCTAGGTCTCGAGGTTTGTTGCCGTACAGTAAAACCAGGGCAGTTGTTTGATGCCCTTGGCTCCACTTACGCTGCTAAAAAAAGTCATGGAAAACCTCGGAGGTGTTTCACACAGAACAGGAAAGATGAATTCTGGGGCTGAGAGTGGTCAATGTGTTTTACCTAAATTGCTCTGACGTGCTAAAAATAACACCAAAGTGCATTTAGTAGTGGTTTGCTTTTGGTGTTCCAGGCAGTCAAAGAAAATGGTGTTTTCATTCAAAATTCATCTGGCAGCATCACTGTTAACTTAGTTTGGATTCAGTTTTTAATATAATTCCAAAATAAAGAAGGAAGTGGAGTGATTTGTTTGCTGCACGTGTCCCACATGGGCACATAGTCCTTCTGAGGGCTTCTGTTGCATCCCACAGCCCTTTCCCTGCTAGAGACTGAAATTCCCATCCTAGTTTTTATTAATCTTCCCAGATGTTTCTTTTCAAGCCAGTCTAAGCTTGTGCAGCTTGTTCCTGGGGAGAGCTGGTGGTCTTTGACTTTTCCCATAGAACAGGATCCCTTTCTGGAGCAGCTGAGGGTCCTGGTTTGAGTTCCACACCTGCATTCACCTGGGACTGTGTCTCTGCTTATAAAAGAGCTTTGATCTGCAGTGCCTGTTCTGAGGTACCCAAGTCTGTCTGCAGAAGTTTGTCCTTTGTGGTGAACATCCTTCAACAAACGATTTGTAAAAAGAAATTACTACAAGTTGGCACTTTGGTTCTGAACTTGGAATAGGTACAGACTCTACAGTGAATAGTTGCTGAACTGTTCTGCCCTGATATTCACCAAGAACACAGTGAATTGTTCTCAAAAATAGTTTTTTGGTACTATCAGTAAATGGAATTTTAATCTTTAAATTTTATCTTTAAACTCCCAGGGAGCTGTTAGGGTAGGCGGAAGCAAGTTTGCAGCAAGCAGGCTTTAAAAATGAGTTGTTTGTCTTATTTGAGGGTGGGGGGAGGAGTGAAGCTGTTCAGTTTAATTAATGAAGATACAAGGGCCAGTGCTGAAACAGTTCCTGCTTTTTCATTCTTAATAACTTCTCTTTGGTTTAACAGGCCATGAACGTAGCTGGCAGATAAATCTGGGCCAGAAACCCATAGTGATGGGCATTTGGTGGCTGCCTTTGTTGCTCTCTCGTTATTTTGACAGGAATAATTATTTAAATGACTTTACTCTGTGATTTCACTTAGGCTGACTGCAAGGAGTTGATTTTTACCATGCTCTTAAACAAGAAGAAAATAGCATAAATAGATTTAGAGCTGGTATTTTGTGCTCATCCACTTGGCTGCCTTTTTTTTTTTTAACTCTTAAGTGACAGCTTTCAGGGAAAATAGATTGTATTAAACAAAAACTTCTCTGAGCGTTCTCTGAAGCCTTAGAATCATAGAATCCCAGGATGATTGAGGTTGAAATGGGCTTTAGAATTATCCAGTCCCACCCCTTGCCATGGGCAGGGACACCTTGCAGTATCCCAGGCTGCTCCAACCTGGCCTTGGACACTTCCAGGGATGGGGCAGCCACAGCTTCTCCGGGCACCCTGTGCCAGGGCCTCACCACCTCCCATCCTGGCAATCCATTTTTACTGAAATCGGTAATCTTGTGAAAGTTTTGGGAAACGTTCCTGGTGTTTGCTGTGTGTGTGTTTTGGCTGCTGTCTCCTAAAACATCTCCTGAGCTGTGCGAGCTGTGTGTTGAAACGAGCACGTTTGTTATTCACTTGTTGTCAGGAAATCCTGTCACTTTCTGTACATCTTTAATTCCAGGCTTTAAGCTAAGGAGCCCTTTTTCTCAGGAATGTTTGTTTGAAGTTTAGCTTGTGTCTCATGTGGAGAGACGTTGACTGTGCAGAAGAGCTGTGAAATGCAGCATTTCAAGTAGGAGGTGTTGATTTCAACTATGCAGCTTTTTCAGAAAAAGCAAATCTATTCCCTCCTTGGCATCCCAGTGTGAAATTTCGGTGTTCTGGCTTGTGCCTCTTGCAGTGTTGAAGCTGAGGGATCCTGTTCCACGCTCGGTGCCAGGTTTTATTAACTCTGATGGGAGTTACACGTGCCCTGGGGAGAGCCTGGGTTCCCTGGCGCTGCTCAGGATCTTCCTGATGGAGCCTCTGGCTCCTTCCTGCTGCCTTTGCTTTCTTAGGGGTTCTTTCCTTATCAGGTCGGCTGCCTGAGGCTAAAAAGGAAATTTAATCTGATGATATAGGAGAGGTTTTAAAGATGTTCCCAGCTAGTTCCTCTGCTGTGGTGTTGTACGTTCCCACCTCTCAGAGGAAGTGCTGTCGTGGCTCACTCAGCCCTAGCAGGGCTTATATTTAGAATTTGGTTCTCATCTGCTTTTTGCACATTGAGTCAACCTCTGCTCCATCTTCAGCCTTGCCCTGAACCAGCTGACGTGTGTGTGGTGAGTGTTCACAGCGGGGCAGAGCAGCTCGATTTGCAGGGTAGAAAAAATGACAAACTCTCAAATGTCTTTGAAATCCTCTGTGGAATGAGGAGAATAATGGCACCAGGAGTCACTGCAGGAGCAGGGAGCTGATGTCGCTGTGTGATCGTAACCAGATCCCTGGCAAAACCAACTTCATCTGCATTAATTTGACCACATTCTCTGTTGTGGCCAGAATCGATGCTGGGTAGACTTTTGGTCTGTCTCCGGTGTTGCAGCCTGTGCCAAGGCTTCACCACCCTCACAGGGAAGAATTTCTTCCTAATATCTAATCTAAACCTGCCCTATGCCAGTTTAAAACCATTCCCCTCCATGTCCTTGTCCAAAGTCCCTCTCCAGCTCTCCTGGAGCCCCTTTAGTACATCTGCTTTGCTGCAATTTTTGCTGTGCCTTTTCAGGGAGAAGGGGTTGGGTTCAGGCCTGTGCATCAGTGGGGAAGAAATGACAAGGTGGAGAGTCAGACCAGTCACCCTCTAAAAACAACTCCTGTTTCGTAAGGGAAATGCTGTCAGGCTTTAGCATCAGGGATGTAATTGGTGGTTGGGTATCGTATCCCTGTGGAAGAGGCAGGGAAAACACGTATGGAGAGGCAGCCCAGGGTTGCATAGCAACAGGGAGGCTGTCGAGGCTGATGGCATTTATGAGATGCTTGGTGCCGTGGGACTGGAACGTACTCCGCTGCCCATGGGAGAGGGAAACATCCATTATTTAAAGGATTTTTGAGCAGAGCAGTGTAGCTCCTTAGGATCTAAGAGAGCTGGATATGTTGTGTGAGTGCTCACAGTCACATGGGGCACACGTGTGTTTCTCCAGGCGTTGCTTGTGCATTCAGCAGCAGCAGCAGCAGCTCCAGTTTTCCACATAAAACCAGCTTGTCCTGCCCAGCCCAGGATGCACCGAGGCCAGTGGGATCATGGAATGGTCTGGGTTGGGAGGGACCATAAATCCCATCCCATCCCATTCCACCCCCTGCCATGGGCAGGGACACCTTCCACTATCCCAGGGTGCTCCAAGCCCTGTCCAACCTGGCCTTGGACACTTCCAGGGATGGGACAGCCACAGCTTCTCTGGGCACCCTGTGCCAGGGCCTCCCCACCCTCACAGGGAAGAATTTCTTCCTAACATTAATCTGAACCTACTCTCTGTCAGTGGGAAGCCACTCCCTGTTGTCCAAAGTCCCTCCCCAGCTCTCTTGGAGCCCCTTCAGATACTGAAAGGCCACAGTAAGGCCTCCCTGGAGCCTTCTCTTCTCCAGGCTGAACAGCCCCAACTCTCAGCCTTTCCTTATGGGAGAACTGCTCCATGCCTCTGATCATTTTCACGGCCTCCTCTGGACTCACTCCAACAGCTCCATGTCCTCCCCGTGCTGGGACCCCAGAGCTGGACACCCCTCAGAGGGATGCTCCACTTGAGCAGTCCCTCTCCAGACCCGCTGCCATCCCCTTCCCTGCTGACCTCACTGGAGGTGGCTGTGTCGTGTTCTAAAGACCTGGAGGTTCTGGGTTGGATTAATTCCATTAGTTCTGTCCCTGCTCTTGGGGCTGGACTCCAGGGATGCAGTGCTGCCCTGTTTGACGCCGTTGTGCTGGCTGGGGTGTTTGGGAGGGCTGGGGAGCCTTCCCTGGTGCTGGAGGTCNTACTGAAAGGCCATAGTAAGGCCTCCCTGGAGCCTTCTCTTCTCCAGGCTGAACAGCCCCAACTCTCAGCCTTTCCTTATGGGAGAGCTGCTCCATGCCTCTGATCATTTTCACGGCCTCCTCTGGACTCACTCCAGCAGCTCCACATCCTCCCTGTGCTGGGACCCCAGAGCTGGACACCCCTCAGAGGGATGCTCCACTTGAGCAGACACCACGGCCACCCGCTGCTGACCTCACTGGAGGTGGCTGTGTCGTGGTCTAAAGACCTGGAGGTTCCAGGTTGGGTTAATTCCATTAGTTCTGTCCCTGCTCTTGGGGCTGGGCTCCAGGGATGAGGCAGTGCTGCCCTGTTTGACGCCGTTGTGCTGGCTGGGGTGTTTGGGAGGGCTGGGGAGCCTTCCCTGGTGCTGGAGGTCTGTAACTCATCCCTGAGCTCAGCTGGGCAGTTCCTGGAACTCTTTATCTGGGGCTGCAGCAGGAGACGGGGGGGCAGAAGGTGCTGCCTCAGCCTGGGACGCTCCCTGGGGCACTGACTCTGTTCAGCAATTAACTTAAACACGGAGTTGGCCGATCTCACCAGGCTGAATCCCACCTGATTGCTGGGAATTAGGAGGAGCTGGAGCCATGACTTACTCCTTATGGGCAGCGTTCATTGGATGGATAGTAAGTACAGATGGAAATCCTGGGATCCTCTTCCCACTGGCTGTCCTGGCATTTGGGTGCTTCCAAATTCAAGTCCATGGGCTGTGACCCACAGACCCTCTTATTGTGGTGGGGTTTTCAGTGTTGGTTGGTTTCAATCTGATGTCATGTTCTGATGATTCTGTTAGTGCTCCAAAATATGTAGTTCACCTCTTAGTCCTCAGAAGCCTTAGAATGATTGTAGAATAGTTTAGGTTATAAAGGAGCTCATCGAGCCCGGAATCCCATTCAAAGCAGAGTCAACTACAAAGTAATATCATAAAATATGAATAGGTGGAGGTCTATAGCTGTCTTCCTGGCATGCAGCAGGGGAAAGCTGGAATACATTTCTGGGTTTGTAAGGACTTGTAAGCTCTGCTAAAATGCAGTGTCACACTTAAGTGGCAATTTGACCACATTTTTTACTTCTTTAATTAAAGTAAGGAGAGGGAAAAATGGGAAAAAAAAAAAGCCCTTTTCAAGAAATCAGCACCATTTTTTCTCTGAGTTGTGTATTAACAAGGCAGATGGTCAAAACTTCCTTCCATTGTGCAGTTCCTCTTCATATCCAATCCATGCCAGTGGAATTTAGCTCTGAACGTTCACACTCAAGCTGTGGGCTGTCACTTTGGCTGGCTGATGTCTTGGGCTCCTTGGCAAACAAAGATATTTTTGAAATTGTCTGTGCAGCTTCTGACTCAGGAGATCTCTCGGAGCTGGTGTTCCTCCTGTGCCAGGTCTTCACTTCCCATCAGTGCAGGGAGGGTTTTGCACATAAATGTCTGCATCAACCCAGAGTTAGAGGTGATTTTGGGGCTGGTGGGACCAACGTTGTGTGTGCATCATTTTCAGGAATGGGAAATTGCAGGAATAATCAGCCCTGGACTGTAGCCAAGCCCAGCTTAATTCCAAGGGAGGACTGGAAGAGGCATAATCAGAATGGCTCATTTTAGAAGAAGAACCAGAGGCAAAGCAGGACACAGCTCAGCTGTTTCATTTTATAGTAAAATTAAGTAGATTTTTTTCCTGGCTCCTGGTGTAAGAATTGGGAAGTTAAAAATCAAAGCTTGGAGAATTACAGCATTTGAAACCTGGATCAGACATGGGTTTTATTTGATTTGGGAGATTCTTCTGTCATCATAAATTAGAAAAGTTATAATTCGGGTTTGTCTTGTGTGCTAAAAAGACACCAGATCCCTCTTTATTGCTTTTTCCTTTGGAATGATTGGTTTTCCAGTTTCCTGAATATTGTGTTTATGGAGGAAATGCCCGTACCTGGCCTGGCTTCATGTGTTGGTTGCCTGGAGTCTTTCAGGAGTGTGGTGGCAATGATCGAAAAGAGATCTTCAAAAGAAGAGCTAAAACTCATCATCCTTGCTAATAATGACTTTCTGGCAAGGAAAATCTTCCTGGTTTGTTGTCACTTCCTTCCTCAGCACCCCCTCTCCTCCGAGCTGCTGCACAGGCTATAAATTGCTTTTCTGCACCACACTCAGTGCCCCCAGCCAACACCTCCTCCACCAGCCAAGGAGAGGATCAGCTCCTCTTCCCATTCCTTATTTTTGTGCTTGGTACCTAGAGAATGTTTATTTTTTCCAATTAATCATTTGGCACCTTAAAAAGTACATGTTGAAAGGTCCTGTCAGAGGCACAATCGTCTTGAAATAAGCAGCTTCCTCCAGATGCAAAATGAAATAATGATCCTGAATATAACAAAGTCTTTAGAATGTAGAGAACTCTAGATTTCCTAGAGTTTGGAGTGTTTTATTCCTGTCATTTAGCCTTTGTTTGCTGTATTGAACTTCATCTCACGATGTCTTCAGAAATAGTAATTTTATTTCTTTTTCGGGCTTGTTTTGGGTTTAGCACAGAGAAATAACTCTGCTAATGGTGTCATTCTGTCCAGCAGGGTAAAATGTTGTTAGGAATTACTGAGCCTTCACAAGAGTGGTATCTTTGCATCTAAACTTGACCCCTGTGGCTGCTGAGCCGTTGTTATCTGGGCTGTCCACACCCCTCCCGTCCAGCCCCCACGGCCCCGATAACTCAGCGCTGTGTAAACAAGGGCTCCCCGCTGCAATGGGACAAAAGTCACTCCTTTGCTGCTCCCGTTCCTGTTTCTAAGCTTTTCAGTCTCATTTCTAGTGGAAACAGTGTGAGTGATTGCAAATAAAAAGGTCTCTGCTGTGTACAGAAGTAACAGGCTTTAGTCATAACCAGTGGAAAATACTGTACAAATTGATTATAAGAGTGAGGTAACTCATGATGTGGGATTGGGATTGAAAAAAATTTATAATAAGCATCAATGTGGAAAAAAAAAAAACCCTGAATGAGCGTGGACAGCGAGAAGAACCACTTGTATTTGTTAGTGCCTTTCCTAGAAGTGCAGCCACCAGGCCAAGGGCGCCGTGGCCACTGGGTTAGAGCTGAGCCCAGGAGTCCCTGGAGCAAATCCTGGGATTGGGAAGCTGCAGAGGGAATTTGTGGAAGGCAAAACATGCGGCCAAGCCAAGCAGAAGGAAATGCCCTGTGGTTTCTAGGAAATAGCAGACTATCTCCCATGTTGGAAGCAGCGTGCGCCTGGCTCGCGTTTGGAATCTTGTACCTGGCATGGACTGGGAAATGTAAGAGCTTAACTCGCCTCCAGGCATTCGTGTACATATCTGTATTTAGATATCTGTATAGGATAGGTTGGACTTGATCTTTTTGAGGTTTTTTTCCAGCCTTGAGAATCCTATGATTGCATAAAGTGTAAGAACCAGTGAATTCTGGGGCTGCAGGAACATCTGGAGAATGAAAAGCAGGAAACGTCTGCTCCGTGTAACTCACAAACTGATCCTGTTTTACTTGAGTATTACCAACAGAATTTCACTTGGTCTTTAACTTTGAGGTGCATGGTGATAGTTGGAGTAAATGGTGGAGCCTTTTGTATTTTCTTTGCATTAAAACACAAACACTTTGTCAGCAGCAAAGAGCACAACAGGGCTGGAGAGTGGCTGTGGCCACTGGGAAATAAGAGCTGATTATGAGAGCTGGAAGTGTGGTGGGACTTCTTCAGTAGCCAGGTATCAGCACTGCTGGATTATCCTTCATGGTTTTATAGTCTTAAGGCAGCATTCTTTAGGCATAGAAAATCAAGGAAACAGGAGAACACACAGTCTATCTTTTTTCCCCCCAGTAATATGAAGGAATTCTGCATATTAAATATGGGACTTCTTAATTATTGTTACTTTGTGTGTGCTGCCTGAAGAGAGAGATGTGGCCTAGTCCTAGCAACGTGTTCTGCTCAATGGGTCTGAGGCAGGGAATACTTATAAAGAGAGAAAAATCCTTGGATTTTTCCAAGGGCAGGTGGAAAACCATGTAATTTGCTGTCAGATAAAATCTTGATAAGCAAAGCCGGTCTGGAGCTGAAGGCCATGTTTGTATTTGTTCAGGGTAATGAAGGTGAAAGGGACCAGTTAATTATCTGCTCCCAGGGTAGGATTTCAGGAGCTCCTGAAGCTCCCTGAGTAGCTCAGCACAACTGCAGGGCTGTGTTGACATTGGTGTGCTGCAAATCTGGGGTGCCAGCACTGACCCACTTCTCTCCCTGGAAAGGGGCGGGCCTGGAATCCACTCTTTTCTTAGGAAAGCAGCAGATCCATGAAATAAAAACAGTCAGGAAATGAGAGGTCAGAGCAGAGCAAAGCAAACCCACCGTGGTCTCTCCTGCGTTGGGTTTGGATGTTACATCAGTTTGTAGAAGGCTTTTTGTGTCTGGCCCTATGCTTATTTATTTATTTATGCATTCTATTTTGAATGTCTTCCAAAGAAAGCTCAGGGGGGAAAAAAGGGATCTTTTTATTAAAGCCAGTAAAAGAGCAATGGAGTTGATGTTTGCCTGCTGTGCTTGAGGAGATGAAATGTCCCTCCCAGCCGAATTCCTTGTGCTTACATAGGTGCTCTGAGAAGTTGTGTGCAACCTGAGATAAGAGCAATATTAAAAGCAGCATGGAGTGACTGAAACCAGGGAGTCAGCTCCAACCTCTAGAATCCATTATTTGCCCAGGAAAACAATTACTGTAATTATTGCACAGAGAATTACTGCACAGAGAATCGTCATTCCGAGTTCACAGCAGCTCTCCGTGTTTAAGTTCATTCCCAGTCGGCCAAGTTTAATTGGCAGATTCAAACCCGTTATTGCCAATAAAACCTGTTAATCCCTCAGCCAGGGGCTGGAGGACTGACAGAAGGTTTCGTTGCAGGACCAGCTGAGGCAATGCTTCTCCAGGCAGCCGCCGGGGGCGAAGGACACGGACACGCTGGTGCAGGAGCCCGACAGCCAGTACGGCACCTGGAACGAGCAGCGGCGCAGCGGCGACAGGTGAGGCCTGTCCTCAGCTCAGGGAGGAGGGGAAACGGTGGAATCCCACAATTCCAGAATGGTTTGTGCTGGAAGAGCCCTAAAGATCATTGCATTCCAACCCATCCCGCAATCCCAGAATGGTTTGTGCTGGAAGGGCCTTAAAGGTCATTGCATTCCAGCCCTCGGCCATGGGGCGCCTTCCACTGGACCAGGTTGCTCCAAGCCCTGTTCTTGGACACTTGGATTTGTTTTCTTTGGTTTTAAATCTGTTTTTCTGTCATTGCCATTCCTTTAACGGCCTCCACAGTACTGCCAAGTGGGCTGAGTGGCAGAATCCCTCTGGAATAGCAGAATAGCAAAATCCCTCTGGAACAAGGACTCTGGGCTTCAGATGGGGTGACACAGGGTGCATCTGTCCGTGTCCACATCTCAGACTCTCAAGTGTTTTATTGGTGGTGAAGTGGAGAATGAAATGGGATATCAGTTGAGTGAAACAGAGTATTGCTGGTGCTTTTCTGTTCTTGGAATGATATAGTGAAATAAACCTAGTGCAGCAAAGTGTGAGGGTTTTTTATAGTTTACACCTGTTGTGTAAATTACAGCTTGATCTACCCTGAACTCATGTCCTGTCTGCTCAGTGTGGTATGAAAATAGCATTTTATCTGCTTTTTAATGCTATACTTGTTGGGATCTTACAGCAGACATTAATGTCAATTATGTTTGGTGTGTTCTGTACTTGAGAACTGTGTGTTATAAATATTTTATTGCGTATGAAATCAGGGTAACGACCAGCTCGAGGTTCAGCAGCCAAGTGAATGCCAACAGTGACAGCCAGGCTGCTGTAAAATTAACTTGGATTCCAGGATGGTACAGACGTTTCTGAGATCAGTTTCTTAACAAAGGTGCTTGTCTCAGCTTCGGAGCAGACAGCACTGGGGTGTTACTTCAATCCATCCATCCTGATTAAACAGCTCCACCTCAACGTTCCAGTTCACTGAAGGATTGAATTCAGTCCCATGTGCTGGAATTTTGTTTGCACTGCAAGAAATGTTTAGGTTTTGCTTTTTTTACAGTATAATGGTGACAGTGTAGAGATTCTTCAGCATTTTGCCACCCCATTGCTCTGCTTTCTTTTGACTTACAGCTCATTGCAGGGGAATTACTGCTATATTAATTCAGGCACTTGAAGAGAAATGAGATTAATGTACTTTTAAATAATGGAAGTCTTCCTGGAATATATTGAACGTGCATTTTGTCTTCAGTTTATTTTGTATGAAGTCCCTGCCAGGAAGAATGCAGATGTTCTCCTCATGGTGCTGTGGGTGCTGTGAGCAGGGCTCTGCCTTCGGTGCCTCATCCTCGCCCCAGCTGGAGGCAGGAACTCGCAGGAGATGTTGATGGTTCAGTTTTCCTGTTTGGCCTAGCTCACTTCCTTCAGAGCATTTCCCCTGCCAGCCCCACGGTGTCACATCCCGCGGGGACCAAACGGTGTCACGGCCTCCTGCTGTGCTGGGGGAACCTCCAGTCTGGGGCATTTCCCTGCACTGGAGCCATGGAGGGATTATTTTAGAAGTGTTTCATCAGTGCTTCTGTGAATGACCTCACCTTGGTGGAATCACAGAGTCCCTAAGGTTGGAAAAGCCCCCAAGATCACTGAGTCCAACCTTCACCTGAAGCCCAGCGTGGCCACTAAACCGAGTAGTGCCACCTCTGCTTGGCATCTGAACACTTCCAGGGATGGTGACTCCACCACTTCTCTGGGAGAGGAAGGGAATTTCAAAACAAGAAACCATAACTACATGGCAGCAGGATGAACGCAGTCCTTTTCCTAATGAGCTTTTGGAAGGTGAAGAAAGGAGCATTTTCCTCCAGAACTGAATCACTGCTGGAATTAGTTGTAAGGAGCTCCTCTGGGCTGCTTCCAGTGGGCTTTGGCCAGTAACTCCTTGGGATGGACAGAGATGAAACCATCTCCTCCAATTTGGAGGCGTTAATTGGATTTTTCTTAGTTTATCTAAAAGATTTTATTTTAATTTTTCTCCAGCGCTTTAGTAAGCTTTTCCAAGTTGGCATTGCAGAAAACTCTTTTAGGTTATAACAGTCTTCATAGGGAAAATTATTGGTTTTTACAGGAAAGGAATTGGCTTTAGGTGGTGGATCCATACATCTCTGACTCCTCATTTCACAGGCTGAAGCAACACCTTTACAGCCTCTATGCACTGTCTTGCTAAAACTAATTAAATTTAATTGCAGTTGAAGATGAGGATTGCTGTCAGTTTATTGCCTGTTGTGATAACCATCCTGCTGGGTTTGTGTGCTCCACGTGAGGGATGATTTCTCAGAGAAGTGTCTGTAAATGCACCTGTGAAACATCGGGGCAGCTCATGGATGCACTCACAAACCCTGAAATCTTAATGAAGTAATAGAAAGAGGTGCCTGATATATCTCAGTAATGAGAACTGAAAATACATTTTCAATTTCATTTTTCTGAAGGGAATTTCTCCCCTAATTTGCTGTTCACTGCAAAGAATCCACCGCACATAACAGGGTTTGGACTCCAGGCATCCTTCCCACATTTGGGGATGAGCTGTGCCACAGGGGTTGGTGTCGGGGGCTGTAATTGTGCAGGAACTCCAAAGGAAAATCCATTGGGAAGGTTTGTGGATGAGGAACCACCAACCAGGGCAAATTCAGCTGGATTTCTGACACATCTTGCTCTCCAATATTTCAGTTTGAAAAGCCTCAGTGAATTGTATCAGCTGCAGCCCTGGGATGTAGCAGGGCAGAGGCGTTTTGGAGACGTGCAAATCCAACAGGATCCTTTCACCACACGCTTTAATTTCCATGAAAGGTCCTACAGATTGTCCCTCCCCTCTCCATTCTTCCATGTTGCAGTGGCTCTAAAGCCTAATGCTGCAGCTACCAAATCTCATTTGAAGCAAAAGTCGTAGACAAAAACGTTCCCCCAGAGCTCATTAGTGCCATTCTTAATTATGCTGGGGCCCACTGGTGAAGGAGGGAAGCAGCATTCCCTCTGCTCGTGTGCTGGAAACCCTCTGGGCACTGTCTGCTCTGCCAGGCTGGACATTGTACCATGTGCTGGTGCTGATGGAATGCTGTTATCCAGCAGGAAGCTCCTGAGTGTTTTTCTCCTGGGATTGCTGTACCAAGTACTAAGGTTTATTGTTAAAAGATGTGCATATATTGATATATACATGGTTTTATAGGTTTAGAGCAGTTTTCCTAGATATGTGCCCAATAAATGGTGCTTAGTGACAAAAGACTTCTATCAAGAGGAGGAAAAAAAATCAGAACTAATGCCTTTAGGTTTTTTTTTTTATTTCAAACTGGGAGTTAGATGCAAGACAGCCCAATTTTCACTGACAGTAGAGTCTTCCTGCTGTTTCAAGGAGTACTCCAGCCTTTGTGACAGAGGCCACAACTGTGTGCAGCTTTCAGTCCTGACCCTACAGCTCATTCCTGTCAGTCTAGGCCACAGAAGGAATTCTAGGAATACGCTGGGAGCATCCCAGCACCGGGATGCAGGTGCTGCTGCCCTCCTCCCCGAGGCACGGGGAGCTGTGCCCACGGAGCCCTGCCTTAGGGTGCCACCTGGTGCCCACCTCTCTTCAGCTCCAGCATTCCTGAAGGGAAACATCCTCTAGCTGGCTGGAATACACCCCAGTCTCCAGCACACTGTGAATCCCAGGGGTGAGGGCTGTGCTAGTGGAAGGGATCCACACGCTGCCGCTGGTACCTCATGCCTCCCCAGCTGCCCTTGGCGTTCAAACTTTGTGTTCCACTTCTATTTAACTCCTGCTGACCACATGTGATCCAGCCTGGCCTTGTGGATCTTTACCCCAAAGCCTCACAGATTGCATTTGCTCCATTTGCAGCTTTGTGGGAGAGTCTCCTTCCCTGGAAAACGAGGTTGTGTCCGCGCGGAAGCAGCCCCCGGGCAGCCACCCGTCCTCGCTGTCCTCGCAGACAGAGCCGCCCTCCCTGGCTGAGCACCATGACTTCTCCAGAGACCAAAGGAGCACCAGCCTGGACAGGTCCAGCACGGACATGGACTCCACGGATGGGACTGATCTGCCTCCTGCGGGAGACGCGCTCCCTGAGGACAAGAGCAGTTATTTCTCCTTCATGGATGTAAGTTGCCCTCGTGTGTTCCCTCAGTTAATCCCTGCAAAGCAGTTTCTTCTGGAAACTCTGCAGCTGGTTTTGCCCTGCCTTTCCTACGCTGGATTTTCCCAGCTGCTTTCCTGCTTGAAAAATTTAGGATCAAAACTACGGAGTTCTTCTAAGTCTCTGTAGGGTTTAGGCTCTGAGAGATTCCATAAAGCTGCTGGGTTTGGATAATCGATTGTGGAGTCCCAGCCTGGTTTGTGTTGGAAGGGACCTTAAAGCTCATTCAGTTCTACCCCTTGCCATGGGCAGGGACGCTTTCCACTAGACCAGGCTTCTCCAAGCCCCATCCAACCTGGCCTTGGACACTTCCAGGGATGAACGCTGGAAGCATAATTAAATAACACAATCAGCCAGTGACTGCTGTCAGCCGTGCAGATTTAAGGCCATAAAGACATTCACTAGTACTTTTCTTATTTACCATTGGTTTCTTTCCATAGTAGCTCACAGTGGAATTTTAAAGGATTTTTTTATAGTGAAGAATCTTGCAGCTGGTTTAAGACCAGGAATTTCTGGCCATTCACAGTTAATGAGGTCTAGTGCTGTAAGACCTTTGTTTAGTTTGGAAAAACCCTTTAAGATCATGGAGTCCAACTGTTCCCCTAGCACTGCCAAGGCCACCACTAACATATCCCCAAGTGCCACATCTACACCGTGTTTGAACACTTCCAGAAGGTGCTGTTTTGTCCCTGGGCTGCTAAAGGTGTCTCTGTAAAACCTTAATAGCTCCAAGTGCAGCTGGCAGATGCTGTGTGATGAGGAGTTTATTCCTGGCCTGGAATCTTCTGAAAAGGAGCAAACCCACATCTTCTGGAGAAGGGAAGGCTCAGGGATATTTGGTGGTTGCAGGCAAATCTGTAACAGCAAATTGCTTTAAGCAAGTAAATCAATTACGGCTCCTTGTTTGGCTCTGTAAATGTTACTGTTCATTGGATGTGCTGGAAATGACTGATCACAGAAGTTTTCTGAATGCAGTGACACTAAACTTGGAGTGTCCTTGTTGCTGGTGAGTGGCTTGGAGTGTTTGTGGCTGGCAGGGAAACTGCAGCTCTGCACTCCAAGGGAATTTTGTGTAGTTGCTCTTTTTGGATCCCAGTCTTGGGATTTGCCTTCAGCTGCTGCTGGCTAGCAAGGCCTGTATTCATTAAACACTCTAGCAACCAAACTCCTGATTATTGCAGGGTTTTTTTTATATTAATTTAGTGCAAATAATTTATACAGCTCAGGTATCCACAGCGTGAAGAGACCAAAGGATTACACCCAGTTAGCCACGAAATACCATGTCCTCATCATAACCTCTCTTCAGGATAATTTTAAGTAACTACCATAATAACAGTCAGGCAAATATATATTTTTCTTTTTTAATTAAACTGAACAGGTGAATGCAATCCAGTGGGTTGGGAAGTCACTGTGCAGGAGGTGGGGTTCATTCCCAGGTCTGTGTTTCTCCAGCACACGGCTGTCCTGGACTCCAGTGCTCTGAAGACTCGGGTGCAGCTGAGCAAGAAGCGCCGGTGCCGGGCGCCCGCGTCCCACTCGCTGCGCAGGAGCAGAGGGCTGGACCTGGAGAACAGGTTTTCCTTGACAGAAGAACCAGATAATGCCTGGATGTTCAAGGATTCCACAGGTAACCCCTCAGCTGCCTGGAATAATCGGTTGTGATCAGCCTGGGTGCAAGGGTAGGAGTTTGTAAATGGCATTTTTTAAATATTGCTTGAGTGCAGGAAGAGATCTGGAGCAGGGCAGAAATGAAGAGCTGGCTAACGGTTTCCCCCTCTGCTTTTTTTTCTTTTTTTTAACAATTAGAAGAGAAGAAAACTATGCAACAGGAAGATTCTGAGGAGGAAGATAAGATCCAGCACACTCCGAGGTCGTCTTCTGTGCAAGCCCAGAGACTGCCCGTGTTCCCAGGGATGGATCACTCTGTCCTCAAGGTGAGCTCAGGCAGAGCCCAGCAGGTGGGAGATAAACCAGTTCAGTAGCTGCAAGTGCTTTATAAAGAATTCCCTCACTCATTTCAGGGAATTTTTTTGTTTTTATAAATCTGGAGTGCTCTGTTCTGCATTCCAAAAAAACCCTGGATGCTTGCGTCAAAGGACCCCTTTCTTTATTTTTGTATTTAGGCCCAACTGCGGAAAAGACAAGAGTCTGAGAGCACTGGTGACATCAGCTCTGCTCAGCTCTTCAAATCCCCCAAAGCACAGCTCGGCACTCCCGGCAGCAGAGTGCTGCCCTCCAGTGTGGAAAAGGAGGACAGGTGAGAGAATCCCAGCGTCAGGAAGAGGCTCATGCTCTTCTTGGTGGAAGGGAAAAATAATGCAACAAGTTGTACGTTCCTTTTTTTGTTGTTTCTGTCAGGAGTTTTCATAATGAAAGAATGAAGAGTATTTTTTTTTGTATCTTAGGTCAGAAGAAAAGTCTCCTCAGTGGCTGAAGGAGCTGAAATCAAAGAAGAGACAGAGCCATTATGAGAATCAGGTTTGAAAAGGTACTTGGGTAGGAAGGGGGGCTTTGCTGAGTGCAGTGATAAACCCACATTTTCTTGGATGTGTTGGTGTCACCACTGTGCCCCCACCCAGACCGCCCTCACCCTGCCCTGTGCACCAGGGCTGCCAGGGAGTGGTGCCAAGCAGGGCAGTGCCCCTCACTCCCAGTCACAGTTCCACTGATTCTCTGCACATAATTTGATTTTCACAACACTCACTCTGTTGGGGCTGTGATTTCCCAGAGTTTGAAAACCTTGTGTGGTTTCAGCACAATTCTGGGCAGCTCTTGAGCATTTAATGCATTAAAGGAACACGACCAAGGTGGCACTGCAACAGAAAACACATCCTAGGGGGTTCCTGTTCCAGCTGCCTGACCATATCACACCGTTCCTTCTGTTTTCCTTTCCAGACAGTGATTCTAACTAGGAGAAGATAAAGAAGTTCAACAGAAGCCTTAACTCATCTGAACCTAAACCCCCATGTCATGTTGCTGCTGTTTGCTTCCTGCCTCAACTGCTCTGTGCATGGTGCCTTCCTGTTTTGTGGAGAAAAGCTGCTTCAATTCATAGTCAAATACAAAGCTGTGTCTGTCAGGTCGGGGGCACGGGGGCACTTCAGACCTGCCTGCAGGGAGAACCCCTGGGTCATGGTTAGCACTTCAGAAAGTCTTGAAAAACTGAGATATTTGGGAGTGCTGTGATCCAGGGAACTCCCCTCGCTGTGGAACAGACTCTGTAGGTGTTCAGCACTGAGGTGTGACCTCTGGGAGATGGGTCTGGCTGGGCTTTGTGTTTGTTTATGAAAATAATAATTTTAATCAAATTTATCTTTTTTTTTTTTTTGGTGAACAAATAGTAAGCTCCTATTTAGAATGAAGTTTGTGGAAGGTGAGAGTGGAAGAACAAGTCATGTTTACTGCCATATTGAAAAAGGAAACTTGATTATTTTTTGTAAAATGTATTTTTGATTGGCTTATATTTACATGTGATCTGCTGACCTGGCAGATGGAGATAATTTTTAGATGAACAAAATGTTAACTTTTGTCACTCTTGAATTGGTATAGTCTGTGTTTTGTCAGCATGTGGAATAATTGCTTCATTGGAATGTCTTTCCTAAAAAGGATCAAGCAATAATGTCAACCAGTTCTCTTTAAAAAAAAAAAAGTAAAATCATGTAAATACTGTTTTTATAACAAAAAAAGGAAGGGAAGAGGGAGGATGTTACACTCATATCAGGGTTCCAGTTAATTGTTGAATGTCACTTTAATAGCAGTTCGGATAGTCCCACTTCATATTTTTATTTGTTAATCTGTAAATACCAGGTTTAAGTTTTTATTTTTATGCTGATTTTGTGGGATAACCTAAATGTGATCTTCAGTTTCTCAGATGATTTCCTGTCCTTCCTTTGGCAAGACGTGCTGATAGTGGAGCAGAGATCTCCTGGACCACACGGGTGTTTGGGTATCCCTAATTCTCAGATATTCCCTGTCTCTGGACATTCATTCTGAAACACCAACCACCAGGGCCATGGAAGTCAGACTTGATTCTTGCCCCAGATAAGTGCTCTTTCAGTAACCTTTAAAAGCATAGCCCAGGGAGGGAGGTGATTCCAGGTGTTTCCTCAGGCTCAGCCAGGAAAACGTGGAAGAGGGAAGGAGTGGAGAGCTCTGCTCAGCTGGCAGAGCTCCTTGGGCTGCACTCCCCATGTCCTGCTGAGGGGCTCCTCTGGATACAAACCATAAAGCACCAGCACTTCAGCTCCTTCTCCTTTTGTCTTTTTCCCAATCACCATTTCGGGAGCACAGCTCCCGTGGGGCCTGCCCGGGCCCCTGTCTTGTCAGGCTTGGAGCTGCCAAAACCATGTGCCAATTCTTCTCCTGGAGGAGTCACAGGGGGGGATTTGCAGTCCCAGTCTGCAGGAAGCAGCAGCAGGATGGCAGGAGACAAGTCCCATCTGCGCATCTCTCGCTCCCGGGTTTTATTCCGGTGGCAGCTCCCTGTGCTCCCTGGAGATGAGATGGAGACGTCTGTCTGATGTAAAAGTCTTTTCCTTGCTGCTTTGCCCTGTTTCTCGTGGGAGCTGTTGCCACTGTCAGTTTGGCAGCCTCTCTGCTCCCCTCAGATCCCTGGGATTCCTGCCGGGCCATGGGAGATGGGGATGGGCAGTGTCAGTGCAGCCACCACCATTAACCAGCTCCCCCAGCTCCTTTTAAAACCTTGCACAGATTCCCTTCCCTCCCCTTCAGATGATGGTGGAAAAGGTGACTCTTGGTGTGTGTTTTTTGGGATATATTCCCCTGGCAGCACCCCAGGGTGTGCCCCACGTGCCACCCTCACCTGGGCCAGCCTGAGCAGCGCGTGCGGGTGAGGAGAAGGACGGTGCCTGTTCCCACTCACATCAAATGGGGCCTCTTTTAACCACATCCAGGAATCAGGCTCACAGAACATTCACACAGGCTGGGTTTTCCACTCCCACAGGTGATGGTGTTGCGTTCCCAACAGTTGGAGGATTTACTGGTCCTTGGTCTAGGCCAGAAATTCTGTGACTGTTTGTGTTGAGGAAACTGAGGGGATTGACACGAGGTTTCCACAAAGCCCTTGAATGTGTTTGCATTTCCACGTCTGCTTGGACAATGCACTGAAATTACTGTATTGAGTAGTTTAACCTACTACTGAGAAATGTTTAATGCTTAAATGTCTAATTAAAAAGCATCTTTAGAATGTTGTTGAATGGGAAAGTGTTTTTTCTGCTCTGTTATTTCTTTATATTGTACATGGATTAAATATCGACTTCCTTCTCTTCGGGTTATCGCTCTGTAATAAAAGATATATAAATATGTTATTACTTCTTAAATGATAGAACAGACTGTAATACACTTTATATAATTCTATTTTAATTCCAAATAGTGCTTCTTGGAATTTTTTTATGCTTTCACTTTTGTTGCCACGTGCTTTTTCCTGCTGTTTATTGGAGATGGAAGTGAGCTCTAAGGTTCTTCAGATGTGCTGCTTCCTTCACTCCAGGATCCTGCCCTGGAGCAGGTTCAGCTCTTGTCCAAAAAAGTGATGCTGAAGCTGATGGAGGCCCTGGCAGTTCCTTTGTTTCTCCTTGCTTAAAAAGCCACATCAGTATTGGGTTTTGAAGGTGGAATGATGTGTTTTGTGGAATTCAGGGATACTTTCTGACTGCCCTCCTCTGGTGATCCCCAGCGATCCCTGCTCGGGGTGGCGTGTCAGGGACTTGCACGGCTGCTCCACTGTTTTTGTTGGAATCCCCAGCTGTGGATTTCTCCCTTTTTGTTTTTCTGTTTGCAAATTCACCTTTTTAACATCGGTGAATCTTCAATTTGGAGCCGTTCACTTCCTGCAGAGAAAGAAGCAATGTTTGGTTCTCCAGCCTTTGACATTCCAAGACTTTCCATAGGACGTACCCCAACACACCACCCCCTTTTCACCCCCACCAGAATTTGTTTCACCCTGTTCTTTGTTTGCAAGTTATTGGCAAACTGAAATGCACGTGAGACAGATTTGGGAGCGCAAAGTGTGAAAGGTTTGGAATAGCCAGTCCCTGATTCCTGCAGGGATAACGTGTTTCAGGGGGAGCTGGGGAATTCTGGGGTGCTGCCACAGTGTGTGGCTCTGCCTCATGAGGTGTACCCAGGTGCAGAACCTCTGCAGCAAACTCCCAGTGCTGTCACTGCTGTCCCAAAGTCAGCTCTGGGGGTAGAACAAACTGTTCCAGTGGAACACAGAGCTGTCACCATCACTGTGCTCCCTGTGGGCCCGAGGTCACCGTCTGCAGCTCCCTGAAGGACGCTGGTGCGAGAGCAGCCAAGTGAGGGATGTGTTGGATCTGCCCCTTCAGCCCAGTGCTGAGAAGGAAAAACAGGTATTTACTTCAAATGGAATTAGGGGTGGACTTCCAGGAGGTGAAGGCTTTTGGGACCGGGTTGGATGGGGCTGGGAACACCCTGGTCTAGTGGAAAGTGCGAGGGCAGAACGAGATGAGCTTTAAGGTCCCTTCCAACCCAAACCATCCTGTGAGACAACCTCCATGGAGCTTTAATGGGGTTTGGGGTGTTCTGGCAGGGGCTGCAGAGTCCAGGCTTGGTTCTGCTCACACTGGGAGTGGAGAGGGTGGAGGGTGGGAATCCTCCCCAAGCTGATGGTGAGCTCCGTTCTATGGCTGTCCTGTTCACTCAAATGTAAATGTGTTGCAAAAATGAAACCTGAAATAACTTCTGGTCCTTCTGGTGGGATTGGCAGAGGAGGAGAGCCAAGGTCTGGTGGTTTATGGGGTTTTCTCATTCCATATTAAACACAAGGGTATCAAACCTGGTTTAGAAGGAGCTGTTGGAGAGATTAAACTTTTATATTGCTCCACGTAGCCTTACAGAGTCAGTCAATCTGGGTCACAGTAAATACATTGTGTGATAGAAATACTGTATTTTATATTGCACGGTCTCCTAGGGAATAAAGATATTCTGGCTGCTGTGTTTTGTACTGTACCATTACAGCTCCAGTTTAGCTTTGCCAGGTATTAACAAAAAATACCTTTTTTCTAACAGTCATTTTTCAAAGGGATTTAAGAGGCTGACAGCGAGAGGAAATTGAGGTCTGTTTGGGAGAGGCATCAAGGAGATCCAGTGCCCCTTCTGTCATGTTTCTGGAATTGCCTTGTCAGTGTGGAGAGCTGGGAGAGGCAGAGCCAGGGCCCTGCAGCCGTGGCAGAGCTCGGTGAACAAGGGTGCTGGGAAGGAAGGGACTGGCATGAGAAATTCTCTGTTTCTCTTCTGCTGAGAACAGATGTTTCCGTAAGACAAAAAGGAAATTCTTCCTTCTCAGCCTGTGCCTGTTGGAGCTGTGGGACGGCTCCGATGGGGACAGCAAATCCTCCTTCATCAGGAGCCACAGGACGGGCAAGGTGGGGAAGAGTCAGCAGGAGACACCTCCTGGGTCATCCCTGTCACACCAGGCCTGGAGCATCACCCAGGGATGGGATGGGGATGAAGGGCCTCATTCTAACACCTCTAACAGGAGAGGTTTCCACCCCTCTCCCATTCAGTTTGTCCAGCCCAGCCCAGGGGATTCACTTTTCTGGCAATTTCAGTAAAGGTTTCATGGGTAGCTCTTGGTTTCAAGATGAGCCACGCTCAGAACAGGTAGAAGAACCTGCAAGGGCCGTGGTAAATAGGGATATGTGCAGCTGAACAAAGAATTCCTTGAAGAGTCAGGATGGTTTGGGTGTGAAGGGACTCTCAAAGGTGAAGAGGGAGTCAGGCCTGCTCCCAGCACAGTGAAACGCTCCCAGTTTGGTGCCTGGTGTGGAAAGGCTGCACTCCCCCCTTACATCATCCCGTGCCTGTGAAGATGGATAAACCCTTGTGCCAGGCACCTGGCTCCAGAAATCCCTCACCACACACCCCAGG
This sequence comes from Platysteira castanea, assembly GCA_013397175.1. Lineage (NCBI taxonomy): Eukaryota > Metazoa > Chordata > Aves > Passeriformes > Platysteira > Platysteira castanea. The sequence continues at coordinate 57,226 of VYXC01002160.1, read as the reverse complement.
ATGTGTTCCCAGCGTGTTCCTGGGAAATGCCAGGGAAGGAGCAGGGCTGGGGGCGGAGAAGGAAAAGAGGGAGAGAACCTTCTTAGGGCCAAAGTTAAAGCAAGAATGCAGACCTGGAGATCCCGAGCTGCTCCAGCTTCCCACGGAGCTCCCGGAGCTGACCCTGGCCCTGCGTCGCACCTGGCGCTGGAGCCCACACCAACGGGGGTGTTGTGCCCGGTTTTTGCTTCGCGCTGCGCTCGGTTTCCAGGCTAAACCCTCCCGTGAACTGCTGATGGCAGAGTTTTCCAGAGAACCTGGCAAGAAGCAGCGTGAACGTGCTGATGTGAATTTCGACGTTAATCTTCTGTAAATCGAGTGGCCCGTGTCCGAGGGACGGCCGGGAGAAATCTGAATGACGTTTCCATAGCCCGCTGCGCGCCCGCGCTATTGAGATGAGATCTCATGGATGGAATTCCGTGGACGCAGCTGCTGTATCAGCGCTCGGGGAATTCTGCTGTTCTGTTCAGAAGCAACCCATAAATAGCGGGGCCGCCCGGGCCGCCCGGCACAGCGGAACCACACGGAGAGGTAGCGGCGGGACTGCAAGGGGCTTCCACAGAGAGTTTGTGTGTCTGAGCCGAGGTGTCCCCGGGCAAAGGGTTTGGCCCGTGCGCGGCGAGAAGTGAAGCTGCGGGGTTTGATTCAGGACGTTGATCAAACTCTTTTATCCGTCTCTTAAACCCCCTGGCGCGGCGTGGCCGGGGAAGGCGTGTTCCAGTGTTTGAGCAGAGTTTTGTGGATGTTCCTGGAGAGCGAGGAGGGGGCTCTCGCCACCATCTCCCCACCCCTGGCCGAGGCGGTGGCGGCACCTCCAGCTGCCGGGTTTGGTGTCCCCCGGGATGCTGGAGCGAGAGAGAGGTGTCAGGTTTATGTTGTGGGGGAAGATGTCAGCAGCTGGACGCTGACAAATTCCTGCTGGGAACAAAGGCCGGGCTGTGAGATGGGAGTTTAGTGGCAGCTGGGCGAGCTGCCCTGGGCAGCAGAGGGCTCCGTGTCCCTTGGGACGCGGCTCGGTTCAGCCCTGCGGGTGCCTGGGTGAGGATGCGGGGCCCGTGTGCAGGAGGGAGAGGAGGATGGATAACGGAGCTTGCTCCCAGCCTGGACATCCCTGGGGATTTACAGCTGCTGCCTCGGGATCTGCGCGAACCCGTGCTGCCTGTTCCCGTGCCAGCTTCATCCTTCGTGTCTCATTACCGGCTGCGATCCCCGTGCCTCCCGCCTTAACCTCCTGCGATTTGGGTTTTCCAGGCACAATGACCGAGCAGCAAAGTCCCCCCGAGCAGATGGCGACTGGGGAGGGTGCTGGCGAGCGAGGTGGCACCTACAAGGTACACTGGGGTGTACTGGGGTGTACTGGGGGCGACTGGTTACAGATGGGCGCCGGGTGATGCCATGGGATGCGGTGTGCACACGCCAGGCTGGAACCAGTGCCAGCACTGCAGGTGGTGCTGGGGACAGGAGTGGCCTCCAGCACTCCCACAGCAGCAGGGGGTGGTGGCCCCGCTGTGGTGCTGAGCCCAGCGGGGCCGCAGGTTGGAGAGGCAGCTGGAGGAGCCGGGGATCTGCTGCTGCCTGGCAGGAGGGACACTGCTCCCTGCCTGCGTGGCTGCCAAGGACACTGGCTGGCCAGGCCGGTGTGCAGCTGCCTGGGGATTTAATCCAGGAGATGAAGCATCCCAGCATGGTGGGATCGGCTGTGGGTCCAGGCGCTGAAACTCCCCGGGTGTGTTTGTAGGTTTGGGTTCAGCTCGTAGGTTGGTTGGAGATGGTGTGGTGGCTGCAGAGCCTCCAGCAAAGCTGCTCCTGGACAGGGGGGGCTGGAGGTGGGAGCAGATCCTGCCAGTGGGACAGAGGGGTGCCGGGAGCTGGATCTGATTTGGGGTGCACAGAGGTTCCTGAGGAACATGGGCATCACCTCTGTCCCTTGAGCCCCACCTTGTCCCACGTTCAGGGGTTGCAGCTGGGACTCCTTTGGGGCAGTGCCAAGGGGTGCCTGGTCACCCCACTGACCCTCCTGGTCCCTGAATGATGCTGGGCACCCAGGGCCCTGCTCTGTGCCCAGCTCTGGCCGCTGGGACTGGCTCCAACCCATCCTGCAGCTCAGCCTCGAGGCTCTGCTGGGAGCAGGGGAGCCTGGGGAGGCACTGGGGTCCCTGGACATGGCAGGGCTTAGAAGGAAACACTGAATAAAGAGCTTGTGCCAGGCCAGGCCGAGGGAATGGTTGGATCTGGAGGGGGCAGTGATAAGGAAAGGATGGGCAATGACCAGGCTGGGGGCAGGAGATGCAGCCTGTGGCTCTGGAAATCTTTTAGCCCAAACCCTCCGTGTTTCCAGTGCTGTGTTTGAGCTGGTTTTCAGCCTGCCATGGATGGAATTCCAGTTTGTGCTGTACCAAGCAAACACCCTTGGCTGGAGCTTGGCCCAGAGCTCTGTTGGGGCAGAGGCACTGGCAGGACCCGGCTCTGCCGGGCAAGGAGCGACACCAGCACGGGATGGCCGGGATGCAGGGACACGGCCAGAGCCCTCTGATCCACTGCTGCTCCCATTTCCCGGGGTGTTCCCCTGCCATGGTGGCTGACAGCATCTCTTCCCACCTTAGATCACAATCTACGAGCTGGAGAATTTCCAGGGGAAAAGGTGTGAGCTGACAGAGGAGCTCCCCAACATCACCGAGAAGGAGATGGAGAAGGTGGGCTCCATCCAGGTGGAGTCTGGCCCGTAAGTCTGGGGTGGGGAGGATGGAGCAGCCCCGGGGGGTGGCAGGGAGAGCATCCCCCTGAGGCTGGGGTCCCGCAGGTGGCTGGGCTTCGAGCGCCAGGGCTACGCCGGGGAGCAGTTCGTGCTGGAGAAGGGCGACTACCCCCGCTGGGACTCGTGGTCCAACAGCCACAGCAGCGACAGCCTGATGTCCCTCCGGCCCCTCCAGATTGTGAGTAGGGCTGTGCTGGGGTGGCCCCTGGGGACCGCAGGGCTGGGGGCAGCCCCTGACCCGCCCTTTCCCCCAGGACAGCGCCGACCACAAGATCCACCTGTTTGAGAACGCGGGATACACCGGGCGGAAGATGGAGATCGTGGATGACGACGTGCCCAGCCTCTGGGCCCACGGCTTCCAGGACCGCGTGGCCAGTGTCAAGGCCCTGAACGGAACGTAAGGATGGGGACACAGGGGACACCCCAGCGGGTTCCTGTCTGTGGCACCGTGGTTGGTCCCCCCAGGGTGGTGGCAGGGGTGCCTGGNCCACTGCTGCTCCCATTTCCCGGGGTGTTCCCCTGCCATGGTGGCTGACAGCATCTCTTCCCACCTTAGATCACAATCTACGAGCTGGAGAATTTCCAGGGGAAAAGGTGTGAGCTGACAGAGGAGCTCCCCAACATCACCGAGAAGGAGATGGAGAAGGTGGGCTCCATCCAGGTGGAGTCTGGCCCGTAAGTCTGGGGTGGGGAGGATGGAGCAGCCCCGGGGGGTGGCAGGGAGAGCATCCCCCTGAGGCTGGGGTCCCGCAGGTGGCTGGGCTTCGAGCGCCAGGGCTACGCCGGGGAGCAGTTCGTGCTGGAGAAGGGCGACTACCCCCGCTGGGACTCGTGGTCCAACAGCCACAGCAGCGACAGCCTGATGTCCCTCCGGCCCCTCCAGATTGTGAGTAGGGCTGTGCTGGGGTGGCCCCTGGGGACCGCAGGGCTGGGGGCAGCCCCTGACCCGCCCTTTCCCCCAGGACAGCGCCGACCACAAGATCCACCTGTTTGAGAACGCGGGATACACCGGGCGGAAGATGGAGATCGTGGATGACGACGTGCCCAGCCTCTGGGCCCACGGCTTCCAGGACCGCGTGGCCAGTGTCAAGGCCCTGAACGGAACGTAAGGATGGGGACACAGGGGACACCCCAGCGGGTTCCTGTCTGTGGCACCGTGGTTGGTCCCCCCAGGGTGGTGGCAGGGGTGCCTGGCACAGCCACTGCAGCAGGGCTGGGGCACTGCTCATGCCCGTCGTGTCCCTTGTTCCCTCCCTGCTGCCACCTTTTCCCTGGCCCATGGGGAGTAATGGGGACCACGGCAGCATCCCTGGGGCCACACGATGGCTCCTTGCCCTAACCCACCACCAGAGCAGTGGAGCTGTGGTCCCTTCTCCATGGACTCTNTGGGGGCGGGGGGTTGAGGGGTGCCCCACTGAGCTGCCGTGGCACTGCCCTTCCACGGGGACATGGTGACCACACTTGGGGACCACAGGGCTGGGGGCAGAGATGGGAGATGGGCTTGAGGCCACCCGAGGGCTTCGTGCAGGTCCCTGAGCAGCCCCTCCGGAGCTTTTCCCTTTGGGCGGGGGGTGGCGGCCGTGAAAGGCGAGTGCCTGGCCCCGAGTGGCGAAAGCTGCTTCCAGAACAGCCCGTGGGGCTGCCACGGCCGGGAGGCTGCGGCACCGCCACTGCCCGGGGCTGGGATGAGCGAAATCCAGCCCGGCAGAGCCAAGGGAGGGAATCTCAGGAGCCGAGCTGAGCCCTGTGTCAGCCCCTTGCTGCCGTGCCGAGGGGACGGGATGTGGCTGCGGGGCTGCAGTGCCCTGCACTGGGGCCTGGGACAGGCCCATGAGGGTCCAGGGCTCGGGACCCCAATGGATTAACCC